>JAVLUZ010000271.1:4862946-5424530 GCA_036768485.1 Mermis nigrescens | reverse complement strand
TAATGACACACAATGAAGAAATTATAGGGTTTAAAATGTATCAAAATAAGGTGTAAATCTATCGCCATACTGACAAATGGCCAGATTTTTTTGCAGTTAAAACAAGCATATTACTGTCTGTCAAATGCTTGAATTTCATTTTCATATTTAATTTTATTTTATTTCTAGATTGGCCAAATTTCCGACACAATATAGGCGTATAGCCTTTTTTTAGTCCACTTTGTATAAGCAATAGTTGCTCATTCATGAATGACTTGTTTCATTAATTCTGACAATTGCACTGTATTATTAATTATGGCTCTTCATTTTTGCATACATTGCTAGTGTGATAATCATACCTGGACGTGGGGGTCTCCCAGAAACCAAAATAACCCCAGAATTCAATTTATGAAAATCTTTCTTCGCAATTTTTTGATGCCAATGGATAGCGCTCGATGAGAAACGTTGAAAAATGGTGTTTTTTCGCCATAACACCATTTTAAAGGCAATTTTTTACCTTTTAACAAATTTCGCACTCTCCCCCAGAACTTTGAGCCACCCACCTATAGTGATAATGCATGTTTTATGCTGATTCAATGGAATTATGTTCTTAAAAATTCAAATCATCGTTTTGTTTCAATGAGTAACTTATGAATGTCTTTATTTGTAGTGTGGAATGCAAATTCCGTCTGCAGGCAACAAAATATACAAAAAATTTTTTCGCATCGTCCAGTCTAATTTTTTAGCAGATTCTCATCCATCAGAGCATTTTTCTTTGCTATTGTGAATGATTGGGAAACCTTGTGCCAACTTTTGTCACTATCTTAAAATCATAATTCATAGATTACTTTTTTGGATAAATATCATTCGATTGATATTTATTGATATTTACAACCATATTGATATGCGCAGCGATTGATATGATGTTTTACTAGCTAAAATCGTTTTACTGCACGATGCATAAAAATTACTTTTTTACCCACTCGCATAAATGCTAAAAATTGATATTTATTGAAGGGATTTTGGAGAAGACTATCGTATATCCGAATTTCGTGGGTCATCTCAGTTGAAAGTAAATTGTCCTATTTTTTAGCCCCAATATGATAAAATAAGGACAAATGTGGCTGGCATCAGGCGTTCCAATAAAAAGTTAAAATAGTGCTGAAATTGATGGTGAGAAAAATAAATACTACTTTCGACGTATTCGATGTCTAGCCTTACTTATCACATAAAAAATTGCAAACAATTATATTTTTCGAAAATTTGATTTAGATTTCCTTCTGGTATCCTGTAAGTCTTTTGAACTTTGTTTTTGTTTGTTTTGTCCAGTCGCTAAATACTCGAGAATATGACACAGAATTGCGAGCATTGTGCTATGCGATGGGATACGATTTTTCAGGTTCAGGTAAACAAGAAGTGTATTCTGTTATGATTTAAATTCAAAAATAGTTTACCGCGTGTTCCTATTGAAAACACGAAATATTCATGTTTGCCGGTTGGCTCAATAGCATCACGAAGGAGAGAACCTGTGAAATATTTCTGTGTAAACGTACAGGTTTCTAAGCGAGTTTTATCATTCCGTTCTGAATATTATGTTTACAGTTTTTATTTCCCTCTTTTACTTCTTTTGCACTTTCTGTTTCCGTGTAAAATCGTGTTCTGAAGCAGAAATCTGAACTTTTAAAACAAGCTTCAAATCTTATTAAGATTAGTGAATCGAATGTGTGAGGTTTTAGATTCACTGAAATTCAAATTTTGGAACCTACCTTCATATTTTTTACGGGCTACCAAAAAATTTGATTCAAGCTACTCTGTGCAATGGACCATTCGCGGATTAAGGGAAGGACGGGTGAGCGGCCATCCCCCTTCCGCCATAAAATATTTAGGCACAATAGAAAATGACGCGTTTTTTTGATAATTTTAGCCGCGGTTTTTCAAAAGTAGTACTCATTGATGAGATTTACTAACTTTCTTGACGCTCTAAAAAATTTATTTTTTACGCCAGAAGAGTTATCTATGCATGTAAGAAGGATTTCCCACTTCTTGAAATAATTTCTCGCGTATTTCCTCAGTGTTTCTTTACGAGATTTGTACTAATTTCGTTCGTTATTTGCAGTAAAGATTGAAAATTTTCAACTTTTTACAGGTCAAAAATGATTCATCAAAAAGATAGCAAAACTGCACACTTTAAGCATAATAGAAAAATTTGGGTTCCCGCTCCTCCCCTGTCAGAAGTATCCTGGATCCGTTACTGGCAATGGCTGACTCATTATGGCACAAAACACAAAGTTTTCCACAATACTTAACAAGATAAGAAATAAGGTGAATACGAAAACGTAGAAAACTTTAAAAACATTAAATTTACAGAGTAATGCATGGTAATGTATAATATCAATTTTTGTTCTATCAGAGAAATGCTACTTGCTGTTTCATTATTACACTTTTTCTTTTAAATTTCGTAAAATAAAAAAATATATTTTTATAATTGCTGACAATTTATTGCAAATGTTAATTTTATACTCGTCTTCTTTTGTGATTTACTTTAACTTCAGTTTTTCCATTATTCTTTATTTTAAAATCTCCGGTAGTGTTTGTTTAGAACGATTTTTTGGATTGCTTCGGTGACCCAAATATTACTGGAAAAATAGGAACAGACATCGAACAAGGCAAGTGCACGTGGCTGATAGTTGAGGCTCTAAAAGCATTGCATCACGACTGCAGTGCATTCGAGAAATTGAAGGCAAGAATAAAAACCGCTTTGTGAACAACAAAAACTCGTGTGCATATATTGACGTCCGGGAAATGATTATATACCCCCTCCCAAATTTATTATACGTTCCGCAGACCCAAGAATTTAGATGTATTTATGTTTGGTCATGTATCTAGTACAAATCCGAATAAGTTTACAAATCACTCGATATTATTCATTTTTTAAGACTTATCATTCTCTCGTTATCATGGCGGATCTTGTATAATTACGGATATTTAAAACAACTAGTAAATAAGTCTTTCCAATCACTATAAAAAAGTAAAGTGCGCTAGATGTGCAGTTATCTTTGAACAGAGGTCTTTTAATCTGTAGTCTAAGTTTACTGCTGTCAAAAATCATCTATTCATGCTGGGAAATCACTTCTTCTTTCTACATTCCAGCGGCTTATTATATTCTATATCGAATTATTGCACTGATTTTGATAGAAGATACTGGATTTCCGAAAATTGGCCAAATTATTAAATGATTGTAATTTAAAATCGAAAATTTGAATGAATTGTAATCAAAATATTTTAAATTAGCGGTTTGAGATAAGTTAAATCATTTAATATGAACAGTGCTTATAGACAGAAGATTTTAAAAAGATTAATCAGGAAGTTCAAAGACTTCTTAATAAAAATGAAATATGAAATTATTAAACTATTGTTCTAATTTATTAATAATAAATTTTCTAATTTAATCATTCAAATTAATCCCTGAATATTTAAAATTGAAAGCACCATGTAAGTGTTCTTTGGTTCCTTCAAAAACTGAAAATAATCGTTGGATGCTTGACCTTCCATAATTGAAAAGAAATACAGTCTTAAGCATACGTGGGCAGCAAGAAAATTCTGAAAGTGGGTGCAAGATTTTTGAAGGTCAAAAATGGCCTTAAAAATGGTGGTATGGCGAATAAAACACAATTTTTCGACGTTTTTCATCAAGCACTATCCATTAGCATCAAAAAATTGCAAAAAAACGAGAGAAAAAATTTTCAAAAATTGAATTCTGGGGTGGGGGGTTTTTTGATTTCTGTGAGGAGTATTCTGGTTTTCTGGGGGGTGCACTGCATATTCTCCACGCCCAGGTGTGGTCTTAAGTTCTGGGAGACCCTTAATTGCATTTTTCTGAATTCTTATCCTTTTTTTCGCCGTCTTTTCATGCGAGTAGATTACATAAAGCTTGAGGAAGAATGCTAAAGAATTTGTTTTTTTCGCCTACACATTAATTTCATTAGCTTTTTTACCTTTTGACTTAGTGCGTAGCCCTAAACCTTTGCGTCCTTGTCTTGTTACACATGGTAATTAGTTACTATGATTTCATTTTTTGACCCTTTTAAGATATGGGTAGATATAGGTTTGTAAAAAAGGCTTTGCAAAGACGATACCCTTCTTTTATAAATGTAGCAACCTTATTAATTTCAGATCCGTGCTATTGATTGCAATTACAAACTTTTTGTCCTATAAGAGCTTTTCAACATGCTAAAATTAATTTCTTTTAGAGTTCCGTGATGTTTCTTCGAACTTTTAGTGCTTTAGTTTCGCCATAATTGCTAAAAATTTTTTGTTAATTAATAAAATTTTTCAGTTTTCTTCATGGTTTCTATTGTTGTCTTGTAGTATCATAACTTTGAAGGCTTGGCAATGCTTTGTATTTATGTCTTAGGGTATGCAAATTATGGTTCATGAGTTTTCAGGAATGTTACAACAAGGCGGATAAAGTGTTGGAAGTGAAAGCGATTTATGAGCGTTTGGGTCTGAAAGAGAAATATTATAAATTCGAAGACGAGCAGATGAAGTATTTGACGGGTCTGATCGAAAACTTATCCATTCAAAAACTGCAGCCGCTTTTTCGTAATTTGTTGCACTCATTTCATGGTCGAACTTGTTGATTCCTTTTATTCTGAACTCGCTTGAGAAATAAATGATATGAATGATCACATGTACAATGGATACAAGAAAATATATTGAAGCCGCAGTCAACGCCAATAGAAGCTTAACAATGTAGGATGTTGATTGAGTTACAAAAATTGCTTTGTTTGAAACCCGCCGAATCGTTTACAATTTTTAGATGCCGTTAGTATATTTTAAACCGTGAGTTTAAAGCAGCAAGTTTACACCGTAAGTTAATCAATTTTGCCAGATTAGTACAATAGGCTTATAGCTATCTCCTTGTAAAGTTTGGTTACTGTAGCTTATATGGATCGGCTAAAAACGCTGGGGTGTAAATTGTATACTAGATCCGAGATTTTAAGACAGCAATTGTGTAGCTTGCTTGTGATTCAATCTACCTACACATGTATCTTGAATAAAACAGGTTTAGAAGTTATTCATAGATCGATTGACGAGCTTAATAGCCCATTCCAAACACCAGTTTTTTTTGTACTACCTATAAAAGGGCATTCAGACGGTGCAGTAGTAGTTGTATGTAAGTAGTGTTGTAAAAGATCAGGATTTTTTTGTCAAGATAAAAGATAAAAATAAAGTTGAAATTTAAAAATCTAGAAGATAAACATAATGATAAAAAATTAAGAAAGACAAAGATAAAGATAATTTGCAAGATAAAGGAACCAAAAGATAAAGATAAATATAAAGTGTAAATATGGTCGCCTGGACCTAGGAAAATGATGTTTGTGAAGTGCAATAAACGAGAGTGGTTGATGCAAAGCAGCCAACTGAATGCCCTAACTTTAACACCTGAGGTTAGAGAGGTGATAGGCATTAAGCACACATAAATGAAGGTTCGAATATTTACCCACGGTATCTGACTGACCCATGAGAATACACCAGACCACCAGAATGGGGTTCTCTTGTCTGCTCGCTTTTTGCTACAATTTTTACCACTTATACTCCATACAGCCAGTAAGATTATACCAATATATTATAATAATATTATTAGATTTTTTCATTAACTTATTCGATCAAGTATTCATTAATTACATAATTAAATCGTTAAAAATGGTCTCAATTTGCGTAGTCCTTATTCTATGAATGCAACTGTTTTATGCACAATCTACATACCTACTTTAGACGTCAATCGGCACAAAGAAAGCTCATTTTTTACCACCCCCAGACTGACTGTCAACACTAAAATGATCGGCCCGGGTGTGGGTACCTTATGGTACTACTAATGCTGGCTGACAGCAAGTCACATCTTTCTTTTTCACAAGCATCAAAACCCTGCTCTTTGCGCCTGTACAAAGTATAGTCGTAACAGTTATTGACTTTTTTAAATTTCTCCATTTTTTCTAGGCTTAGACTTAGACTAACGTGGGTGCTAGTACTCCCGCTTAGACGGTTTCACTCCCGGTTACTTGGGTCGATATACAGGCATTAGTCTGGGCCGCACGCCGTAGGGTTTGAACAATCGTTTTCTTTTATTTGATTGTATTAGAGTAAAACTTGAATGCGTCTAAATGTATATCACGTCAAACCTGCATTTTAGATTAGGTGCTAACTTAGGTGCATACTTTATCTTTTTTAGCGAGATAAATTCCCATCAAAAAGATGAAGATAAAGATGGCCTGTTATTTTTCCAAAAGATAAAGATCAGGATAAAATAAAGAAATCGTCTAGATAAAGATAAAAATATCTTTATCTTTATCAATATCTTGTTAAATAGATATAGATTAAGATATGTTATAAAACACTAAGCATTCGTGGGCAGAGAGGAGGTAGGGGAAATCGCCACAAGTGTTACTAAAATAGAATTCTGGAGGGGGTCAGTAATGTGCGGGGGTTCAATTTTTTCGGGGCAGGGCTAGGGGTACACGCACTCACAAAGCCCACGCCCAGGTGTGGTTGAAAGCTCGACCATGAAGCCCATTCGAGTCTAGAGGCTAGCCAAATCTTTTTTCACTCACGAGATCTTCTATCTTGTTAAAAGCGGAAAATCAATCGAAAATAATAAACACACTAAAACTAATTGAACTTAATGGCCGGCTATTCTCCCAATGATTTTTTATTAAAACCCTAAATTCTCATTGTTTTCAAAAATATGTACCTACCCATCTACTTATCGATACAGCTAATCTGTGTATGCCACTTCATTTATACACTTTAAATTTAGGATGGCGAATGGCCACCCGAGGATTTAGCTTGCTACCTGTGGGCACATCTTGCGCAAAAGGTTTGATTTCAAATTGGGTACCTACCATACATGGGCAGCACCGAAATTCGGGGAAAGGGGTGCAAAAGTTTTCAAAGGACAAAAATAGTGTGGTGGTATAGCAAAAAAACACTATTTTTCAACGTTTTTCATCGAGCAATATCCATTGTCCACAAAACATTGCGAAAAAAATTTTAAAAAAATGTCGAAAATTGAGTTCTGGGGTTGCATACTACACCTGGGCGTGGGGGGTGGGGGGGGGGGTTTGGGGAAATGCAAACACCCCTGTACTGTCCCCCTGAGAAACCAAAAATACGGACCTTTTCTAGTATATCTCCCCACCGTTTTTCCCAATGACTACTAACTTTTTAATAATTTCATTATTAGGTATAGTGTACACACTTATTTACAAGTTGATTTTAAACTTTATTTTTTTTAAATTTTTTTTAAATAATTTTTTTGGCTTTGCACAACTTTCGGCTTTGCATATTTTACGGTAAATCATTCCATAAATTTCGTTGATCCATTAACATCGGCTCACACGCAAACTGTTGAATCATTGTGGGGTAAGGCGAAAAATCGCAACAAAAAACAATGGGGTACTCATAGATCTATGGTTGACAGTTACCTTTGCGAATTTATGTGGCGGCAAACGGTGAAAACCGGTGAATGCAGATTCGATAAAATTTTGAAGGATATAGCGTTATTTATGCCGGCACCTTGATTTACTTTGCTTATTTATGAAGCACTTATTAAATACGTAGTTACAACTGAAAATAATACATACGTACCTACCTTGAAAGACCACATATAAAGGAATTCGCATAATTTGTGTTTTCGATCGGATGGCGAGATGGTAAAAGCACCAAACTATAGAACTGAAGCTCCCGGGTTCGAATCCGACCGATTCCAAACGATTTATGTCGAAAAAAGTTACAAAAATTGGTGGGGAAATTCTAGAAAAGATCCCAAAATACCTTCCTAGAAACAAAATAGCCCCCTCCCCAGTAACCCAAATGCCTCTCAGAAAGTGTTCGATGAGAAGCGTGGAAAAATGGTGTTTTTCCACCTTACCTCCAGTTCTAAGGCCATTTTTTGACCTATGAAAAATTTTGCATCCTTTACCCAGAATTTTGGGCCCACCTACCTATGGTGCATACCCCAAATCCCTACTGCCCATGTAAGGTACCTACTACTTATCTACTGTGAAAAAATCTTACATTCATTGTTCTTGTGAAGTTTCTCATTGGAGTGCCATATTACATGCCTGACTTTCAATCTAACTAGAATTGTAGAATTTATTTGCACTTACTGAAACTAAAAAAGTAATATCAACCCACATAACTTTCCAAATCCTAGGGTCGCTTTCATAGAGTGCAACATTATTTGACAGTGAAACCTTACAATGTGCCATATCATCAATTGGCTTCGCATAGACGACATGAAAATCCTGCGAAAGACGGGACGTACATAGCCGTCTCAAAACTTCTTATACAGTGCCTTTTGCCAGAACGATAAATCGCACTAGCAAAGGAAAATGCACCAATGGAACAAAACAAACAGACATAAAAGTAATCGGACTAATAAATGCACGCTAAGAATCATAGAATTCTGCAAAAAGTAAACTTTCCTCTAAGCAACACGATAATCGAAGTATATTGCTTCAGAAACAAATAACAAAAATTAATTCGCTTTACGAATTAATCAATGTGAATTAAAGAAAACGACAAATCATTTTCTTCACTAATCTCAAGTGAAGGCAAGTCCGAACAACCGCAAGTGCAATAATTTAGAAGTGCAGCAAGGCACTGAACATGCGCAAACAGATTAGCACCATAGATGGGCAGCTAAAAAATTCTGAGGGTATGTTTGACTGAAAGCGATAATCATGTTACTAAAAGTAGAATTCTGGGGCGTCTAAAATAATTCGCTTGAAGAGGCTTCGAGTTCTTAGAGTTGCAGTGCAACCCCCTCCTACCGATGGGTGGGCGGCAACAAAAATTCTAGGGAGGGTGCAGGATTTTTGAAAGGTCATAAAATGGCTCTGAAAATGATGGTATGGCGAAAAACACCATTCTACAACTTTTCTAATCGAGCACTATCCATTGGCATCAAAAAATCATGGAAAAAATTTTGAAAATAAAATCCAAAGGGGGTATTATGGTTTTTCAAGGGGGATGCACACCCCCTGAACTCCCACGCCCAGGTGTGCCTTCTACCCTCTTCTCCGCAAACATGTACTTAGCATCAAAGAATTTAGGATACAGCAAAATGTAGAGATCGCTCTACACCCTGTTTTGCCGCGTTGGTTCAACGCAAAATTCCATTTGTTTTGCGCTACGTTGTACCTACATTCCCATGACTGTTTGGCCCAGATGTGCAATTTTGTGCTCAATTTCCATACGCACGTACGCGACCGCTAAGCGCAACGCTATAGTGTGTCGCCCGGGACCACCTTCCCTCCAAAAATTATCATATCTTCATTTCCTTTCCCATACATATTTTCAATAAAAATCCGGGATAGGAAAATGGGCACTCAGGCTTAATGCGACTTGAGTACGAATTGGTATGTGTGCTATCATATCATACGTGTGTTAAAACTCTATATGTGTGTGTCTCATATTTGTGCCTATTCCGTTTGTACATTCTTTACCGTAAGCTTTGCCCATAGGCCTATTGTTATTCTCGTAGATCCATTCCGCGTTTCTTTGTCCGCATTGATACGCCTCTTTTTTTGTATCGTTTAAAACTGCGTGCGAGCGCAGTTTTGACGATCATTCCGGCACTTTAAGACTTTTTCATTTTACATTGAGCTTCTGAGCCTCTTCGCCAGCTTCCACGCTGTGCGTTGTTTTTCTTTTCCGTGCGTCGAGTAGTCTCCGCACGTAGTCCCTAGTGTTTTTTCCCCTGCGTGGCTGCAGGGAAATCTCGTCGTGTTTCCGTCGCGCAGTGGGCATGTTCTTTTCGCCCGTGCGCATTTCATTATATTATTTGTGCGCCAATTTGGCATTTATTTGTATGCCTTTGGCGGGGCTCTGTGCCCTCTGTTAAATACATTGTTTGTTATCACCTATTAGCATAACATGACAGTTGGCAGCATGCAATCTTCATGTTGTCGCATTTTTTATTGCTTCACAATTTTCTGTCCAAAAATATTGTAAAAATTAATTATTTAATTAACGATGTTGGGCTCGGTTGAATTTCCATGCTGTTGAATTCTGTCCTTGTGCTACACTATACTTAGGAACCCTCAATATTTTCAAGCACCGGAATTCGGTCCCAAAACAAGTTAAATAATAATCTGTTTGGGCCCTCAATTAGGTTTCTGGGGAACTTACATTATTTAGGTACTTAATCTCAAAGGGGTTAAGTAAGTAAGTTTCACTAGGTGCGTGTGTAGAGGGCCGGGCTATCTTGATAGGCCGGGCCACTTACCCCCGAGTCGCCGGTTGGTGATCAACCCCTAAAAAGGGCGATTACCGCCAGTGCAAGCGCGTAAGCTTAAGTTTTGGGCGTAAGTAAGCACGTAAACGTAGCGTCAAGCTACGTTTACATTGGAGGTCATTCACGACGACCGGCCGAGCTAACATCGTTCATTTTTCTGCCTAAAAATTTTCAAAAATTTTCCACTTTGTGTAACCATATTGTGTTTGTGTGCATTCTTAATATTTCACTGTTCGTGTGCATTTTTGACTCTATTGTGTTTGTGTGCATATTTTTCTTGGTCGAGATTGGGGTTGTGACAAAAATTTCTTGTCCTGATCTTAATCTCTATTGTCTGTCATGCCAGGCAAGAAACTAGCAGGAAAAATGACCAAAACGGGGAAGAAAACCCCAGATAAGTCGCCTAAGCAGGCTAGCACTCAGAAATCCTCTCGAAATTTGTCAAATGACTCAGATTCTGATCATAGCGCCAGTGCACAAAATTGTGCAAGCGCAGACAGCGTTGTGAATCCAAATCAGACGCTGAGTGTCCAGAATCAGGACACAAGTGTTGACTCTCCGCAAGCCAACCAAGTTGCAAATGACAACAATATCACTCATTGCCAAATTTTGAACAAAACGACGATTCCTAATCCGCAACAATCGGTTTCCGACACAAACGTGAATCGGATAACTGAAAATCGCAATTCAGAAAATCTTTTGAATGCAATGTTTGCGCATATGCAAGAATTGGAAAATCGTCTCGAACGTATAGCTGTTGAACATGTGCATGCACAGTTGCAAAATGCAAACTCTGCAAACTCTGATTTGCAGCCTGTTGAGCCACAACCGGCTCCCAACGTCACTGCAAACGCGGACCAGCAGCATTTAGCTCGCTTTGCAAATGCTGACTTGGATTCGCGCGTGCAGCTTGCAACGTCAACGCCCGTCCGTCGTTTGTCAGCTTCAGTGCGTCCAAATCAGCAAATTGCGTCGCGTCCATTGCGTCCCACCGTCCTTGTAAACGCTGAACAGCAACATTTAGCTCGTTTTGCAAATGTTGAACTGTCTCCGCGAGTACAGATTGTTTTGCCAGCCGTTCTGCCGGCCGCAAATCAAGCTAATCCCATGAATGCTGATCTACCGCCACTTCATGCAATGCATATTCCGCAAAATAAAATTTTTGTGCCAAATACAGGTGCATCAATCCGACCAGATCAGATTCCACCTCAGAATCAACAGAACCAAAGAGTTCACTATCCGGATCAAGCTACTGACTCTCCACCGGAAAGTCCCAGACGTCATAGATCTTCTTCAAGACGTTCACGGCGTCGCCACCATGACGCGTTGTCTGATAGCTCAGAGAATACAGGTATTTGCTACCTAGCCGATTCTATGAACAGATGTCCATTTTTACAACAAATTCAGATCACAATAGCCAATAAAAGTTTTTCAAGGTTAAAAAACAGATATTCGTGGATTTTTTCACAAACTTGAGCGATTAGCAAATGGCTATATAATTGATGAAAGATTGTGTCTAGATTTGTTGCCATCTTTTTTCGATACCTATACGACTCGATTGTTTTGCTCCCTACCCAACGACGTTTGCGAATCATATGAACTCACAAAACAAGCTTTAATTGCAGAGTTTCGTCCTATCAATACAGATACGTTGTTTGATAGATTTCTTGAGCTAAAACAGCACCCATCGGAGTCTGTGAACGCTTATTTTGGCGTTACGCAAATATCTCATTTGTGCTCAACCAGAAATCGAGGTTGATTCAATAGCTCTCGACAAAATGCTCTGTCATCAGCTCAGAAAAGGGATGAATCCAGAAATTGCGAAAAGAGCTTACAAAAGAGCGCCTGAAGCACAGCTTCAAGATATTCTTCATGCTGCGCGTTGCATAGAGTTTGCGAACCTACAGTATGCCTCAGCTAAGCAGCCTACACCATATTTACCAGCAACAGCCGCTGCAGCATCCAGTAGCATGTTGCCACAAAATAATTTTCGTCGTTCAACGTATAGTCAGAATGAGACCCCCGATCAATCTATGTCTTTTCGTCAATCGCGCTCAGAAACATCTAATTCTTTAATGCAACAATACTGCGTGTATTGCAAACACATGAGCTACACCAGAGATGAATGTCTTTGGCGTCAGCAAAACAACAACCAAAATTATCGCAACAGCAAAGCTCACAATTCCAGTCAGTACCTGAATCAATACCGTAGCCAATCTAGGCCAGCATTTCAAAACAACCCATCATCGCTGTGCTCGAACTACCGTACTCCGTATCATTCTCATGTGTTTCAAAACTCACAGTATCCATCTACGTCTCAAAATTACGACTCCCGTCAAGATTTTTGACGTCCGAGTAATGATTTTTGGCAAAATTACGGTAATCGCCAGAACTACCATAATTCCTACAGTAATGTGCGATACTATGACAATGACAGAAATATGTATGCAAACAATCGTTTTGCAGAACATTCTCAGAATTATCGCCAGCCGAATAACATGTATTGACAATTTCCTCAACAACCTGATGCATTCTAATGCTCCGGCAGTTATGTACTGGGTGGCATTGTCTCCCACCGTTTCTTTACTCCCCACCGCTGCCAACCCAATTGTCAAATAATAACAAAAACGTTGTAACTTCGTCTGTCTTGACTTCCAAAAATTCGAACAGCTTTTTGCATCTCAAGCTTTTCTTGAAGAACATCATCGCTAGCAGAAACGTTTAGCAGTCTATGAAAAGCTAAAGTCGCAGGCCAAAACTCAGGATGCAGCTAATAAAACTGTTGTTAGCCATGCATCTACGAATTTGCCTACAATAATAGCGCAAATCATAGGTAGCGCGATAGCGCTACCTATAATATACTTGGCCATCCTTTTTTCTTATATGTTTTTCACAGCGAGTGCGAAATTTGTGTCCCCCCCTCACAGCTATAACGGCACACATCTGAGAGGTGCGGTTTTTTTTAAAAGGTAGATAATAAAAAAACTTAGTGCCCCCATTTTTTTTCTTGTTTACACTCAATACCGAGCGCGTCGTGAGTGTGTAAAGTTTACATCAAAAATTCAAATAATTTGCGGAGGGCCAATTTTTTTTTAAAATGTTTTCCCTAATTAGTAGGTTACGAATCTGGTCTTAAAATTTCTTTACACTCATTGGTTGTTGCACAGGAGTGTAAATTAGACGGTTTTTTTACAGTTTTCATGTGGCCAAGCATATCTAACTCAGTTTTACATTCTATGCAGTCCGATTGGTTTCAAAATGTAGACGGTTAAAAAATCTAGGGGAGACTTTTTTTAATTTTTTTAAAAGTAATATTCTCGAATTTAGAGGCGGTTTATTGTAAAGAGTCTGGGACAAAAAAATTTTTTCCCTGCCATATTCTCCACTTGGTAGACAAAACGTGGTAACTACCCTTAAAATGTGCCTCGTCTTAAGCGCTACACGTCAAAATTTATTTTGTTTCTTTACAATCAATATTGCGTTATTAGTGCAAGTGTAAACTTTACACTGAAAAAATTTTTTCCGCCCATAGCGTCGTGTATGATGAATTTTTTTAAAAAATGTTTTCCCCAATTAGTAGGTTACGAATCTGGTCTTAAAATTTCTTTACACTCATTGGTTGTTGCACAGGAGTGTAAATTAGACGGTTTTTTACTGTTTTCATGTGCAAGAGCATATCTAACTCAGTTTTACATTCTATGCAGTCTGATTGGTTTCAAAAGGTAGACGGTTATAAAATCTAAGAGAAACTTTTTTATTTTTTCTTAAAAAGTAATATTTTCGAATTTAGAGGCGGCTTATTGTAAAGAGTCTGAGACAAAAAATATTTTTTCCCTGCCATATTCTCCACTTAGTAGAAAGAACGTGGAAACTACCTTTTAAATCTGCCTCGTCTTAAGCGCTACACGTCAAAATTTATTTTGTTTCTTTACAATCAATATTGCGTTATTAGTGCAGGTGTAAACTTTACACTGAAAAAATTTTTTCCGCCCAGAACGTCGTGGATGATGAATTTTTTTTAAAATGTTCTCTGTGAGGTCAGAATAACGAATCTGACCTTCAAACTTTTCTACAATCAATACACAGTACCAGGGGTTTAAACTTTACACTCTAGTGGATGAGTAAAAAAACAGCTTTTGTCCAAGATTTCTCTGCCAACTTTTTCGGTTATGAGTTAAGATAATTTTAATAAATAAAAATAAAGTAACTCTTAAGAGCTACACGTCGAAGCAAACCGCGTTCAAAAAAACGCAATATTGAGTTGTTTATGGGGTGTAGAGTTCGAAATCTGAGGTGTAAAATAAGCGAAAAAGACAGGTTTTTTCGTATTTAATCGGTAAATCATATCAAATATTTTGCGGAACATAAGTTTGGCTTATACAAACGTACTACAATCGAAGGGCTACAAACTGGCCCAAACCGAATTTATTTACACTCAATAGGGCGTTCGGTTCAGATTTTTAAAGTTTACAATGTGGTGGACAGTGAAAAATACGTGTTAATCCATATTTTTGTTCGCCACCCCTTGAAAAGTACTTTATTTTTATCCTATTCGACCTCTCCCGACTTCTTCACTTCATATTTTTGTTCGCCACCCCTAAGAAAGTACTTTATTTTTATCCTATTCAACCTCTCCCGACTTCTGAACAGAGAAAGTGGAGTGTAAATAAATTCGGTTTGGGCCAGTTTGTAGTCCTTTGATTGTAGTACGTTTGTATGTGCCAAACTTATGTTTGTAAACTTTACACTGAAAAAATTTTTTGGGAAAAAAATCGGTTTGGGTTTTTTATGAAACAGATGAAAAAAAACCAATTGGTTGCCCCAGATGTACATTCTTGTGCTCAATTTCCATACGCACGTACACGACCGTTAAGCACAATGCTTAAGCGAGTCGCCCGGGACCACCTTCCCCTAAAAATTATCATATTTTTCATTCTTTTCCCACACATATTTTAAATCAAAATCCGGGATAGGAAAATGTGCACTCGGGCTTAATGCGACTTAGAGTACGAATTGGTATGTGTGTTATCATATCTTACGAGTGTTAAAAGATCATATGTGTGTGTCTCATATTTGTGCCTGTCTCGTTTGTACATACCTTTACCGTAAGCTTTTGCCCATAGGCCTAAAGTCGTATTCATAGATCCTTTTCATATCTCTTGGTTCGTGTTGTTACGCCTCTTTTTCCGCGTCAGTTAAAACTGCGTGCGAGCGCAGTTTTGACGGCACTTTAAGATTTTACATTTTACAATTAGTTTTTCGAGCGCAGTTTTGATGGCACTTTAAGATTTAACATTTTACAATTAGTTTTTGAGCCTGAGAGCCTCTCCGCCAGCTTCCGCGCTGAGCGTATCTTTTTTCTTTTCGTCGCCGTACGTGAGCAGACTCCGTACTTGCCTTTTTATCTGCTTGGCTGCAGAACTCGTCTGTTAGGTTTCCTGCGTAGTGTGCACGCTTCTTTTCGCCGTACGCTTTGTTTTTAATCATTCGTGTTTGTGCCAATTGGCATCAGTTGTTGTATGCCTTTGGCAGGGCTTTGTGCCCCTGTTTAATTACATTGTTTGATTTTACCCGATTAGCGTAACACGACGGTCAGCAGCATGTATCCTCCATGTTGTCGCTTTTTAATTGCTTCATAATTTTTCTGTCCAAAAAATATTGTAAAAATTAATTATTTAATTAACGATGCTGGGCTCGGTTGAATTTCCGTGCTGTTGAATTCTGTCCTTGTGCTACACTAGACTTAGGAACCCTTAATATTTTCAAGCACCGGAATTCGGTCCAAAACAAGTTAAATAATAATCTTTTTGAGCCCTCAATTAGGTTTCCGGGGAACTTACTTTAATTAGGTACTTAATCTCAAAGGGGTTAAGTAAGTAAGTTTCACTAGGTGCGTGCGTAGAGGGACGGGCTACCTTGAATAGGCCGGGCCGCTTACCCCCGAATCGCCGGCTGGTGATCGACCTCCTAAAAAGGGCGAGAACCCCCGTGTGAGCGCATAAGCTTGAGATTCGGGTTAAGTAAGCGAAGTGAACGTAGCTTGAGTCTACGTTAACACATCTGATATTTATTTGTCCTTGGGCCATTGTGGAGACTTAATTTTTTCATAAATGTTGATCGTAATATCAGAATTACGAATCCGACTGAAATTTTCTTTAAACTCTGTGGTTGTGTAAAGTTTACACTGCCTATTAACTGAACTCTTGTTCTAGAGCCTTGCGGAAGCTTAATTTTTTTCAAAATGTTCTACGTAAAATCAGAATTGAGAATCTGACTATTAGTTTTCTCTACACCTAGTAGTTGTGTGAAGTTTGCACTAATCATATGTTGCTAAAATGTGGTTTATACTACAAATTTATTTTACTCCCAAATCTGAGCGTTAGTGTTCCTTACACTTGATATTTGCGTAAAGTTAATGCTGAAAAACTTTGATCTGTTAAAATAATGTAAGGTTGTCTTGTTTGAAAAGGATAATGCTGATGTTAAGAACAGTATTGTTTTCCGTGTTCTTGGACTGCTGTCATAATGGCATGTTACTGTATGTGTTTACTGACTGATGTACTCAAATCATACTAATTAAAAGTGGGGTACTAGCAAAGAAAAATGCTCCGATGGAACAAAAAAGATGAATATACTTGGAATTGTGGATTATTAAGGATGTAAAAGGAGGGGACTAGGAAAAATCTACCTAAAGTCGCAAAATCTGCTAAAAATCAGACTTTCTCTAAGCAACGCAAAAAATCGATGTATATTCTGCGGCCAACGGATTAAAATAAATATTTAACCATAAAAATGATTGAAAAAGCAGCACGTTAGCTATGCAGTAGCTATGGGAAATGATATTGAGTAAACTAACAGTCTTCTAAGCCAATTGAATGAAATAGCAAACATTGAAGACAATTGGAGACATGGTTGGTTTAAAACAGTTGGAAACGCGTAAGTTGACTTGAAACAGACTAAATGTAGATACACTAGCATGTCCGAGACGATTGTGTGCACTAATCAATCGGCCCCTGCTTTGCTTGCTATAATGCTCATAACAAAATAAAACAACTTTAAATACAATACCTCTTAGTTTTCTATCAATCAGGTGCCAGCAATTTAAAAAAGTAACCTTGATAGATTTCGTACACTCTCATCTGAAACTTCGAACATTATTTAAGAAAGACACTTTTTTAGAGGCCGCAGAATATACATCAATTTTTTGCGTTGCTTAGAGAAAGTCTGATTTTTAGCAGATTTTGCGACTTTAGGTAGATTTTTCCTAGTCCCCTCCTTTTACATCCTTAATAATCCACAATTCCAAGTATATTCATCTTTTTTGTTCCATCGGAGCATTTTTCTTTGCTAGTTAACGGAATAAAGGTCCTTGCATTAATTGACACAGGATCGCAAGTTACAATGATGACCACAAGCGCTTTTCTGCGCTTAGGTTTCAAATTGCCACCAAAGCAAGCAGCGCATGTTGATCACGGAATAGGAAAATGACAGCAACTGTGCGTTTTACCTATATCATGCAAATCACAGGCGCAGAACTAACTACTCCGGCTGTTGTCATGATTTACCAGAAATTTTGCTTCTAGGTTTCGACTTTTGCAAACAAGCCTTACTTCTTGTCAACACAGTCAAAGATTGTGCTTTTGCCAATGGCTTTTGTGTCGAATTACTATCCGCAAATGACAAAAAACATTTACGCGTAAACCCTGATACGCAAATTGCATGCCCAGTTTGTGCTCGCGTAACTGTTATCGAATCAATTGTCATTCAACCGCGCCATGAAGTTGTGACGCCCGGATTTGTTTGTTGTGGTCAATTCAATGCTGAAATTGCTCTTTTCGAACTGATAATGATTTACACGCTAAGCAAATCATTGTTTGTTGCACCAGCAATTATCAACACATCAGTTCCTGTTTTTCCACTTCATGTCTGTAATACGCCTAAATCACCTATCACCATCAATATCAGAGAATTGATCGGTTCTTTAACGACTGAGGCTGAAATTGTGTCTCATTTTGCCCTATCGGACAAGAGAGCGTCCAAACTTTTTGCGTCGATCAACAGAGCCTTAAATGGCTCGGCAACAAATGACCATCAGCAACAGCAGGTTCGCGCGATTTATGTCACCCATTGGCTCAAGCCGGCTCAATGCCTGCTGAATCTAAAGCAGAGCTCGCCAAGAGAATAAAACGCAGAGATATTGCGGAACAGAAAAGAAAGAAAAGGTTGAAGAATTCAAAAAGGAAAACGCGATTGTGGACATTCTAACTCTAGCTTTGATGAAAGCGCAGCGGAATATGAGGAAGATGATAACAAATCAGATATCAAAATGGTGCAACCAGCTTTCACGTTAGCACCAGAAGCGTCGCAAGAATCGACTGCATCTTTGTCTCAAACTCTCTTTTGTCTCTGCACCTCCGTCAACCAACAATGATCAGTGCACAAGTGTGCCAACTTCCGTCTCACGGCCAGGTACAGAGCCAAAATATCCTAATAAAGTCTACAAAAATGAGGAAAAGCCCTCAACTATGATGAGGAAGTTTTCGAAGTTGTCAATAAAGCTTCCTAATGTCCAATTGCAGATGTAGCCAAACTGGCGCAAACATCTCAGCCAGCAATCACAGCTAAAGGAGAAATGATGATGCAAGACCAGCTGACTTGCAGTTACAAATATTCGATTGTGCCTGAAGGCAAAACAAAAGAGAAAAGCGATCATATCCAAAAATTGGAAGATGAATTTGCTCAAGCTGTCCATGAAAGATTTTTCAAAGATTTAGAAGTTGTGGACGAATATCACGAGGAAACTCAAGAATGTGCGTCACTGTCGCTGAATCAGCGACAAGCGCAAATATTTGCTCAAAGCCGAGATTCACTTGTGAGCCAGGCAGCCAAATATGCCGCTTGTGCATACACTGAAGATTTCAGAGCTCAACTCGTCAACGCTTTAGGACAAGGAGCTGTCCACAAGGTTCAGCAGTGATATCAAGCTGATGGGCAACAAACCATACCGTGGGCAGCAAGAAAATTCTGGGGGGTCCAAGATTTTTTGAAGGTCAAAAAATGGCCTTAAAAATGGTGATATGGCGATAAAAACACCATTTTTCGACGTTTCTCATCAAGCACTATCCATTGGCATCAAAAAATTGCGAAAAAAACGAAAAAAATTTTGAAAAATTGATTTCTGGGGGGGGCCTTTTGATTTCTGGGGGGTCTTTGTTTCGGGGGGTCCAGACCCCCCCCCCAGATCCCCCCCATGCCCATGTGTGGCAACAACCGTTGCCTCGAGTTGTGCTTACTGGTCGACATCCAGCATTAAGTATGTCAATCAAAATTCGACCAGCTTTGCCAATTCCATTTCTCAGCAAATTCACACAACATCCGTGTCCTTTCTACAATGATTCAACTTTTGTCTAACTCAATTCTAAGTCACAACCGGCCCAATGGTCTATGAAGTTGGTTTAGAGTTCGCAGCTAACAACCCAAGGTTGCTAGAACCGCCTCAAGTCGAGCATTGAGCTAACTACACAATTCATCAGAATTTTTTCCGCATCATCTATCGACTCCGCCCGACTTTCATGCTCCTTTGGCGTTAACAATTCGCCAAATGGCTGATGTTTTCAGTTCAATGAAGGAATTTTTCGAAGAATACAAGTCAACTTTCCATTTCATTTTGTCTTTTCAATCTACGACTTTCATGTCTATGCCAATGCTTCTTCAATTTCTCGACAATCGGTTTTTAAGATTCCAATTCTGGTAACAAGAACCTCAAATCGCTTGGCACATGGTTGAACAACCTTGATGAATGCTTAGATCAATTTTTGTGGAAAGATTTCTCAATCCGTTTCCGAGAGAAGTTTTTTCGAGTTTCCTGAAATTATTGAGACAACTACGGATTTGTACACAGCACATAAGCGAATTCAGCCAATTTGATCGCGCACAGACCAGCCAATCAGCTGTCCACTTGTTTTTCCACGCTATGCTGCACGCCAACAAATCCAAGGTTTCCTTGGAAGTAACTCTCCTAGGCGCGTTAGAAGAAATATGCAATCGACAAAGCAACCGTGACACGCCTCTGCGACTCAAGCGGAAGAGCCGCCCCTAAAAATGCATCAATGCACCGTCAATTTAGCAATTGAAGGTGAAATTGCTTTAGCGTCATTGTTGCATGAAACAGGAGCAACGCTGACCGTGGGGTCTATTGCAGGCTATTGAGGAAACGCCACAATCATATTATGTTCACCGTACTCACCAATTTTGCCATAACGTCTAAGGTTTGTCAGCCGCATGATTTGTCGCAACCTATCAAATGTCTTAGTTCTCGTCAGTGTCATTATAATTGTGTCAAACGAGTTGTCAGTTACGCTGCGCCGCCAAGCTGAGCGAGCGGCTTTGCAAACTTTTGCTCAACCGTTGGCCCAACCATCTGCTTTGGGCCGTATTATTCCATGTCCGTCGCATTTAGACAATCATTGTTGTTGCGATACCGCTGCGCCACATCACGCAGCCCTGATGTCTGTATCCGTGCCACACGTTTTGGTTACGGAATCGCAGGATTGTTATCCTGCCCAGCAGCATATTGCTGCGCCGCATATTACGCCTATTCCATTGCAAGGAAACAGCCGTGCCCAATCCACGTCGCGCATTATGCCAAATATTTTTGTGCACAACTGACGGTTGTTGTACCTCTCAGTCGTCATTGCCTCGCTGATCAACCGGATTGCCGCTTTTGAACTACTGTATCTATTTGAATAAAAGCCGTCCTTGAATAAACGCTGCTTTGAATAAATGCCGCACCCAAGGTCTCAACAAAATAATTATTGACGCCCTTGAATAAACAAAAAAAATATATATATATATATATATATATATATATATATATATATATATATATATATATATATATATATATATATATATATATATATATATATATATATATATATATATATATATATATATATATATATATATATATATATATACATATATATATATATATATATATATATATATATATATATATATATATATATATATATATATATATATATATATATATATATATATATATATATTTTGGCGAAAAAAAATCAGCAGTTGCAGCAAAGTGCCCATAAGCCAATTACCATTACCATTGAAGATCCAGCATTTGAAGAACTTTGTGACGAAAATTTTAGCTTGAGTGAATCAGAATTTGAATCTGATGATGAAGTTTTTGAAGTTGAAATTTTTTGATTTTCTGTTGTTAAATTACCTATCTACTAAATTCGCTTTCTATTTTTAAGTGTTGGCTAAAAAGTTTATTATTGTGTATTTGGTGAACTTTTTATAGATACCCATTTTGAATTGAAAAAAATAATCGCCACCCTTGATTAATTGCCACCATTGAATAAACGCCGCACCAAAATGTCCTCTGAAAATATTAAACGCCGTTGCGTTTATTAAAATGAATACGGTATTTGCTCATCATTTTGATTTTGCTGTGCCAGGACAACATACCGACCACCAGCAGTGCGTTAATTTTTTGTTTAATTCGTTTTGATCGTTTTTCTGTAATTTTTCCATTACTAGTCAATTTTCCTGCAGCCAAACTCAATTTTTCTCTCCACTTTAGGACATTTTTCTAACAATCTTTTTTACATATCTCCGTTATTCATTATTTCCATGTATATTTTTATTGCGATGTATACTTTTCTGATTTTTCCAAAAACAAATTTGTTATTTCACTATATTTGTCTGTCTTTGATTCATTTATTGTCCTTGTCCATATGGGTTCTCAATTTGTCCATAATTTGATCCTTTCGTACTCAAAACTAATAAAGCCGAGTGACCTGCCCTCCTATCATAAATTACTTTTAATTCAAAATTCTCTGGGTCCTGGGCAAACAGTCATTCCTTATGTTGCGCAAAACCACATTGTCAATGCGTCACCAATGCACCGTTTTTTTGTCTCCTGCTGCTCAATTGTTTGACGTAGCCGTATCGTCATCTTGTACATTTTTATGCATACATTTCATGCATAAAAATGTGTCAGCATCCCGCTTCAATCTGCCGACACAAATCAATAATCGCATGACTCCACGCTGTGGCCGTGTTTGCGCAAAAAGCTTTGCGCACAAACTTTTGTTGCATGTAAAAATTCGCACTGCGTGCAAATTTTTCTCGATATCTGGGGAGTGTAGAGATTGCTCTACACCCTGTTTTGCCACGTTGGTTCAATGTGAAATTCCATTTGTTTTGCACTACATTGTACCTACATTCCCATGACTGTTTTGCCCAGATGTACAATTTTGTGCACAATTTCCATACACACGTATGCGACCACTAAGCGCAACGCTATAGTGTGTCGCCCGGGACCACCTTCTCTCCAAAAATTATCATATCTTTATTTCCTTTCCCATACATATTTTCAATAAAATTCGGGATAGGAAAATGGGCACTTGGGCTTAATGCGACTTGAGTTTGAATCGGTATGTGTGCTATCATATCATACGTGTGTTAAAATTCTATATGTGTGTGTCTCATATTTGTGCCTATTCCGTTTGTACATTCTTTACCGTAAGCTTTGCCCATAGGCCTATTGTTATTCTCGGCGAGCTTGCCTCAGCCGCATGGATAAAAAACAGCAACAAGGTGGCACTTCACCGCCACTTTGCTTCATGCAATGCGTTTATACTTCCTACGAACTGCCACAGAATATTGTGCAAATCGATACCTCATTAAAATTCAAAATGATATGACGTTGACACTCGGCTCAAAACTTCAGTAGTGTTTGTAAGACCAATGGGCTTTTTTGACTTTTGTGGCGTGGCAAAAAAATAGCTGAAAAAGCTAAGAAGAACAATTTTGACTCCTTGCGAGCGCGGCAGAAGTAAAAATTGGAAAGCGTGCAAAAATCTAGACTTTTGCAAATCAGTCCTTGGCGCAGCGGCCGCGTGAAGTGTAAATCGAATTGCAGCGGCAAATAATCCGCCAGCTGCCATGTCACAGCCCATAGTGTAAATGGGTTTGCGCAAAATTTCTGCGGTGGCTGTTGTGGTAATTTCTCACCGCTTCGCTTGTTGCGTGAAGAATAAATCAGGCTTTAGAGTTGAGATCATACTCCTATTCATAATGCAAGAAGATCATGGACAAAACGACGCGAAAACGTGTTATTCACCCAGACTTAAAACTCGACACCTCCAGGACTGAGTTCATATTGAGTGTGAAAAAGATGCTTACTGCAATGTGTAACTCTTGACATGTCCTTCATTTCTTACATTAGTCTGGACCTAAAAATTCATAATTGAGAACTTTGTAGACAGAATAAATGCAATAAAGTTTTTTTCGCCAAAGAGCTAGTACTTTACACCTGTATAAATAACTCAATATTGATTGTACAGAATTGCAATGAAGTGGAATTTGAAACTGCCAACACGTCTTGTTTACATTGAAGTTTAAACTTTACACCTCTAGATCTAACTCTGTATCGAGTATAAAAAAGCGTCCGATTGTGATGCATAATCCTTGTGACGTACTTCATTTTTAGTGTACTTTGGGCGTCCAGATTTATAACCGGCACAGTTACATGTCGTTTTCAGTGTAAGATGAATCACTTTTAACTTTTAAAATGCCAAAATAAAAAACTACAAAAAACCAAGCTTAAAAACATATCTGATTGGAAAGAGCATGCAATTTTATATCTTATTACAGAATAAAATTCTGACTGTCCTGAAGCAGTTGAGAGTTATAAATCATAATGTATAAAAAAGCACTTTTTATTGCAGGAAAATCATGGCAGTTATATTGTAATTTTTTCTACTTTTCCAAATCAGTCAAACAAGTAATCATTTGAAAGCTCTTTCTTTTCACTTTTTGAAGTGTACTTTATCATTAAATTATGTGAAGTAGTTGGACACGTCATCTCCTCGTGGAACGCGAACGCTCGTTTCGACTGCTGGACCTTTTCGATTACGTTCAAAACTCGGTCGGCGTTCATCGCCTCCACTGTGGTAAACGGAACAAGGATGCGGGTGTCGAGGCTGGTGTGCTGGATCTCTACACCAACACGGTCGCTGGCGTCGCGATTTGTAAGGACCGTCGTGAGAATGTTATTTATAATCGCTGGGATCAACGGGCGCGTGATCTCTGCGATATGGTTGAAGCGGATGTTGTAGCCGATTGCTTCGGCATTGAACCTTCGGACCCTTAGACGCGATTCTTCGCCAATATCATAAAATTCGCCAATTGGGCGATTGCCGCCACCAATCTGGCACTCGTCAAAATCGCTGCTAAAAATCGTGTCCCAAAATTCAGGCGATCCAAAGTCGCGGGACGCAGCTTGGGTAAGTCGCAGGCCCAAAAACGCGTTGAAAATAAAGTTCGTTATGCGGCTGTCGTTGCGCCACAAGTTCGCTATCAATCAACAGCTGCAGCGAATCGACGTTAATTTTGGGCGCCGACAAGACCTGCGATCCATCTTCAATGGTCGTGGCCCACAATTCGGGCGTTATCAGTTGCTCGCGTTGAGCAGCATCGTAGCCAATAATATGGTTCCACAATATGGTGATGAGCCGCTGGTTGGCGACCCAAATTCGTGAATCGATAATGCGCTTGAGCGTATCAAATGAAAGCGCCATCGTAGCACAAAAATTTTTCACAATAAAGCGAGACCCTTACGTCGCTCGTATTTATAGATATGAAGGGCCGGGAAGTCACTTCCCGGTCCTTCATGGCCTTCAGGTCCTTCACTTCCCGGTCCTTCGATTTATTTATTTAATGAAAGGACCAGTACGTGACTTCCCGGTCCTTTGCCCAACGTGCTTTAACGATTGGTCTGTACGTGTGATTTACCGCCTAGAATTTTGTGCATTAAATCGCGCTTTGATCTGCCTAATGGTTCATACATGTAAAATACATCATCCGAGTCTAAATTTAATTTTTTAGGCGCTTCTCCTCCACCCTTCTGTTCTTTCCTTGGTCTACCTCGTTTTTTACGCATTTTTCCTTCACCGCTGATATCAAATTCGAAAGAAGTTTGTTTTTTCTTTGGTCTACCCCGTTTTTTAGTAGTTTGTTGAGCGGTTATTACACTAATAGGTTCACGCGCAGCTCGTTGTCTTTGTTCTTCTAAAATCGCTTGCGTCTGCATCGCCTCGGCGTACGCTTTAACTTTTTGTTCAGAATCATCTTTGCTTTTCAGAATTTTTTCTTTTTCCGATTCTAGATCTACCTGCGCTTTAATTAACGGATCTTTGGTGATTTTAGATTTTTTAATTAGCGAGTCGTAAAATTCGCTTGGAATGACATACATTTTCCTTGTCATCATTTTTTAAGAGCTTCTTGAAGCGAGTTGAATAATTCAAAAACAAATTCGGCAGATTCGGTTTGCAAAATTTTTTGTTTATCTTTCGCGCGTGTTTCTGGCAATGCTAACAAATAAAAGCTACTTTCGTGTTGCTTGCAAAAATCGGGATTTTGAGCGCAAAATGTCGAGTTTAGTAAATGGCGAGCTGTTTGTGTTAAGACCGAAAAGAATTCTTGAGGCGCCTGCTTGATTAACGCAATTCGTAAACTTTTTGCAGTATTTTTATCGCCTAATAGTTTAAAGTACGGTTCACTGATTTCGATTTGTTTCTTTGCCTTGGATGACATTTTTTAAAAATAAATCTATTTGTTATCGATATTTATAGACATGATCGCCATATAATCATTGGTTGTTCGTCGGCGAAAATATTCGTACGAAGCCGATCTTGAATTCGATTAGCGAAAACATCGACGAGCAGATAATTATACGGTTTTTCCTGCATCGCTTTTTGATACGCCGATTTTGACGGCCCTTTTTTGCCATACAATTGTTGATTAAGAGCACCGAGAACGTTCAGGTGAGGCGTTTTTGTCAATACAAAATAATGCGTATTTCGATTAATTGTAGTAGCCATAGGTCCTTTGAAAAATAAATTTTGAGTCAAGAAAAAGTTTATAATTCTTTTATGGTGACCGTAAATGGTGAAAAGTCTCGCGAAATTTTCATTCTTCACAGCGGCGTTGGCCAAATCGTCGGCAATACACACATTGATTTTATCCGTTTCCGGGACCACCCATTCGTTTTCAATTCTATCTAAATTCAGACCCTGGCAAAATGTGATTTCGGGAAACTCGGCTAGAAAATCCTCAAAAAGCGGTTGCCATATATGATAAAAATACATAATTTTGTCTCGTTTGAGTTTGAAGGGCCATTCTCGCAAAAGTTTAAGCAAAAAGTAAGTTTTGCCACTCCCGGTCGCCCCTGTGATGACAAAATTGGCCGGCGTACGTAAAAACTCAATTTCCGAACTTATTTCTTCCATTCTGAACAAACTGGTACTCTAATTTTAAAATATTTCGCAAACCAAGCGCAAATTAATTTATCGTTTAATTGTCGATTGTTTGAAAAAAGATCCAAAATGCTATTTATAGAATTTTGCTGACAAAGTTTATGCGCCACAAACAGGCAGTATATACCGCATGTAGATGAAAAGTCCGACTGAAGTACTTTATTCGTTGCAGTGTACTGACCGGGATTGGCCGTTAAAGAGGAAAAATGCATTAAGGCTTTTTCAAAACATTCTCCATAGTCTCGTGGTTCTCGTGCAAAACTATCAAAAAATATCATTTTTTCCTTTATACCTTGCGGTTTAAAAAACAACACCCAATGAGTGCCTTTACGGTCTGTCGTATTTACTATAATGTAGAATGCCCCATGTTTCTTGTTTACTTTCAGGTTCAGAGCACTTTCGCAAGAAAAGACGCCCTCGAATTTGGACGTCGCTTGACGGTCGAGCTTCGATAATGCGTTCAGCTGATTGGAATACATTTTTTATTAAGGTATGAAATCTAGTATTACGTTTCTACGGTGGTCGATACTTATAGAATTGTCCCACAACATGTAGAAAAACATTGTGTAAAAGTCACCAAAAGCGGTTGCAGACCACTGGCCCGTGAAAGTTACTACCCCGTTCGATTTAGCAGGAGCATCCCCCTCTAGGTCGAATGGTAAAATCTGATGGCCTTCTAGGAGAAAATCGTCAAAAGTTATTCCGGTGTCGGAATCGGTGTATAATTTTTGAACTACCCTGAGCGAATTTAGGTACGCATCAATTAGCGACTCTTTTGGCGCGTAGGGCAGGGGCGGGATCAACCGCCCATTCACTTGTACCTGCGCACTTATACAGTTTCTTAAACTCAACAAAAACGGATTCTTCGCGTAATTTCCTGAAACCGACAACGAATTCACTAGCGTAATTATAATCAGACGCGGTATTTGGCCGCTACTTAGTACAAAATTAGATAAGTGGGTTTGACCGGGGGCTAATTGCGTTGAACGCACTGTAGCGCGGTTGATTGAATATACGAACGGTTTGTGTTGCAAAGATCTCTCGATGCTTAATATCGAGCTATTTGATAAATGAATGCGTCTTACTTTCAGCATTATTTTTGTAATTACGAGTTTTTCGGCCGGGACAGCAGTACCTGAAAGAATGTGAAATTGCGTAGGCGTAGGAACTAAAGTTAACGAAAACTTTACACCCGGAATAATCAATTTAGACTGCAATAAGAGATCGCAATGTATTCGTCCTGCCATTTCTACAACTTTGCCCGCTGCGAACTTTGCTACGCGTTTATCGAACGAGGGGTTAGCAGCTGCTACCGTTGCATTAAATTTACCGGCAAGTTCTTTGTAAAACATCTGGGGGATCCCTATTGCCCCTTTTTTGCTGCTGAGGAGTAGGTGTAATTTGTCTCGATGTATGCCCTGTACGGGTAAGTGTTTGTGGCCTGACTGACTATAACGCTGTTTACTTTTAAAACAATATCGCGAAAAAGTGCGTGTAAGGTTAAATTAACCGGTGCTACGCGCGCATCGGCTTTTAAGTTTGTCCCATCCGCTTCAACCACTTTAGCTCGAACTTTTAGTAGAAAATTAGGGTCGGTGAGCTGCGTCCACGATTCGGGAATATCAAATTGAATAGGTTCTTCGGTGATTAGCGGGCCTATAGGGTAGTACTCGACCTCGTTTTCAGATAATACGGTAAAAGGTTGTTCAGTGTTTTTCGACATAATTCGAATTTCTCAATGCGTACGAATGATTGAGTAGCGATTTTTTACTTGGTTTTTTAGAACAAGTAGACTTCTTTTGTCGTTTCTTTTTCATATTTATAGACTTTTTAGCACCACCTTTTTGAGGTTTCTTAGCCGCACGACGCTTTTTTGTGATTTTAGTAGTAGTAGTAGTGGTTTCAGGCCCTATTAGTTCAAAACCCTTTTGTTTAGAAAGAGAAAAAGGTTGGAATGACATTTTTCTTCAAAATATGGAGGATCGTTTAAAATGAAATTCAATAATTAATGGATCTTCTAGACGAAAGCAATAATTGTTTGTATCTTTGATTTGTATGAATATCGATGGTACATAGCTTTGTAGTATTCTATAATAGGATACATATTCATATTTATAGCTAACGAATTGCGGCGACGGTTTGAACACGTCCATGCAGAGTATCCGCAGCCCGTTTGATTCTGGTACGATCAAATCGGTTTCGACGAAGAAGATGGGATTTACATTGATTTTTTGCTCACCTTTTACTATATAACTTTTTGTCGGAAACACGTTAGGGTATAGTTCACCGAGATTAAGACCCAACACGTCTGTCAAATAAGGCAAATTCAACTTTACTTGAGTGTCTTTCAAATTTAACACCGCATAATTATCGTCGTCAATACTAAGACTTAAGTCTTTGCTAATACTCTGAGGCACGGCCTTGTTAAACAAATTTACTAGATCTGCGGCGCTGGTCGGGAAATTTTCCGTCCATACATTAAAACTCTTTGTAGATTTTTTATCGTCGGGCTTATCGGCTGAAACGTAATTCACTGTATTTTGGCTCATAAATGGGTATTTTAGAATTATCTGCTTTACGCCCACTTCCCATTCACCCGCAAATTCAAACGGTTTTTGAGCTGAAGTGAGTACCCACCGTTAATTCTCATTACCGATGGTTTCGAAGTATTTAAAAACAAATGAAAATCGCCTGGTCCTGTTGTGAAATCATCCATTTTTCTTTAAAAACGATATTTTTAATGCTTATTTATAACTTCACGACGTTCGAGACCCATGAATCGAATTTTGGTGGGTAACCCCGCCAACGAATGAAATAGTCCGTTTTTCCAGCACGTTTTCGAGTTTTTAGAATTTTCTCTACAATAAACAAATCTTTTGCTGATGCATCAATTTTTTGCAATTCTTGTTCGTAAAAAATACCCTCCAGTTTTTCGCCCTTCTGGTCTTTTAACGAATAGACGGGCGGGGTGCGTGCGAACCTTTCCCCAACTATAAAATACTCTTCGGTCCAATTTGGCCACACTCCTTTTTCAAACGCTCGCTTAACTTTACTTATACGAACTTTGTCGCCTACATTAAATTTAAACTGTACGGGCTCACGCGGTTCTACCCTAAACGCCCTATTCAAAATTTCTCGCTCATTTTTCTCGCTAACATGTACAGGGGCTACGCCTATAGTTCTATGCACCGAATTATTATAATTTTCAGTTAGCTTACCAATAACGTCAATGTACCTATAGGTGTTGTTACGCGTAAAGTATCTCCACATTTTTTCTTTGAGGGTCCGATTAAAACGCTCTACCACGCTGGCCTTCATTTCGCTTTTAGTGGTGAAAAAATGCACATCTTCCGATTTTAGAAACGACTGAAACTCTTTGTTCACAAACTCCTTGCCCGCATCCGTTTGCAATTTATATGGTTTCCGGCCCATACCCAAAATATGCCTAAACGCGTCTCGAACATCTTTTGCGTTTTTGGTTTTCAGGGGAACCACCCATGCGTATTTTGAAAACAAATCTATGCAGTTGAGCAAGTACTTAAAATTATCGTTATGTTCGGCTAGAGATTGCAGGTCTACGAGATCGGCCTGCCACTGCTCGTCAATCGCGCTCACAATTACTTTATTTCGGCTATACTTTTTAAAAGCCGGTTTATGCAAAGAGTAGGTGGGTTGTTTAGCTAGCCATGATTTTACCTGTGACAATTTAATGCGCGGGTGAAGCTTGCGGGCTTTAGCGAACAAATGGTGGGCACCGAGTACCCCGTTTTTGGATCATAGTATAATTTATTCAATGTTTTATTCATTTTTAAAAAAACACGTCGTTTCAACGTGGATTTTCTTTATTTATTCATTTACAACACCATATTAACTTTATGCAACAAAGTATGTTCGTACAAATTTTCCCACATATTCTTGGCGTTTGTATCAAAATGACGCCACAAATCGTACAAAATGTCATTTTCACGATTAAGTATACACTGTTTCAAGTACACGGCAGTAGTTAACTGGGTCCCCCTAGGGTGCAACACAAAGTATAGCCAGTGCTTAAGCATAGGCTGTGTTAAAGCATAGTCCTGTGTTGAAGCATAGGCTATATGTCAGCACACTTAATGTGCGTACCTTGCTTCAAACAGGCCAGCAACTGCACTACTGGCAAAGACCTTATATGATAGAAAGGCTGACGTAGTGTTGTCTGACTGAAACACGACTACCAAATAATGGAACAAGTGTATTAAAGGTTCCCTCAGCCAAGGATAGCTTTAAAATGTATTATAGTGGACCAGCGGGTACTGGTCAACATGGTGTTAGCATCACTTTGTCACATCAAATGCAAGACACTGTACAGAGCTGGAAACCCTATCAAAACCCTATCAAAAAGAACCTAATCCTATCAACCCTTCTACTACCAGCTCAAAGATGAAATATGTAAAGTTAAAGCAAAAGAATACCTTGTATTAGCAGGAGATTTCAATGCGCAGCTTGGTCCAAGTTCAAATGGAAATGCTGTCGGTCAACATTCTGCCGGTCGCAAATGCAAGAGAAACGCCTGCTTCTGTTAAACCTGGCCACAACTTACAATTTAATGATTACAAATACATTCTTTAGTCATAAACTGAGACACTTGCAGACCTGGATCAGCCCTGATGCTCAAACACAAAACCAAATCGATTGACGTCCTAATCAAGCAGAAATATAGGAACTCAGTCATTGATAGCCGAGCTTTTGGGATTAAACGTGGTCACTGGGACCACGTCCATGGTTGCTTCAGAGGTAAAACCTTAAACCGGTTTTCCCTAAAAAAATAGAAAACTGTCCAACGCTTTGATGTTGCTCAACTAAAATGCCCCGTGATGGTGGAAAAATTCAAAAGATCATGCTCATTTAACCTCACAAAGGGAACTTAGCCCAAGTACAAGACTCTCCCGAGAACTACTGGTCAGAAGATAAAGGAAGCTGTATCTGGAGGCTGCAAAAACGACATTGGCTACACGAAACCTGCACGTAATGACTGGATCAGCGCAGGATAGCCTCATCAATTCTCTAATGAGCGTAAGCTTGCAGTGGCCAACCAAAAACATGATACAGCGAAAGTACTTGCTAGAAAAATTAAATCAACAGGCACTTTAGGTTAGAAGAGGCTCATTAGGACCAGTCCAAAAAGCCTTTAGAACTTGAAAGAGCTAGAGATACAGGTGATTCCAAGAAGCTATTCTAGTTGATGAAGGACCTTGCGATGGAAATACACTCAACCAATCAGTGATGTAATCTCTGACTGGAAGTGGTAATTTAATTTGCAATAAAAGCACAGAGCTCAATCAACGGGTTTAACATTTTCTGGAGTTACTCAACAATGCACCTCTTCCTGCTATTCAACATCACATTGTATTGCCAGCACCGACAATGTACAATGTCCAAGAAGGACCACCAAATCAGATGGAAATTACCAAGGTAATTAAAAGTTTTCGAAGTGGAAAAGCCCCAGGTGCCGATGGTATCAATCCAGAAATCTATAAATGTTGCCAAGAGATACTAGTGCCTTACCTGCTGAACTACCCTTCAAAAGTATCTGGACAACAGAGAGCATACCATCCGATTGGGAAACGGTGGCAATATTAATACCAATACATAAGAAAGGCGATAGGATTAAATGTAAAAACTGCAGAGGTATTTCCCTGTTAAACATTGCCTATAAAATCATGGAACGAATCCTACTTAACAGGCTTGTTACCGAAAGGGACATGAGAACTAGAGAAAATCAGGCCGGATTTAGACCAGGAAGAGGTTGTATTGACCAGATTTTTTTGCTGCGTCAGTTATTGGAACTTAGGCATGAATTCTCGTCGTCAAGAATCACATGTTGCCTTCATTGACTTCACAGCCGCATTTGACAGCATAGACCGATCTAGTATATGGTTCCAACTCGAATCTGATGGAGTTCCACCAAAGTTATGCCGGCTTATAGCTGCCCTTGGCAAAAGCACAATATGCACAGCAAGTCCGTGCCTATGGAAGCTTTAGTGATGAATTTGAAGTTTCAACTGGGGTCAGACAAGGAGTAATTCTCTTCCTCTCTCTATTCAATTATTGTCTAGATCATATTCTAGAAACAGCATTCACAGAGTCACCGTATGGTATTATTTTGCATCCTTCAGGCAAAAGTTTACTCGGATCTTGCTTTTGCTGATGATATTGCCCTTCTAGCAGAATCACAAGCCAATTCCACAAGCCATGCTGAATACTATCCAAAGAGAAGCCAAGCAAGCATTGGACTTAAAATAAATCCTGCAAAGACCAAGTATTTGACATATGGTAGCCCTGACCATGCACTAAAATCAGGTGACAAAAGCATTGGAGTTAGTCAATTCCTTCACTTACCTAGGATCTCAAATAACAACAACAGGAGGAGCTCCCAAAGAAACACAGATGCTTAAGAGTGCAGGAAGCTTGCAAATACTTTTAGTGTACTACGATACTTTTGGAAAAGAAAGGACGTGCGGCATCAAACAAAGATCCGCATATATTGTGCAACAGTTAGAGCCACCCCTGCTATATGGATCAGAAACATGGCCAGTAAGAGTCAAAGACACAAAAAGACTTGAAAACATTTGACTACAGATGCCTCCTAGACGTATCCTTGGAATTCATTCCTCAATGCTTATTAAGTACAAAGTAATCCTTGAACAGGCAAAAATTCCAAACATATCAGAAACCATAAAATGCGGTGCTGGAAATGGTTCGGACATGTCCTAAGGATGCCAGAAGAACGTATGCCAGCTCTAACATTCATAAGTAAACCATGCAACATGGAAAAGACCCAAAGGAGGTGTAAGACAAACAATGCATCGATTACTGCATAAAGAAGCAAAGAGATTATTCTGAAACCGTTCAACCTGAGTCGAAAAGAAGGCAACAAAAAAGTCCGGATCAAACATCTGACCTCACGCTAGCCTCAGTACAGACTGCAATGGAAGAACATTATCCAACTGACTGTGTCAATCATGATGTCCCAAATAGGCAATCCTGCCTGTCGAACCAACCATGCAAAGTAAGCACACGTCCTAGGGGAGGTGACATTGGTGATGACGCTTCACACCATAGTTGACCTCAACTCTGGGTATACTGCAGATGTTTTTAAACTTGCGAATCACAAACAAAAGTCTTACTGTAACTTATCATAGTTGGGGATGACCATGGCTACATACTTAACACTCGTAGATGAATATAAACAATAGCACATGGTATACTGTGGACCATTTTAAACTTGTGGGTCAAGTCAACAAGGTTTACTGTGCATCCATCTACTTTACACTACAGCAAGAGTAATGCAGGGGGAGGGGGAAGGTATTAGAATTTTATTTTTTGGGGATAGCTGAATTTTCAAATCGTTCTTCATTTAGGGGAGGGGTATTCTGTTTCCCGGCTTGTCTGTTTCTATCTCATTCATTTCGTTTTTCATTTCATAACTCTGGTTCAAAAAGTACTAGTGTTTACTAAGTAAAGCTTCACCTATCGTTCTACTGTAAATCCTTAGTTCAGCCCACCCAAACCGCCAATCGCCAAGTTTTCCTTACCTTCCACTTCTCATTTTGTAAAAACAAATTCTCTCCGGCAGCTTATTTTATTTCGATAAACACACTATCTTTGCCGGTTTATTACATATAAAATCGGACGCTATTTACAGAGTTAACATTGAGAACAAGGCAGTGATTGAATATTACGCAATTATAAGAACGAAAAAATGAAAACCCAAACGGGAGTGTACAATAATTTTTGACAATTTGCCGTTTCGTATAGACGATCCAATAGTCCTTTTTACACGTTTCCGTAAAAACGTTTCGTTCATTGTCCCTCAATATTTTCTTTTTGAACAAAGTTTTGACCACCTCTTTGCCTTGGACAAAGGCGAAGATCATACGTTTCAGAATGTCGAAATTGATCAACTTCTTGTTCTCGAAATGAAGCCGGATGCCACAGACTTTGTGCATTTCGGCCACGATTTTGCCGGCACCGTTAATGACGCAGTAGCCATAGTTCTTCAGCCCACCTGCTGCAAATTCATTGATGTAGGTATTGGCGCCATATCCTTTCAGTTTGTTGGTCATATCACCAAGGTAGCAACCCGTTTCAACGACAAAATTGTCTGTCGGCCTCATCAAATAGATAATGGAATCTGGAAAAAGTAATGAAGGACATGAGAGGTATGAATAGATTAAATTCTTTTCCAAAACGTTTTACTAAATACACAATTAAATAAGCCATTTGCTAGGGGAAATATGAATTGTTTTTAAGAGGATGAAATAAATATTATAAAAGTATTTTTAGGACAAGGGAATATTTAATATAAAAAATATTTTCTTACTTGTATATATACAAGATATTAATTAAGTTTTAAATAAATCAGTATTTAGAGACGGAAACATGTATTGATAGAATTATTTTTCAGAGAGGATACAATTATCAAACTTAAACTTAAAACGAAACGTTTTGATTTTTCTTACCTGTGTCCATGTATAATACTCAGGTGCCCAATTTTTCTAAGTATGAATACAATTTTAGCCTCGCTTGGGCCGTGACAAACGATGCAATTATTGGGTTGGTGTTTGTTAGCGCTTCTAGGAATTCGTCCTCAACGGCGTAGGTGACATAGGCCAATGACTCGCCATAAAATCGGATCGATTTTACTTCCTTTGTGTCGTCAAAGATGAGCTTGAGGAATTGGTCCTGGCTCCGTGAAGTATTCGTTCTGGCTCATGTTGTTGCGCTGGCCGAACTATAAAACAGTTAAAAATGACGATTTTTATACAATACTAGGCCTAAAATATTTTTCCTTTATCGTTCTTACCTTGCCCCAAAAGCTATTCAACATGAGTTTGGAAAGGGCCCTCATGCCGGGATTCTTTTTGATCTGGGCCTTATCCAGCTGGATACCTAAAAATTATAAACATTAGAACAAATGATAAAATCATAAAAAGCTCAACTTTTTACCTTCTTTTTCTTCGTAATTTTGGATATGTTTCTTTTGCCATCCGTTTTGCATCCACTAGGCCATCCATCGGCCTGCTGTTTAAAGCGCAAAAAGGTATTTATGTATGATGTGAACAGCCCACCTGATTTGGTGGACGGATTGTATCGCTCCATTTTAGTATAATGCCAGACTTTGTGGATTTTCATCACCTAAAAATTGAAGAATTAGATGTTACAATTATGAAAAAAATGAATTTATTCTTACTCTATAGCCTAATTTGAGGGCTTTGTATAATTCTAATGACACCCGTGATCCATGTAGGGCTTGCTCTTCATCCGAGTGTTTGCATTTGCCCAGCAGTGTTCTTGGCACAGGTCTGACACAGGGGAAACAAAAGTTTCCCGTCGAACCTGTACAAAAGTACGGGGTGGTAGAGGCCTCGGGCGGAACCACTATGCACTTGATGATGCCAGTCATAGGGTTTTTCAGCCAAATCTTGGAAATTTTCCATGATGATTTCCGGTGTCTGAAAAGAATGGTAAATATTTTAAAATAAAGATAGTGCCTGAAAAAATTTAGCGCCTGAAATAAAATTCTTATATAAAAATACATCTTGGATAATTAATTATATATGATAAATGATTACTCATCTTACTTTTTAGGGAACACGCCGGTTTTGCAGACCCATGGATACAACAAACAGTCATCGATATAGCTGATCCTTTTGCCCGGTCGGCATTTGTGATACAGCTTGATCGCATTTGTACGCCCGCCAAAAAATGCGTCGTGGGGCTCCCATTGGCGTAACAAAATCGATATTGGCGAAGAATTGTGCCATTTTGTTACTGGACTGAAAGTAAATAAGAAACAACTATTAGTCTAGAAAATATGTATTTTAAAATGACGTCTTTTATACATTTTTTTAAATTATTCATAAGATATACTCACTGCTATCTCCTTTCTCAAATCACATTCCCATTTTTTGACTATCGTATATCCTATGGCCTCTAGTTCTTTGCGCCTATCTATTGTTGCCTGGTAGGCTTCTTCCACTGTTTTGGTATGGTCAGCCGTCTGTTCAAATTGTTTTTTCATACAACGTGGACATCCATGATAGTAGCATCCTAAAAAAGTATTTAAGAATAAGTATTAATTCATATGTAAATCAACACTGAGTACAGATAACAGCATAACATTATATATGATATAATATATACCAAATATTTAATTACTGTAAAACTCATAGATTATGTATCCGCATAATCCGTCCACACGATACTTGCCAATTTGAACTTTGCCGCCATTTAATTTGTGCTGGATTCGAATGTTTTTGGTATGCGCGACCCATTTCAGCCATTTTAATGCAATTAACGATTGATTTTCATTTCTTCTGTATCCGCCATGAGGTACTATGCCTGAAATATGATATATTTAATAATTTTTTGTAGATTATTCAAATATTTATTATTTTCCTGAAACAATAATAATTAGTGCCTGAAATAAAATATGAAAACATAGTTAATTTATACACTTATACGAGTAATATTAATCAATTAATTATTATACTTAGTTCTTACCTATACTTTCTTCAGCCAAGAAGTTTTGGCGGAAGACGCAATTACACGCAGAGGCAATGGTAATGCTGGTGGCAAAAGGGTCGACGCTGGTTTCGGCCATGAAGACGTCCCGGAACGCCATGGAACATTGGGTGAGTATATCAACATCCGATTTGCAATATTCGAGAATGTCTTTCTTAAAATCAAAAACTTGTCAATTGACCGTTTCGTACCATTTTTCAAATTCTGCCTTGACCTCTTCTTTCATAAAGTTTGGCAAATAGTATTCCGCAGCTGGCATTGGGCCCACATAATTGGCGTTCTTGGCCCTGTTGAACCAGTGGGGAAAGAACCCCTTCTTCATTTCAGTAAAGCCGAAGGTCTTTGGTAGTGCGCTGAGGGCCATGGGCAAAAAGTTCATTGTGTCAATGACTCAAATCCCGGTGGCTTCTAACAATAAAATTTTGAGGCCTGAGAATGGAATTTATTATAAGAAATGAGTTTGATTTGCGCTTTTATATACTAATTACGACCAAAATCTATTAACTGATTAAGATTATATATCACAAATAGAGAAGCATACTCAGTTACAATATTTAATTTTCAAGTAATCCTGTGTTCTATCTTGGAACAAATGTATTAGTTATAATTTTTACCAATTATAAGCTTATACCTATTTCATAGATAACTGCCATTATATTTTTGGCCAAAATCAAATACATGTATTATTGTTATTATTATTATTGTTATTATTATTATTACATATGATCACATTCTAATGTACCTCTCATTATAACTTTAGGTTTTATTGTCTTTTGTTTGTGTAGATAATCCAATAAGAATTGGCCATCAAATCCACGCGCATTGTGCGCCAATGCCGTTGCTCCACGGTTGGCTTCCAAGAACAGCCAACGGCCGAACTGCTCCAACGTATTGTCACCAAGGAAGACGTGGCGTTTGGCCCCGCCGCATTGATTGCAGTTGCCCGTCATATACGTTTTGCAGTTGTCGCAGATCCGGTATGTGACACAACAGTTGACTGCATGCTTCCAATGCGGCCCATAGTTATTGTACCCAAATTTGATGTCTTGCCGGGTCTCAAAGTTGAAGAAGATGAACCGTGGTTTCTTGGGCCAGGCGGTATCCTGGATTGGCCTGATGTAGCACTGGTGGCCTTCACGCTCGACGTTCTGCCTACACGTCTCGCAGTGAAAATGTCCACATTTGTGCCTTTTGGTATAACCACTCTGCAAAATGACGCCACAATCACGGCAACGTTTTATTCTATCGCAAATTGACATCATTTTTTGCTTTTTGTGCCCTTGCTCATTCCGCCCAGCTGGTGTTGTAGGTAGCAGTTGAGGCTGACAAACCATCTGAAAATAGTTGAAATATTTCAAAAGCGTCAAACAGTATATAATTTAATCAATAATAATCAATATTATAATACAATATATTGTGTTATAATATTCATATTAAGTTTAAGCAAGGTAATTACTATTCTTTAACACTATATAGAATATTATAATTCATTTTTGCTCAAGTTTTGTTAATAACAGTCTGAATTTTTTTTACTTATTAAATTTTCCAGCTTTGGCTTAGAATAAATATAATTCTATTGACAATATCTTGATGAAACTATTAAGTCTATCTAAGTTTGTATATCAAAACACCATAATTTAAAACCTTTCATTTGTTGCTTACTTACCGATTGCATTTGTCACAGTGCCGCCATTCCTGGAACGGACACGGTTTTGCGCCGTTGCAGCCTGTGCATTTGCCACAATTGCAGTGATGCTGGTCTATCGTGTTGTAGCCTTTGTTGCAGCCGTCGCAATAGTAAACGTGGCCGAAGAAAGCCGGAACTCAAGTGATGACATCATAATGTTCATCATGTAGGTATATGTATAAAATTTTATCCAAGTCGCCATCAGGGTCCTTGTAGATGAGATTGTTGAAATTTTCTTTCAAAAAGACTTTGATCTGATATTCATCGGATGCTAGAACCATCTGGATTTTTTCAATTTCTGGCAATCCACAAGGCCCATTGAAATCTTTAAGGCCAGCTTCCTCCATCAGTTTTTTGGCCAACTGTTTTTGTATCGTATATCTATTTATATCGCCATTTCAAATTGATTCCCATCTAGGATCTTTGTCAACCAGTGCTTTTGCCACAACTACTGAATGGGCCAAACACAATTGATTGTCGTTTTTTATCTGAAATTTTCTACAAATAAGCTTTTAAAATAATTTTTATCTTAGTTTTTAGTAAATGTAATCAGTAAAGTGTTAAGGACACTAAAATTTCATCAAATTTGCAATTTAAAATATTTTTAAAACTATCATTAGGTACATGTATAACAAAATGACCAGTCAATATGCATGTACAAAAAAAATCAATGATTGCTCAAAGAATATTATTATTTAGGTGCCTGAATGAAGCAGCCGCCATGTGGGCTGGTATGCTTCTTGAACCATTCATCAAAATTGACAATCCTCATCCGCGCATTTTCATGCCTTGATTGGCCGGATCCTTTTGGATTATCAATAACGACAACTTTCATCGTCAACTGTTTGTTGAAGTCGAATTCGCGGTTCGATTCTTGAACCCGCTCAACGACGCTCAAAATACGGTCGGCGTTGGTGATGCTGCGGGACTTGAATGGCACTAAAACTCGCCAATCCAACAATGGATGGTCCAATTTGACGCCTATCCAATCCCCGGCATCCACCTTAATTAAAAACTAGTGTTTTATTTAAATAAATATCTTAAAATAATTATTTTTAAAATTTTCTTCTTTAAACGACATGTTTGATGTTATGATTCAGAGAAACTAAAAAATTATATATCTCCGTTTAGAGTACAAACAATACATTGTTTTATACAATAATTTTTGACACCCCTCAAGTTTTGCTAAGCCTAAAAGTTATTATTACTATGTTCTATTATTATACTTACTGATTCCAGTGCTTTTTTCAGGGCATCGTCAATGACTGCCGGAAGAATTGCTCTAAAATTTTTGCGCTCCGTTTGATGTCAGTATTTGTATGAGATACGTTTTGACATCGGCATTAAATTGACAAACGCGTGTTTGGCCAACGGCTGCAATTTTGTAGTAGTCGCTCATTGGTCGTTTGCCGCTGCCGTCAAAATCGTCAAATTCTTCACCGAAAATCGCCCGCCAAAATTCTTCGGATCCAAAATGATGCCAATCCGCTTGCCCCAAGGTAAGGAATTTGTCAAAACTGAATGCCAAAATATGCGGCTCGCCTTTCCAGAGCCCACTGTCAACCAGGATCTGGAGATCCCCTCTAGTGACTGGTGGTTTTTCGGACTGGGTGCCCTCCTGAATTGATGTGGCCCAAAATTCGGCAGTCATCAGCCCTACCATGTCTTCTTCTGTCGCTATTCTTCGCCATATTGCATTAATAAGATGGGAATTATCGACCCATATTTTAGATAAATTAATATCTTTCAAATATTTGGACATTTTGCTAATTTTTTTTCTGAAAACGAAACAATTTTTAGTGATTTATAAAAAACACAGTTTTATGAGATGAAATTTAGAAATATATGGGGTACTCCATCTACCAGAGCACAAAGCTCGAGATGAGGGCCTTTTTGGGCGACCACTAAGTTCGCCTATTGGCCAGTTGAGTCCTTAAATATATAATTATTAAAACACACACATCTGAAGAAAAAAGTTGAAAAAAGCTTCTTGGTTCTTGTATCGCCTTGCTTCTTCTGTACCTAAAAAATGGAAAATAGAATTTATTTCATAATTTATGTCCAAAGAATAATAAAAGCGGCCATCTTTTGCAAAATATTTGACTACAAATAGATTTTTTCTTATTTTAATTTCATTTATAAATCTTAAATAAGCCTCTTTTAGGACGGCTCTGATTGGTCAGTTTTGAAACTTGAATGGTTAGGACATGTTTTAAGAAAAGATGAATCACTGTTGTCAGGGGATAATTCAACGGAACAAGTTTAGACATGTTTTAAGAAATGATGACTCCTCGCATTTAAGGGGATAATTTAACAAAAGAGGTTTAAACAAGTTAATTTAAAAATATACTAAGGGGGATATTTTCACTAATGGTCACAAAGACCAGTAATGATCAGGACCCATTCCCTACGCATCTATTTAAAATGTAAGGCAAATGATATACTAAATTCAATAGACACTAACAGTAAGGTTAAATATTTTATTTTAAAAAAATCGATAACAATTCATTAAATTTTCAAAAATCTTTTAACGCCATAGTTCTTGGCTTTATGCCACTTGTTGCTGCAAATTTGGCATTGCCTCACTCGTTTCTTGGCCAATCTGAAAAAATATATTATCATTGTTAATTATTATTCAACATGTCAACTAATTATCCGTTTTAGAACAGTATAAGTATGCAAAAGCAGCTTCTTACTGAAAAAAGACATGAAGTATATTCAATATTAAACAGAACTAAAAATTTCAGTGCGCAACAATTTTTAAATTTATTCACTTTTTTGGCAGATGACAAAGCGTCCATCGATTCAAGGCAGCTGATGGCGACGCTGAAAATGATTGATCCGTAAGTTAAACAGTCTCATTAATACATGTATAAAAAAATTTATCCATTATTTTTAACTTTATATCAGATTAAAAAGTAATTTTTTACCAATTGATTAAGTGGCATAAGGCGCCAATTTCCTGGCTTTTTGCAATCTTTGGCCAAATGGCCCTGTTTGTGACAAATGTAGCATTTCTTTGCTTTTGTCATTGAAAACTAATTTGCTGAAATATGCAAAATGTAATAAACTCAGGCAGTTGAAAAATGAAATTTCACTTGAGCTGAAATAGAACGATATATAGTTAACAGTATCATTGCATAAGAGCATGAGTAGGATAATTTCAATCAAAGACAACTACATATTATATTTTATTATGCAAAAAAGTATAAAAGTGAAAACATAATAAATAGGAAAGATTTACAATTCGGAAATTAAGTTTTTACAAAAGAATGAACTATTTACATGAACTTTTTCACACAAAATTATGTTCACAAGATAAGAGTGAAAAACTAGGGAAAGAAACTATTTACAATTCAAAATTTAGCTCAAAATTGAACTTTATACAAAAGAGTAAAAATAAAACGGAGAAAAACTATTTACAATAATAAAAAACAACAAAGAATGGTCGAGTAAAAAACAAACGGATATGAAACACATAAAAAAGAATGATAAAAAACGAACAACTAAAAAACAAACAACTCACACGTAAAAAGGAACAAACACGTAAAAAACGAGAAAAAAGAATGAGGAAAAAACGAATTTCTTTAATTTGATTTTTCTAATTAAAACCTTTTTCTTTGTAAATCGGAAAACGTCTAAACTTTTTTTTGCACAAAAGCCTTTAAAAAGCCCTTCATAAACGAATAACGACAGTAAATATGCGTGCAAATTATTTTATATTTATGGCGTCCTCTGGATACAAAAGTGTTTTTAATGCTTGATCCAGGCCTATATCAATTTCCTCAGGATGCCCATGCCAAGGGCGCTGAAAACGGGTGTCAGGCTTCATTTTTTTATCGAAAAAGTGTTGAACTATTTTGAACGGCCCTAGGAAATCGGCCAGCTGGTCGTGAAGCGACCTTGAAAAAAAATCGTTCTTATTTTCAATGTATATATATATATATATATATATATATATATATATATATATATATATATATATATATATATATATATATATATGTATATATTTTCAATGTTATATATATATATATATATATATATATATATATATATATATATATATATATATATATATATATATATATATATATATATATATATATATATATATATATATATATATATATATATATATATATATATATATATATATATATAATTTGAAACCCCCTCCCATCAGACCTTAAAATTAAGCTAAAAGGAAAATTTTGATCTTTCATTTGTCAATTTTAGTATATTACAAAGGACTACCACCCCTGTGGAAGTCTTCTACCCCATATTTGCTTCATATTACTATAATTAAAAGTTTTTAAAACTTCATTCACGTAAAACTAACCTATTAGGTATGTTGCTGCTTGTGGCAGCATCACACGCATCAAAGAGCGTACCCGCGGCTGCCATTTTATATAAATTTGGGTCGATTACGGTTGGCGGATCGTTTTTGTCGATTTGAATTGGCTTCCTGTTTTAAAAATGTATACTAAATAATTGTATTATCTTTTTATGCATGCGCAATAATTTTATTATTAAGATACTATTTATTTTTATTTGCTAATTTATATATACTTTTGTTTTTCAGCCGCTTTGCTTGATAGATAATTAGACGGCACCTTAACATCGACCGGTTTCTTGAATACTATTTCAGGCGTTCTGGAAATATATATAGATCGCGTAGTAAGTTATTCAATGCTGCGTAATTATATTTTTAAATACTCGAATTTTGTAGCCTTTGACAATAACGGGCAATCGCTTATAACATGGCCAAATGCCCGGCAATTATAACACGAACGTTTTCTATTCGGCATAATTATTCACTAAATAAAAATGCTTCAAGGTTTACTAATTATTTGCATATTTAAACATATATGTTGTAGAGGGGGATAGTGTCCCCCTCCCAAACTCGACCGTCCAAGCTATCCCAAAAGTAAGGAAAACATTTTCCTAATAACAACAATTGTGTATATTTTACCTAATTTAAGTTAAAGAGGGTATATTGATGCGAGTTCGTATTTTTCGCCTATATTGAGCACTATTCGAATTGTTGAGGACTCTTGCCCTTCACAATTAATTCCGATCGTCCTTTTTGTGTTGTAGACTATTACTTCTCTTGAACAACCACTGAATTTGTCGTAGTTTTGTCATCCCAACGAGTTATCTATCGCATATGCGATAAGCGTACAAAGCGCATTTGTTTCGAGTGAGAAATAGGAGGCAGAACCAGGGCGTGTTGGGGTTGCAAGATGCTTCTTGAGGTGGTATTCGTACTTGTTTGGCGTTATGATTACTTTTTTGAATCGCTTTGTAGTAATTTTGGTCGGAAAGCTCATAACTTCCTTTAAAGAAACAAAAAATATACTTAAAAAATATAGAACGCATTCAAGCTAATTAGGACATCCCTTGCATGAAAATCTAAAGTTCGCAAAAATTTCCAAGTTTGATAGTGTAAAAACACTTAAATATACTAAATTTTAATTTTTGGGATCCACCAGATTCTGGGGGTCCATCACCCCTACCCCTCTACTGTCCGAACGCAAACTTTTGTTTATGTGAATACGATATATGCATAATACGAAATATACATTATAGATAAACGACCAGCCACAACTTTTCTCCCTACCCCACAAGCTGACGGGGTCACACAGACCGGCGTCAGCCATCCGCAACAACCAGCGGGGTCACATAGACCGGCGCTGGCCACTCGCCTGCCTCTGAGAACCAATGTGGTCATATAGGCCAATGTTGGACTCTACAGTGCAACCAAGGGAGTCACATAGACCGGCGTTGGCCACACGCCCGGAAGAACCCGTCGTGATGAGGTCACAAAGTCCTATACACGACCGCCCGCCGGGCCGAGGACCAACAATCATATTGGACCTCGGACCGAAGCCAGCCCTGCAGCTGGACCTCGGCGAACTGCTGCCGAAGTGTACGCAATACATGATCATTTTTCAACGTGAATTCTCTAGTTTTCAGAAATTTCAATTTTTTTGTTTTAAAGTTTTATCTACATTTTTTGAATTTTTACACTCAAAAATAGTTTTCTCGCGTCGAAAAAAATATCCCCGTAATCCTCACTATACGCTGCATCTTTCTGTGAAGAAATTATCCGGAAAAAGAATTTTTTTGGTAATTTTATGTTAATTCATGCAAATTTATGCTCATTTTTACAAATTTTTAAATATTCTTGTTTTTAGTCAGTTTTTGAATTTGTTCACCTTGAAATCATGTTCTGGCGTCGAAAAAAATAACCCCACAATCCTTACTATATGCTGCATCTTTCTGTGAAATATTATTTCAAAACAAATTTTTTTGGTAATTTTATATCAATTGATGCTTATTTTTACAAATTTTTAATTATTCTTGTTTTTAGTCAGATTTTTTGAATTTTTACAATCGGAAATCGTTTTGTTTGCGTCGAAAGAAATATCATAGTATTCCTCACAATACGCCACATCTTTCCGCAAAATATTATTTGAAAAGAAAATTTCTTGGTAATTTTATAGCAATTTATGCTTATTTTTACGAATTTTTAATTATTCTCGTTTTTAGTCAGATTTTTGTGAATTTATTCACCCGAAAATTGGGTTCTTGCGTTGAAAAAATATTGTTGTATTTGTTACAATATACTGCGTCTTTCTGTGAGAAAATTATTTGACAAGAAAATTTTTAGTGATTTTATATCAATTTATGCTTATTTTTACAAATTTTTAATTATTCTTGTTTTTCATCAGACTTTTTAAATTTGTTCACCCTGAAATCATGATCTTCCGTCGAAAAAAATATTCCCGTATTACTCACAACACGCCGTATCTTTCTGTGAAATATTATTTGAAAAGAAAATTTCTTGGTAATTTTATATCAATTTATCCTTATTTTTACCAATTTTTAATTATTCTTGTTTTTCATCAGACTTTTTAAATTTGTTCACCCTGAAATCATGATCTTCCGTCGAAAAAAATATTCCTGTATTACTCACAACACGCCGTATCTTTCTGTGAAATATTGTTTGAAAAGAAAATTTCTTGGTAATTTTATATCAAGTTATGCTTATTTTTACAAATTTTTAATTATTCTTGTTTTTTGCTAAATTTTTTCATTAGCGCATAAGGCAGCTATGTTTTGTCGTCGAAAAAATTACTTTAAACTACTAACTTATGTTTTTCTTTTGAAAAACTCGCGATTGGTCGAAAAGTTATAAATATACACGTGTTTAGTTCTTAGATAAGATAAAACAATAATCATGGCTCTTGTTAATATCTCTCACTATGCTACTGTCTTTAGATCACGCTAAAAGCTACAATAATGAAAGCCTATGTCTAGAACATCTAACAAATGCGACGAGAAGAGCTCGATCCTATTTGCTCGAGAATCATTGCAGCTTTAACGAAGAAAAGCTGATCAAATTCGCAAAGTCGTTGTTCTACCAACCAGGCAAAAATCCGCAGCTTAATATGATTACAGAACGAAATTGCAACATGTATATCAATTTTACTGATACTGCTACTTTTGTTCGTATTTAAATTTATTAAAAAAACAATACTTTACACAATGAACGCAAAATATGTAGTAAGTCATACAAAATATAGCGCTATATGGGGTACATTGATACTATCTCCGGATAAATTGACTGAAATTCCAATATAATCCTCTTTTTTGTTGTCTTTCTGCCTCGGTTATCAATACCTATTATGAATCGCGTATCAAAGTTTATAACTTCTCGGAGCTTTCCTGTTCTATCGGGGCGAACAAGTCTTTGCTGATTATCAATCGCTTGCTTAATATACGGACAAAGTTCGTTCGGTTCTACCAGGAACCATGAGAATGGAGCTGGAGCGTTCCATCTAGGAGGCATTAAATGCCTCTGTAAATGATCAATGAAATTTCGAATAGTAATTATTACGGTTGGATATCGATTTGTCTTGATCTCTCCTGGTATACTCATTTTTAGCTGAAAGAAAAAATTCAAAATTTGATATGTTGCTATGTACTGTATGCATGAGAAAAAGGACAAAAGGTCCACAGTCTTCCAACAGATCTCCCCAAACCGTACAGATAGAGGATCACTCTGTAGACTGTGGATCTTTTGTATGAATTCTAAGAAACGTGCATTTTACTTGTTGTGATTATTAAACAATGAAACATGAAAATATGGGTTTAACCAAAAAATGAACAAGATAGCCTATTGCATGGTTTGGCTTAGAACTAAATTGGATGCATATGTGTCAGGAGGGGTTTAGACCCTCCCAGCTTAAATAATAACTCAAAATTTTCCCTAAGGCTTTTTGGAAATTGAAGAGAAAGTTTTCAAAAAGGTTCATCTTTTTTGATCAATCAGACTAACTGACCATAATTTATACTGATGGTCGCAAATACAATATATTTCAAAGAAAAATACTATACCTACCTAAATACTGCTCTCTCGGTGTGTAGCAAATATAAATGATAATTTTACCAGATAAAAAGCACAACATTACAAGTGTTCAAAATCATCAATATTGCGCAATGTAATACAATTCGAAGATGAAAAATGAATTTTAGTCCATAAAGGATACAAGAACGCGGGCGATGATTTGAGTGCGTAATAATTAACTTTTGGAAACAAAGTTTCCACAAATTGTTCAAATCGATTGCGATTTATATATCCTAAATCGTAATGACAAAATATAACTGTACAAGTCTGACGACAATCAGTAAATATATCAATTAAATCGATAAGGCTTCCGAAAAAATTGTCATCGTGATTTGAACAGACGAACCATATAGATAAAACTTCAAGGCGTTTGGCATCATAGAAAAAAACTTTGAACAGCATGTTTATCGCTATCAAAAAAACCCTAAACTTCTTATACACAGTTCGCGCAGATTAAAATACTTTAAAACGCGGTAAAAGTCCATATCTAGATTGATTGAATGCAAACACAATTTTTGCAGCAAATGGCGATACGAAGGTATCCAAGAATCCCTAAATAAAGTTACTAGTTTCAATTCGACCGTCTTTTGGTTGCAATCGTCCATCAGATAGGGCTCTAGGATTTCGCCACCCCAGTATCCCATATTTTGCATGTTTTGTAACACCAATTTCGATGGGTTGCATACCTTAAGTATCTTCTTCAACAGCCAATTCTCTTCGCCACTAAGATAGATCGTTGCAAGCTGCTTGTATATGTTTATTTCGATGGTAGGATTGCCCTAAGAGAAAAAGTACCAAAAATAAATTATATGCATGAAAAAGAGTGATACCAATGATAAAAAACTAATTAATTAGTCATAAATAAATGATTTACCTTTATTTTTATTGTATATTCTTATTTAATTCCATGCACGTATATTATTTTCATACAAGCAAAACATGGCAAGGATGCATACCTTGTAAAGGCTGCAAATGAGGGTCGTGTGTTGGATTTCCAGGGTTGTACTGGATGGCCCATTGCTCAAACGTTGCGCTATAAAAATCGCTGACACAAACCGTAATTGCCAAATGTGTTGCAACGGGCCATCGTTGCTGATGCTCCAAAATTTTCCGCCAATCCTTGCATACACGCTCAATGCGCATACGGCTGGTAAAATTGAGGTAACTGAATATCCGTGCGTGCAGTTCAGACGGTTCGCATACCTAAACTAACGCTGTCGTTCGTGTAATCCATGATAAAAATAATAATTTAGAGAGCAAAACTATCTAACCGACCAAACAGCTCAAGACACAAAGTCCTGAGTGATATTTTTCATTTTGTTGTGGCTTATATACCCTGTTTTTCAACTTCTCTTACACTCTCTCGCCTTATTGGTGCTGGCAAAAAGCCAATTCTAAGATGTCATGCATTGTACATTTTCTTTCAGTCCTACCTTATAAACCCCCTTTTTAACCCTCTTACACCCTCTTTTCTTATTGATGCCTGCAATAAGCCATTTTTATGATGCTATGCATTATGCATTTTAATCAATGTGACAGTTTTATGTCCTAAAGGATGGCAGGTTTAATTGTTTGTAACATTATTGGGTCGGCGAATCTGAGATGTAAATTAAATTTATCTTTAATAGCAGAGAAAAACATTGATCGGATCAAGTATAAGCCGGGTCGGTTTCCAGGTTTAAGCTTAAAATTAACAGAACCAAAAATAACGGTATTGTTATTTAAATTGGGCAAAATGGTATGTATTGGCGCAAAAACGGAAGAAGAAGTAGAAAAAGCGGTCAGAAAAATCCAAGAAATTTTAAAAAGTTTAGGTTTCAATATAGCGCATCATGTAACTGTCAAAATCAATAACTTTGTAGGCTCTTTCAGTGTTCCGTTTCAAATTGATCTAACAAAGTTTTATTATCGGAATAGGAAATACAGCCTTTACGAACCAGAGTTATTCCCAGCTCTCACCTATCGGCTTAACAATTTTGGTGTAACAGCATTAATTTATACATCTGGAAAAATTATTCTTACTGGTGCTAAAACTAGACGTAATCTCATTCAAGCAAATTTATTAATAAACGATCTGGTGACTCAGAGTAAATATGTAGGCAAGAGTCTATAAATATGAATACCGTTCCTAAATAATAGAAAACCTTTCAAATATGGAGGAAGTGAATGAAGTTAAGAAACGTCCGTTCGGTGATGAGGAAAGGAAGCCGTATGGCAGGTCGATTAGACCGCCAATAGCTCTTTGTGGGCAAAACTTAGAACGGCCGATGTTTCCTCTCATGATTCAATTATGTTTTTATTGTCAAAGAGCCAGTTCGGAAAAAGATTGTTTTGAAACAAATTCAGGACGTACATATTTTACTGTACAAATGTGTCCAAGATGTATAGAATATAACCGATCATCTCAGGATGCAGGAAGCAGCGTTATAAGGCGATATATAGCCCAAGATTTGGAGAAAGAAAAGGAAAAATTGAATTATTAAGTATTATTTATGATTAAAAAATAAAAAACCCCGAAAAAATAATAAAATGTAAAACCCAAAAAAAATCTTGCTCATTCATCTATAAGTATTGTTAGTGCCTTAATTCAATATAACCAAAATGGATAGAACATTGAAAAACTTGTATTATAATAGCAAGACTGGGTATTCTGGGGCAAATCAACTATACGAAAGAAGCAAAAAACTGTTACCTAATTTGAAACTTTTGCAGGTGAAAGCATGGCTGGCTAAACAACCGACATATACATTACATAAACCCTCTAAAAAGAGATATAGTAGAAATAGAGTATTAGTTTCTTACATCGACGAACAGTGGCAGATTGATCTCGTTAACCTCAAGTCGTTGAGTGATCATAACAATAAATATAAATATCTTTTGAACTGCATTGACTTGTTCTCCAAGTTCGCGTGGTTGGTGGCCATTAAAACTAAAAACACTAAAGATGTAGTTGATGCATTCGGAAATATACTTCAGCGAGGACGTATACCTCAAAAACTGCAAGCAGATGCCGGTTCCGAGTTTGTAAACAAAGAGTTTCAGCAGCTTTTAAAACGCCATAATATCAGCTTTTTTACAACAAAAAGCGAATTAAAAGCTAGTGTCATAGAACGCTTCAATTGAACTTTGAAAGAGAAAATGTGGCGATATTTTACGGCCAATAAACACGTATAAGTATGTTGACATTTTGGCTGATTTGCTAGAAAATTATAATAATTCGTACCATAGGACAATACGAACTTTTCCGGCAAATGTAAGCAAAGAAAACGAGAGATCTATTCTTAATAATACGTATAGGGTGGGGGTATTGAAGATTCGTTTTAAATTTGATATCGGTGATAAAGTACAAATAAGCAAAGTCAAACGTACTTTCGAAAAAGGATATTGGCCTAATTGGACCGAAGAATGGTTCATCATAGAGAATTGTTTAGCTCAAAAACCTCCCGTCTATAGATTGAAAGATCAAATGAGGGAAACATTAAGTGGAATTTTTTATGAAGCAGAGCTTCAGAAAGTTGACCGTAATCAAGAAAATATATACGTTATTGAAAAAATATTAAAAACCCGTAAAAAAGGCAATAAGACTGACTATTACGTGAGATGGCGGAACTATCCTGAAAAATTTGATTCTTGGGTTTCGAATTTAATAAACTTATAAATATAAATTCATACTCTAACATTTCAGCAACAATACCAACAAAAACATGGACGACTTTACAAGTGGACCAAAAGACTTTACGTTATTTTTCAATTCTTTAGATGGTCTAGTTACTAAAAATAACAATGTTTACAGATGTTTACTCACAAAACCTTTAGAGTTTACAGGAGAATGGGAGGTAGGTGTGAAACAAGTTGTTTTGAAATCCCCATTCGATTATGGTGGATACATAAGATACACACTTCCCGATAATCCTAATGATTCAAGTTTTAATTATTTTGGTATTACGAATTATTTACAAGGTTCAAACGTGAAAGATTTGATTTTTTATATCAATAAATCAATTCCGGAAACTATTAAAAAAGATTTTAATATTGATATCGATGAAAATAATCATGCCGTTTTTAACATTTCTAACACGCGTATTCAAATTGAGTCTGAGTATTTAAATTACGTTTTGGGATTAAAACCAGATTCTACTTATCCTACGCTTTTGCCTACCAAAAACATTGCAATAAAATCGGAAAGCGAAATCCGATTTCTTTCCCCCATTCCTATATTTCGTTTAAATGTTGATTTTACAGCTCCGGAAATTTTTGGTTCTTCAAATTCGCAAACAGTTTTTGTTGATGTGTTTTCTTTGACCCCTAATCATTTAAAATGTTATAAATATGGGGACACAGTTTATTATAAAGTAATGAGAAACTATATATCTTCCATACAATTAGTTATAAGTGATATTCACGGAAACGCATTTCCTATCCTAGACTCGTTATTAGTGCAGTTTCATTTTAGACCAGCATACTAAAAATGTATCAACCATTTTCATTACCTACGGTACTGACTCACGCAGTACCAATTATTAAGGCCGAATCTCAAATAAAGACTAAGAAAAAGAGAGGTCATAAGAAAAGTGTCAAAAAAGAGCCTCCGCAACAACAGCAGGGGGAGGGAAGAAAAAGTCTATAAATAAGAGTGTTGGTAGTAAAAAGAAACGAACTTCGACAAATAAAGATAAACTTTGTCAGATTTACGCTTTGAGAAATTCTAAATATGGCTCAAAATGAACTAGATCTTTTTTCTGGCCCTCAATTTCAAACGCAAATTGTCAACGATAGTGAAATCGAATATTACCCTATAAATCCCATTTCCGTCGATGGGCCTATACAATTCAATGTTCCAGAGACTTTCACTCAGCTAACGGATCCTAATTTCATGATCAAAGTGAGCGTTAAAATTTTAAACGGAGACGATTCGGTATTGGCAAATGATGTTCGTGTAGCACCAATGAACTTATTGCTACACGCTTTATTCAAAGATGGTGTCCTCAAGGCCAATGGCGTTATAATAAATCAAGCCACTGGCTCATACTCGTATAGGGCATACATCGAGACCCACTTCACGTATTCGTCAGCTGCAAAAAAGGGCGCTATAGGTATACCACAAATGTATTATAAAGAAACGGGTGGACAGTTTAACGCTACAGTAGCCGGCAAAAATTATCCTACGATAAAAGAGCTAAAAAATTCGAAAAAAGTGCTACTGTTGAAGTAATAGGTCGTTTACACTGCGATATTTTTCTTCAAAATAAGCTTAATTATCCCCGGCATCAGATTTTCAATAACCTTATTCCAATCCCCGGCTCCATTTTTAATCTTATCGGGCCAAGTTAATAAAAATGAAAAGGTAATAATAACGAAAATTATCTTAAAAGTTCGACGTATTAGTTTAAACAGTTCAGCAATTTTAGCAATAGAGCATTCCCTACAGAACAGACCGGCTCATTATCCCATCCAGCACGCGGTAGTGCGAACCATCCAATTATCTCCTGGTCAAACCCATTTATCTAATTTTGTACTTCATAATGGACAATTACCTCGTCTAGTAATAATCACAACAGTTAACGGCGACGCATTTTCAGGTCATTATTCATCCAATCCTTTCTTATTTCACATAGCCTCATGTGTTCCGGCTGAATTGGATATGAATGGTCGATTATTTCCTCCCCTCCCCTATAAGCCTAAGGAATCGATGTTAGAGCCTTATTTGAATTTGTTAAGAATAGTGCAAAAGTTGTATTCGGATTCAAATACCAGCCTCACTTATGACAATTTTTCAGAGAGCGGAAATCAAATCTTAGTGTTCGATTTAAATCCAGATAATAGAGGTGTACCCCCAAAAACAAATGGAATAGTTACTTTCTCGGGTCAATGGGGTCCCACCGCTTTTACCGATCATTGCATATTTTTGTTCTATTTATTACGGGATAATGTTATAACATTTGACAGCAGAAAAAATGTTATTCTAGATTTTATACCATAAATATCGATAAACTGTTATTAAGTTATAATAAAAATGTATGCAAATCAATTACGGGCTATATTGAAATTATCCAACGTTACTCGACCATATTTTGTCGATGTATTACCGTATGACAAATTTTCTACGACTTTAATTAAAAATCGTAAAACATTTTTCTTTATATTCAATATCGCGCCTTTGAGTCATTCTGGCTTACACTGGGTGGTTCTTTATAAGCGAGCGCACAATGTGATATTTTTCGATAGTTTTGGGGAACAACCTACTTTCTATGGTGCTTCATTCGATTCAGTTGTATGTAATGTCGCAGCTTCATCAAATTCGGTAATAAGTAGTTCAAAACGACTGCAATCCAATCAATCCAATCTGTGCTGGCATTTATTGTATCTTTGCGGCTTATTTTCTATGTCAAAGAAAGAGCATAAATAGTATTTTGAGTTATTTTACAAACAACACAAAACAAAACAATACCATTGTGCAAAATTGGTTTTTCAATTTTTACCATTGCAAAATATGCGTTTATTCTTCAAGCGATAATCAAAAGTGTATTTGTCGTACATTATGGAACAAATAAACGACGATATAATGTATTTGAGGGCGCCGGTCAATTTCGTAATTAGTGGGGCAGCAGGAAGCGGGAAAACCTCCTTACTACTTAAACTATTAACAGAATGGCCTTTCAAATCGGAAAAAGGAAAAATGATTTATTTTTACAATATTTGGCAACCGCTTTTCGAAAAATTTATCGAACAGATTCCTAGCATGACATTCGTTCAAGGTTTGTGTGCCAAAAAAATTGAAAATGAATTAGAACAAGAAGAGGGGAAAGTTAATGTTTGTGTGGTCGATGATTTGGCGGACGTGGCCGTGAAAAGTGAAATTTTTGGTCGTTTGTTCACTGTATATGGACACCATAGAAATATTTTAAATTTTTTCATTACCCAGAACCCTTTCTTTAAAGGCCCCCTTTCCACTACTATAAACAGAAACACCCACTATTTCTTACTTACTAAAAGTCCTCATCTCAATGTATTAGACGTTCTCAATACTCAATTATATGGGCAAAAAGGTCCTATAAAAGCCGCTTACTTAAAAACGATGCGCGACAGGCCATACAATTATCTATTGATCAACGTGTTTGCCGACAATCTTCGCAATCGCCTTCAATCGAATTTGTTTGCCGACGAACAACCAATGATAATATGGCAACCTAAAGATATAAATACATAGAATCAAAGCATAAAATAATGGCATTAACAATGTTGACATCAAAAGCTGTACGAGAAATTAAAATTAGCAAACCCTATTTTCAGCTTCTGGGCGATTGTTCAATTAAACCAAAATTTTGGAAATTATTAATAAGACAGGCGCCCGAAGAATTTTATTCCGTTTTAACGCAAGTAACCAGACACCTAATTAACGGTTTGTTCTGTTCTAAAAACAGGGGTTATTGTAGAAAATATTCAACGGCTCTTTATTTACCAGCACTACCAGAAACAAAACTACAAGATAAACAAAAAATTCTAGAAACAGAATCCGCAGAATTTGTGGAACAACTTTTCGTGGCTTTTAAAGAAGCTCTTGGTAACAATGGCCGTAAGAAAAATGTTTGTGGTCCCCAGCAAACTGTTCAAATTGCTCATGAAAAAAAGCAAAATAAGCAAAGACCCCCAATTGACAGCTCAAGCGAAAATGGAGGAAGAGAAATCTAAAATTTTGGAAAACCCTGGTTCTAATCCAGAAACAAAACTTTCACAGTATGCAGATGTATCTCACACACAATTGGTTTTAGAAGAGCAGAGAAAAAAACAGGCCGCAAAACCCATGCTTCGTTAGTTTAGCCGAACCTACGCAGACCATGGCCGTACATCTGGTTGTAGATATTAAAAAGAAACAAATAAGTATTAAAGGATAAACAGTGAAGCGGGAATGTCGTCATTTGAATATTTTAGAACGATTTTATGATTATGAGCCGAGTGAAGTTGATACAGAACAAATGAAAGCTGTAATTTCTAAAAACAGCAAAGACGGCGACAAATTGTAACTGATGATGATGAGGAAGAGGAAAAACCGGGGACGTCTGCCCAAAAACGTATTCAACTTTGTCCGTGTCCAACTCGTAGGTCCAGTGGACTCCCTAGCTATAAGTAAAAATGTCATCATTTTGTTTACATCTGAAGATTCAGTTATCCCCAAAAGAATGAAATTCTAATACCTTCCCCCTCCCCTGCATTACTCTTGCTGTGGTGTAAAGCAGATGGATGTACAGTAAACCTCGTTGACTTGACCCGCAAGTTTAAAATGGTCCTCAGTATACCATGTGCTATTGTTTATATTCATCTATGGTGTTAAGTATGTAGCCATGGTTATCCCCAACTATGATTAGTTACAGTAAAGCTTTTGTTTGTGATTCGCAAGTTTAAAAACATCTACAGTATACCCAGAGTTGAGGTCAACTATGGTGTGACGTCATCACCAACGTCACCTCCCCTAGGACGTGTGCAAAACATATAGCCTATGCTTCAACACAGAACTATGCTTTAACACAGCCTATGCTTAAGCACTGGCTATAGTTTGTGTTGCACCCTAGGGGGACCCGGTTAACTACTCACGGCAAAAGTCCAAAATGCTTTCTTTTCTTTGCTGCTCCAAAAACAGTTACCAATTTGTTCCATGATGATGGACGTTGATGAATCTGAGCGTTGCTTTTTCGATGAGTCTATTGACAAAGTGATGGTAGGCTAGTTTGCCGGGGGAAGACATTTTCAGGAACTATAAAATAGCATATACACCACACATACTTATAGATTCATATTTATAGACTTTCAGGCAGGCTTGTGGGCTTCTGCGTCCTGCTCCATGTACCTTGCAATCACTCAATTGCCAGCTTCTTGCATGGCGCGGTTATACTCGCAGCATTGGGGGCACATTTGAACGCTCATGTACCACCTACCCCCATTAGTTTCGAAAAAATCGCGTTCCGACGACACTTTTCGACAAAAATAACAGAGTTAAACCATGAGCGCATACATGGGCTGCTCCAGATTCCTACCGCACAACTGTACGGGTGGTTTAATAGACCTCCTGTACGGTTTCTTCTCTTCCTCAATAAAAGGATGCTGTTTCACTTCCTTAACTTCTTCCATTTTTAGTGTTTTCTTTTCCTTGAAATTTTTTCATATTTATAAACAATGGACACGCACAAACATGCTTGGACACGCCTGGGCATGACCAGGCTGCATTGGCCATGAAGACACTTCCCGGTCCTTTGAAGGACTGGGAAGTCACTCCCTGGTCCTTTATGCTCTATAAGTATGAGTGGCAAAAAAATATAATAATATATAATTAAAAATATTAATAAACACCAGCGCTGGTCGGCGCCCCACTCACATGGCGCCTTAAGCTGTCCCGCTTCAACAAGGCCGCCATTAGTGGGACAGTCTTACCTGGGGGCTCCGGTGTAAAGTTGGGTTCAGTTTAAAGTCTGGCAGCAGCCTGAAAAAGTGAACGTCAATTAATTTAGTTTACACTCACAATTAGTTTACACTTAGTTTAGGTTTAATCCTAGTTTAATTTTAAGCCTAAGCTGGCACTGTGCCAATTTTGACCCTCCCACTCCTCAACTATGTCCTATCCTTAACCATTGTATATCTTTAAGCACTGCCCATCCTAAACATTGCCTATCTTTAGCGTTGCCTGTTCTTAAGCACTGTATATCCTTAACCATTGTATATCTTTAAGCACTGCCTAACCTTAACCATTGCCTATGTTATAGCGTTGCGGTCCAGGGAGCCACGTATGACTACTACTACTACCCTGTATTCCATAAAGCTGATGATTTAGATTTTCAAGAACATTCAAATGGGGTGTTTTTGTTTAAATAAAATAGTGCATGTTTCTGTTGATCGTCATCGCCATTGGTCCTATGAAAAACAAATTCTGGGTTATGAAAAAAATTTACCATGTTTTTGTGATGACCGTACACAGTGAAAAGACAAGCAAAATCTTCATTTTTGATAGCTGCATCAGGTAAATCATCGGCTATACACACATTTACTTTTTCATCGTCAATACAGTTTTCAATGATTTCCATGTTTAAGCCTTGGGAAAATGTGATTTTGGGGAATTCAATTAGAAAATCTTCAAAAAGGGGCTGCCAAATATGATTAATGTATAAAATTTTCCCCTTTTCGTTTTAAATGGTCACTGTCTTGAAAGTTTTAGCAAAAACCATGTCTTTTTGCTCCCCATTGCCCCTGTAATAACAAAATTGGCATAAAAATTGAATGTCTTGACCGATTTCTTCCATCACTCGCAAATCTAAACCTTAGATGAAAATGATGAGAAGCATAGAATGGCTTTTTCTACACATTTTCCATACTCTTCAGGCTCTTCTCCAAAACTGTCAAAAAATATAATCTTTTTATTTGCGGGTTTAAAGAAGAGAACCCAATGCATCCCACAATAATATAAAACGATTGCTCATTTTTGTCAATTTTTAGGTCGCACACCCATCACATTAAAAAAGATGCCTTTGAAATGCCTATCAAATTGGGCTATTGTTCTCAGCTGACCGGAATTCATTATTTTAAGGTATATAGTCGAGTATTACCTTTCTGTGGTGATTTATGCTTATAGAATTATCCCACAACATGTATAAGAACAATGTACAGTAATCACCAAAAGCAGTTGCGGGCCATTGCCCTGAAAACGTAAGTACCCCATTAGATTTTGCGGGTATACTCCCTTCTTCAGGGTTCAAATCAAAAGGCAGAATCTGGTGACCTTCATGTGAGAAATCGTCAAAAGATATTCCAGTGTTCGAGTCTGTGTAAAGTTTTTGAAATCTTCTTAGCGAGTTTAGATACGGATCAATAAGAGATTTGATGGGGGTATAGGGCAGGGGTGGAAACAAATGTCCATTGACCTGTGTTTGAGCACTAATACATTTTCTTAGTGATAGCATAAATGGATTTGTGACATAAGAGCCTAAAACAGAAGATGACTTTACTAGCGTAAGAATAATCAAGCTGGGTATTTGACCACTATTTGAAACAAAATTAGATAAATGGGTTTGACCAGGTTGTAGTTGCATGCTCCTCACTGTAGTGCGATTGATATGTTACAATGCAGGTTTTTGTTGTAGTGAATGCTCTATACCTAAAATTGTACTACTTAGATATATACATGACGCCTGACTTTAAGCATAATTTTTTCACTAGGTGTTGCTGTCCCTGAAAGCAAGTGAAACGTTGTAGGAGTGGGCACTGAAGTTAAAGAAAATTTCACACCTGGAATAATTAATTTTGATTGCAGTAAAAAATCAGAGTGTATTTGTACTTCCTGCTACAGTAGCATTAAACTTAGCCGTTTGCTCCTTGTAAAACATTTGTGGTCATACGTGGGCAGCAAGAAAATTCTAGGGGTGGTGCAAGATTTTTTTGAAGGTCGAAAAATGGCCTTATAAAATGGTGTTATGGCGATAAAAACACTATTTTTCGACGTTTCTCATCAAGCACTATCCATTGGCATCAAAAAATTGCAAAAAAAATGAAAAAAATGTTCAAAAATTGAATTCTGGGGGGTATTTTGATTTCTGGGGGGGTATTTTAATTTCTGGAAGGGTGCATACCCCCCAAAACCCCCCCTACGCCCAGGTGTGTTTGTGGTATACCTACTGCCCCATTTTTAGCAGCTGAGGAGCAGGTGAAATTTGTTTCTATATAAGCCCTATATATATAAGATTCATGTTAGTTGCTTGACTAACTAATCACGTTATTCACTTTTAATACAATATTGCGAAAAAGTGCATGCAATGTCAAGTTAACGGGTGCTATGCGGGCTGCTTTATCTAATTTTAATCCATCCGCTTTGACTACTTTTGCACGGATTTTTAATAAAAGTTGGGGTCCATAAGCTGTGTCCACAATTTGGGAATAAATTGAATTGGTTCTTCCCTTATTAATAATCCTTTGGGATAATACTCAACTTCCTTTCCAGCCACAATAGAAACGGCCTGCTTTTTAACAATTTCTGCCTGATTTTTTGACATATTAAGAATTTCTCAATGCAAATAGATGATGCAATTTTTAGATCTACTCTGCATATTCATAGATGTTCTACATTGTTGTTTCTTTTTCTTATTTATGAGCTTTTTCTCACCCCCACCTATACTTGGGGGTCTTTTTGCCTTTTGTTTTCTATACTATCTTAAAGTAACTGGTGCTTTCTGGGGTTTGGCAGTAGTCATCTACATGATTCTGCTGACGTGCAGAAAAAGGTTGAATAGACATTTTTTACAATATTGTAGATCTTTTAAAGTGCAACTGTAGAATGATTGGATCCAACAGCAAAAAACTATAGTTGTCTGTATTTTTATTGCTATTGATATCAATGATACATAGCTTTGAAGTACTTTATAATAGGAACATTTTCATATTTATAGCTTATGAGATGTGGCATTGGCTGAAAGACATCCACACAGATTATTTGAGAACAGTATGCACTGAGTACAACAAGATTAGATTTGACCAGGAGGTGGGGTTGATCCAAACACACCACTCACCCCTGACGACAAAGTTTTTAGTGGGGAATACGTTTGGGTAAATTGTGTCCATATTTAAACCTAATAATTCTGTCAAGTAAGGCGAATTTATTTGTACTTGAGTGTTTTTGATATTCAGAACTGCGTAATTATCAGGTGTAATATTCAGGTGAATGTCATTCCGAATACTTTTGGGTAATGCATGATTAAACATACGTACCAAATCTGCAATGCTAGATGGAAAATTTTTTGGTTCAATATCAAATTTTTCCATAATAATTTTTTGTCAGGTTTATCAGGCAAAACATAACTGACAGAATTAAGGGGTCATAAAAGGTGATTTCAGAATAATTTGTTTTACACCCATCTCCCATTTGCCTGTAAATTTCATGTGCTTTTTCAGCTGTGAGAGTATATGTTCCATTGTTTTTCATAGCTTTTGTAGATTCAAAAAATAGATAAAAGTCACCAGGACCTGTTCTGAAATCATCCATTTTGATTGTTACAATGTGTCTATGACTTTTTATGCATAACTTTACAACATTTGACACCCATGAATCAAATTTGGGTAGATAATCACGCCACCCCACTAAATAATAAGTTTTTCCTGCATGCTTCCTCGTTTTTAATGTTTTCCTATTTATAAACATATCTTCAGCAGAAGTCACAATTTTCTGCATTTTAGTTTCATAGAAAATACCCTCCATTTTTTCGCCCATCTGATCTTCTAGCGTGTAAATGGGGGAAGTGCGATGCAAATCTTTCTTCTGCAACAAAAAATTCTTTAGTCCAGTTTTGGCCAAAATCCTTTTTCAAACCTGCATTTCACTTTACTTATTTGCATTTTGTCGCCCATATTAAATTTAAACTGTTCTGGCTTGCTGCGTGGCTCTATTCTAAACGCTTTATTCAGAATTTCACGCTCATTTTTCATTTACGTTTGATGGGGCCACACCAATAGTTCTATGAACATAATTATTGTAATTTTTCACGAGTTTATCTATGATATCAATATACCTATACATATTATTACGTGTAAAGAAATGCCATATTTTTTCTTCAAAAGTTCTATTGAAACATTCAATAACACTTGCTTTCATTTTGCTTTTGTCATAAACAAACTAAAATCTCTTGATTTTTGAAAAACGTTGAAATTCCTTGTTTAGAAATTCCTTGCTAGCATCTGTTTGAAGTTAGTATGGTTTTTGGCCTGACAAATGTAAAATTGTCTCAAATGCTTCAAGTACCTCTTTTGAATTTTGGTCTTTAATGGTACCAACCAGGCGTATTTCGAAAAAATGTCTAAAGAATTCAACAAATGCTTAAACCCGTCTTTATGAGTCAGCCATAGACTGGAAGTCTACCAATATCCCATGCCACTGCTCATACATAGCACTCACAATAACTTTATTGCACTTTTAGTGTTTTAAAAGCGGCTTGTGCAGTGAATATGTGGGCTGTTTAGCTAACCATGATTGTACCTGTTTGAATCAAATGCGGTAATCATACCTATGGGCTTGAGTGTAAAGCTGATAAGCGCCAAAGTAGCCAGATTTTGGATTGTAGCATAGTTTATTTAACACCTTATTCATATTGATGTATGCAGTCTATACCAATCATCAGTACTCATACATGTAATTGACATGACCTCTCACTTTTTCTTTTGTATTTATTCAATTCATAATTACAACACCATATTAAGTTTATGCATTATCGCATTATTGTACAAATGCTCTCACATATTTTTTGCATTAATCAGATAGGAAGTGGTAGCTTCCTATATATATGTTTGACTTTAGGTGTGCTCCTATGTTTTCAATTGTCACTTTTTTCGGTTATTTCTTTAATAAAATCTTTGGATTTGATCTATATTTTGATGATTTTTTCAGGATCAATAGTACTAACTAGACCATACTGCCATTTTTAAAGATTTTTTGCTTAGCATCAAAATTTACATTTTATTTCAAGTGCAAATTTTAAAGTTTGCAAAAAAGCTGCCACTGCTGTTGTAAATTAACTAATGGATAAAAAATGTACAAATTCTTTTTATGAATCCTCCAACGCAAAAAAGTCAACATGTGTGCTTGGAAATTTTTTAAAACTTAAATTGAAGGAATCAAATCGAATTTAAAATTGCAGAAAAAATGAATTTTTTTAGTTTTTTTATTTCTAGTCATGTGATATGATACCTCATTCTGTTTGCCATGAAAAGTTACATCTAATCGTAGAATATTAGATTTTTTAATCAAATGTGACGTAAATGATTTGCATTTTTGTCTAGTGAAAAAATTTTTAATTTTAGGATTTTGCCATTTATTTCAAGATTTTTAGCAATGACCAGACTTTTTTATGTTGTTTTTATGTTATTCTAGTTAGTAGCAATTGTTCTGATGTTGAACTTAAAATTTTTAATTTGTTGGTGCATAAATTATTTGATTATGCAAATCGCGAAAGGAATTACATTTCTCTTACCTGTAGACAGGTTCACCTTGTTGTATTATGCACCAATTGATAGAGTGTTTCAAATTACATATTGTCTCTAAAATTTTAAGTCACAATTTTGAGTTTTGGATGTTTAGTCATATAATTTAAATCCTATATTACTAGAAGAATTTTGAGATTTTTTGCAAGTTGAAAATCGATATCTTGCTTCGTTAGAATCGAACAGAGCTCGTTATTGGGTCAGTGCATTACAGCGAAGGTATTCACAAGAGCGAAGGTATGCATAAGAGCAAAGGTAGTCAGAAGAGCGAAGGTATTCTACAAGCGCAAAGGTATTCAAGGTAGTCAGAAGAGTGAGCACACCTCGGTGTGGGGGGTTTGGGGGTATGCACCCCGCACAAAACCAAAATACCCCTCCAGAAAAAATACCCCCCAGAATTCAATTTTTAAAAATTTTTTCTGTTTTTTCGCAATTTTTTGATGTCAATGGATAGTGCTCGATGAGAAACCTCCACTTGTGTGAATACTCTTCGCTCTTCTGATAAAATCAATAAAACCTTAAATAATCTTTGAAAACCTTCCTGTTCTCCAAATTTTTTGATACATGGACAAAGCTCGTTGGGAAACGTCGAAAAATTAAGCACGCTATAGGTATATTAATTTCTCTTCTATGTATAATCACGTGTTTTAATTTAAGGATAAATTTCATGGTGCTTGCATCCCTGTTGTTAATCTAGATACTCAAGCATTAGTTTATAGGAAGCTACCACTTCCTATCTGATATGAAATGAGGGGATAGCTTAAGTCCAAGCTTAGAGCTTAAGCGCAGAGCCGGTTGCAATATTTTTTTATTCTCTTACTGAGCTTGACGTTGCGCTCAGTTGTGTGTTATACTTAAACCTGCTACGTGTCAGGCTTAAGCTCGAGGTGTAAGTTTATTTTATTCTAAACAATGCTGTTTTTAGACAAATGTTAATAGAACAACAATTAGCGAGAGAATGGGTTTTTCTGAGATAGATAAAAGTTATATGTTTTTGTTCTTTTAAAGAGTCAAAAATGGAGCACAAGCTTGCTCAAAACTACATTGATACCCACAATGAAAATCAAAATGGACTGAAGCATCTTGATATTCACCTATAAGCTAACAAATCTCCGCCTTTTTTTGTATGTCATGTAACAATGGTCAAATCGTGAAGTTATGTACCTACACATGAATCAACTTTTTGTAAGTTTTGAACTTGAATCGTTGAGTATTGTAATTTCCAAACTTGTCCGTTGGCATTGCAGGAATCTGTATAGTATATTTCCTTACGGAACCCTGTGCATGGAAATCAATTTTCAGCGATCCTAATGAGCAGTTACAAGAGTAGTTTCCACGTAGATTACTGTAATGCAACTTTGCACAGTAAACTTCATATGTCTCCTCATTTCTTTGCACAGTATCGCCATTGTTGCTTCAGGTTTTTGTAGTCAATTTACACCTTCTCAAGAACTACTGTCCATGCACAAGTTATGTTGAAATAGACTAGAGGCTTTCGGTAGTGAAGATAATGAGTAATTGTGACTTAGATAAGCATCGGCAGTGATTTTTCCGAAAGTGTGTGAATAGAGACTTTTCGAGCCAGACCCACTTTTACATGTGCAATAATTCTTTTTGAAAAGAAAAACTGTAAAATGTATAACATTTTCAAAATTTTCAATGCTTTTCACAGACATTATGCAGTAGTCAATTCAATGCATTGTAATACAACAAGCGTATTGTGTAGATTAGTTAGTCTATTTAGCTAAGTTCGTTACTATCTATTGTTTACTTTTGTAATGAAAATAGATGTATATTATATTTTTAGGTCGTTCTGCTTGGAGACCATAAACAATTAGGTCCGGTTATTTTAAACTATCGGATTTCGCGTTTTAGATTGTCAACGTTGCTTTTCAAGCCGTTGATAAATAATGGTTATCCAAGTTATTTTTTAAACACACAATACCGAATGCCAGCATCACTTGCCAATTTTTCTAATTAATTGTTCCTACAATAATCAAATTGAAACGGATTCTAGTGTTGGTAAAATTTCTGATCATTTTTGTTTCATTTTAAAATGTTATTTCATAATATGTACATTTCAACCAAGGGCGCATCCACGATTTTTCTAATAAAGGTGCAGAAACGTAAACTTTTCTTTTTATATTTAAGAATAGTAAAAAATACTATGACCGTACCAGTGGCGGATCTAGGATTTTCCTAAGGGGGGGGCGGTACCCCTAAGGGGGGGGCGGAACCCTGACTTGGGCGGAAAAATTAGCCGTTTTGACTCCAAAAAATCGCTCAAAAATCCTTAATTTTTCGCATTTTTTGGTCGAATGGGGGCGGCCGCCCCCCCCCCCCCGCCCCCCCCCCTAAATCCGCCCCTGGACCGCACGTAAGGTCAATATGTTTATTGTTTTTTGACAAGGATAATGACTTTTTGTCAAGAAAATTAAATTATGCAATAAGTTTTGATACAAAGTGTTTAATAACCTTTTAGAAGTTTTTACATATGGAATTAAGATATGTACATTGTGCAAGATATCCTTTTATTCCAAACTTTGTACACTTTAAGCTATTTTTGGGTAAGAAATTGTAACGCATTTTATGACTACACCCAATTTTCATATAAAGCTTTGGGTTGAAGGAACACAATAGAATTGCATATTTCTCTTTGAAAACCCTACAATTTTCAGTGCTTTGTGCGGTATAGCTTATATTTCCTATAATTTGACTTGCGCAGCTCATAAATGCATGCGTTCAAAAGTTCTGTAAGGGGGTAAAACCAATTTTCTTTGAGATAAAAACAAGTCAGGAAAGACGATAGAATGACTTGAGTCGTGAAACATTAGGCCTTTCAAAAGCTGTTAAAGGGGCGATACCTCTTCATACCCTCCCCCACAGTGAGAATATGTGGCACGACTAGGAAACATGACTTATCCACTACACCTGAAAATTTTTTTCATTAAATCGACTTTCTCATGGTAATTGATAGTGGTTATTGAAAAATATCGAAAAACGCGTTTTTTTTTTGCCTTACCTGTGGGAATTTCCACTTACACACCCTTTTATAATACAGTTTTGCACTCCCACCCCAGCTTAATGAATCATGGATACGTACAGGCCCGTATCCAGGGGGTAATTAGGGGGAATTCTCCCCGCAGAAATGGACTCTAGAATTTCCATATATATATAATTGTATAGATTTTTGAAGCTTCCCAGGGTGAAAATGTACTAATTTTTGGCGCTTTGCGCCATTGGCATAATTAAAACTACCATGCACTATGTACTTGAATCATTTTTGAGATAAAATGATCCATTAGATCAGTTACAATGTTTTTAGTAATTTTTGTTGTTTTCCTCCCTTATTTCTGTCTAAGCTTTGATTAAATCTCGTTTCTTTTGCTTATCTACTTATGCAGACCCATACCTATTATTGGGCCTAACGGGTGTGAACCATTCATGGGCAGCATGGAAACTTCGGGCAGTCCAAATCGGATATGTACAAGAAATGGGGAAAAAGTCTAATTTTAGTGGTCAATGGCAATTATCGATTTTTGACACAGTACGCCAGCTTCTCGGTGGCAAATCTTGACCTCCTCAATCATACCTATATTCATGTGAAGTACAGATACAGTATTAAATCGTCTATATCTTGACAAGTTCATTGGGGCAAAGCGAGAAACTCATATTTTCCTACGTTCTATTCTTTGTTTTATCCATTTAGATCATAAAAATCAATTTTTCTGGCAAAACTTTTTATATAGTTCTTGCTATAAAAAACCTCAGATTTTTATCCGTGACTTAGGCAAATTATAGTAATATTATAGATTATAATTATGAATTATGATATATGAAATCATCATAGGTGCACAATGTTGGGGTTGGCAGGGGATTAAATCTCAGAAATCCAAAAAACAGTAAATTTTCAAAAATTTTTTGTTGCTTAAACTACCAAAGTGGTCAAAATAGCTTATAAAACGTCTTTTTGGGGTAATTTCGCGTTTTTAAAGCATTATCACTTCATTTTGACTATATTTCATGACTTTTTGCACCAAGAAATACAGAAATTGATTAATTTTTTGAGGATTTCTGGGTAAAAAAGTACATAAAAGTACTAATCCGGCTCAAAGTGCAAGAAAAATTTCACATTTTCACTAATTTTTATGTCAGTAATGATACCGAACAAGACCAATTCACTCAAAATCGCCGGACAGTACCTGTCTAGCTGACATCTCAGCGAGGGGTAATACCTCTCACTTCCCTATGTGCATGTGTGAAAATCATTCTGATTGATTGATCTATAGTGCAACGGTTGGTCTAAAGACGATTTTAAAATATCATATGCCTGTTCCAAGTCAAAACAGTGATCAATTTTTATCTTTACATAATATAAGGTCAGTCAGTTAAGTGGGATGGTCGGTATTGCAGCGGTACTTCAAAAACAGTTTAAAAGTCTCACCTTTCTTCTAAAATTATATTTTGTTTTCGAAAACAGCTTATGAAAACCCTGAGCCCGTTTGAATTCCACACAATGATCAATTTTTCATCTCTTTGAGGCACCAAAAATTGTGGGGTCCGAATTGGGCAATATTCAAAAATACAAAAATTACTCTGTTGTGTCCAGCTTATGATAAACTGTCATCAGAAAAAACTATTGGATTAAACGTACATAAGTTTTTCAATTGGCATATTTCTGTTCAGTTATCATCCTATCTTCTTTTAATCGAATTCAGATTATGGTTATCGGGGAAGAAGTTATGCTTGTACGATATGGCATCGATATTCAATTAATGTTGTTACAAAAACGACGAAATGGTCGCAGCATCCATAAAGAACTGACTTCTGATAAACGTGTCGAATAAAAGTGTTCAACAAAGATGACCATTATTATCCTGAATCGCTGGAAGAATTTTGTGTTATGTTTCGACATTCAAATGAAGAGAGCAAAAAAATCATCCGGTTCCTTTGCGCAATTGTTTCCTCAAAATGGTCACAGCTTTATCCGCTGATTTAGATTAATGATCTTTTCTTTTGTATGTTATTGACTAATTGCTTCGTTAATTATGATTACAGCAATTATCCATATTTTTGGCTCTGAATCATGTATTTTGTACTAACAGCACACTCAAAAGAAATCAATTAGTTTAATACCAATAGTTTAATGCTATTTATAAATTATTTCAATGTACTGCGGTACCACTGACCATACCGCTTGATCCATTCTGCGCTTCTCTTTATGGAAATAGGAAATTGATCAGCGACTCAAATCAGAATGACTGGTATTCTTAACTCTTTTTACCTGTGAAAATACCACTGGCGGATTTAAAGCAAGGGCAGCAGGCTGTTCCTGTCGTCAAATGATTATCAGGCTCAATGAAGATCAGATATATATTCTTGGATGATTTTAGCTATTTTTATCATCTTGTTTTCAATTTTTTTCCGGTGTTTTGTGCCAGATAGTAGTGTTATTTTGATATACCAAAAATGAATTTTGGTATGATTTTGGTAGGCACTTGTTGGACTACCAATATCTTATTTTTATTCTGAGAATTTAGGTATATCATATTCTTATCATATTAAAACTCCAAAAATGTGAAAATAATTTTGGTATAAAGTGGTAGCATTTTTTACTTGTTTTGTCTACATATATCTTACCTGCAAACTTTGGAACATGATGCAGTAGGTTGTACATACATACAATTAGCACAGTGTAGTATGAGTGAGTGACATCCTGTCGATGTTTGTAAATAACTTATGACAAGTTCAGCTCATTAACCCTCTGTTTACCGTGTCCTAGGCTGGAGGCATTTTTTTCTGCTCTCATTTTGGCTTCAGTTACATCGTTTTTAATGGTTTAGCTTGAATAGGAGTTATAGAGTAATAAATAAGAAATAGGAATTTTTTGGTCTATTGAATTGTATGTACACTGGCGCTGAGTTCATTGCACTCCCCAGATAGCCAAATATCCAAATAAAACGAAAATATCCAACAAGACCTTCCTCCAAAATTTCATTTTCAATGCACATTTTATGATGTATGAGGAAGATTCTTTCTTAAATTGCAATTAGCTTCAAAAAGGTATCCATTTTGATAATACGTTTTTCTTAATCTCGTAAACGATATAGTCAAAAGTTGGTAACTGGTTGTAAAAATGCTCAAAGAGCACTGGAAAGTTATATGTTTTTGTTCTTTTAAAGAGTCAAAAGTGGAGCACAAGCTGCTCAAAACTACGTTGATACCCACAATGAAAATCAAAATGGACTGAAGCATCTTGATATTCACCTATAAGCTAACATATCTCCGCCTTTTGTTCTTTGATTTACATAGGAGCACAAATTGAACCCTTGTCCTTAAAACTTGTAGCAGTTTCGAACTTATTTTAATGTTGTACAGTTAGTACCACAGGTAAATGAAATTCTGGGGGTGTAGCTGGGTTTTTGCCAATTTTTGTTGGGTATTTTGCCTTCTGAGGGTTGCATACCCCCCACGCCCAGGTATAGTTAGTATGTATTTAAAGCGACAGTCATACAAGATACCTACATAAGTAGATAGGTGTGTGTATATAGGTAGTCTGATAGTTTGTTTCCTTACTAAGGCTTTTCAAAACAGTTTCTGAAGTCTGAGTTTTCATTACAGTTTCTGATCTATTGACTTACTGTACTTGTCATGCTATAGTCTATTTCACAAAACTTTGTGCATGGAAATCAATTTTCAACGATCTAGCGAGAAGCTACAAAAGTGGTTTCTAGGCAGTTTACTGTAATAAAATTTTGTAAAATAAAACTTTGTTTGCTTATCAATTGCTGTGCGCAATATCATGGTTGCTGCTTCAGTTTAAACCGCCTTTGTAATCCATTTAAATTCACTTTTAAATTTAAATACATGCAAAAGGTCCCTTGAAACAGACTGTAGTCAAAATTGAATGGTTTCCAAGGAAATAATTATTTATTATTGATTATATTCTGACAAAGAAACGTGTTTTTAAAACTAAGCTTTTTGATTGTGTCTTTATTAATTTTTGATTGAAATTTTTTTCTTCACGACTGTAAACACTAAATTAGGATTGAAAAAATTTCGAGTGACTTGAAAACAAATCCGAATTTTCATTTATCTAAGCCACAATTATTCATTATCTTCACTACTGAAAGCCTCTAGTCTATTTCAACATACCTCGTGCATGGACAGTAGTTCTTTAGACAATGTAAATCGACTACAAAAACCTGAAGCAACAATGGCGATACTGTGCAAAGAAATGAGGAGATATATGAAGTTTTACTGTGCAAAGTTGCATTACAGTAATCTACATGGAAACTACTTTTGTAACTGCTCATTTAGATCGCTGAAAATTGATTCCCATGCACAAGGTTCCGTGAAATATACTATACAGATTCCCACAATGCCAACAGACAAGTTTGGAAATTACAATACTCGCGATTCAAGTTTAAAACTTACAAAAGTTGATTCATGTGTAGGTACATAACTACACGATTTGGCCATTGTTACATGACATATGAAAAAAATGCGGAGATATGTTAGCTTATAGGTGAATATCAAGATGCTTCAGTCCATTTTGATTTTCATTGTGGGTATCAGCGTAGTTTTGAGCAGCTTGTGCTCCACTTTTGACTCTTTAAAAGAACAAAAACATATAACTTTCCAGTGCTCTTCGAGCATTTTTCCAACTAGTATCTAAATTTCACCACAATTCGTACAATGCTTCATATACACAATTTGCCACACATTTTTTTCAAGGTCAGCACAAACGTCAGAATGCTTTCCTGTCTACAAGATGCAGTTCATCCTTAAATTCATCTGTAAGCTGCATCCAGAAGCAGTTCCCAATCCATTCCACCTTCTGTACATCTATGTAGCAGGATGCTGCTTTGTCGACCAGTTTGTTCACAAAACGATGAAACGCCAATCCGCCAGGTGATGACATTTTTAGCAAATTGCAGTATTAGTAGCAGATAAAAATAAAATAGGCTTTCACAGCACATACTACTATTCATGTTCCTGCTCATATTTATATACTATAGTAGTTCGTTTTAGCCTTTTCTTCCTCCTTTACATGCTCTGCATAGCGCATCAGAACACAACTGCCAGCCTCTTGCATATGCTTTATTGAACTCACAGCACTGTCGCGTACCATCTGCCTCCATTAATTTCAAAAAGTTGTGCTCCAATGATTTTTTTGACAGTAGCAGCTCAGGTGAAACATTAATGGGTACATGGGGCGCTCCAAGTTCCGCCCGCACAGTTGGATGGGTGACCTGATTTCCCTCCCATATGGTTTCTTCTCCTCATTGACATAAGTTTGTTTGTTTATTTCTTTAACCTTCAATTTTTATATTTTACTGTTTCTTCATATTCAATTTCCTTATTTATATATTCATTTATACCTATTTCAGGTCAGACCTTCCCACGGATGTCTGCAAATCAAGACAGCAGTGTTGCAATGATTTGTGATTGTTACTATACAATTATACATCATATGATTTAAAATTGTTCGATTATTTTATTAAGCAAAAATTAGTTTAAAGTTGAGTGTAATGTGCAATGGGTTAACAAGTTGGAAAGTTTACATCAGCTTTTAGCCAAAAAACTGAAAAAAAACTAGAGAAAATATTTAAAGCATAAACACTATCATTCAGGCGGTCAGTCACCTGGCACTGGTTGGTTGGCTCCTCTAGAGGGGCACGGGAGGGGGACTTCAACTCTTATGGCTCCGCTCCATTCTCCACCCTTCCCTAGGACGGCTCCCTTCCCTGAAAGGGCCCACACCACCAAGGCTGCTCCCTGACCCACTCCCTTTGCTAGGGCTGCTCCCTAACCCCCAAACTAATCCCCTAGGTTGGCTCCCTTCCTATGGCTTCTCACTGACCCTTTGGCTGCTCCCTGACCCACTCCCTTCCCTTGGTCTGCTCCCTCCCTTAGCCTACTCCCTTACCCCCATGTCTGCTCCCTCCCATACAGTTGGGGACACAACTAGCGCCCCTTATCCAGTTGTTTTTTTCAATTTTTGCATCAATTTTCAACCGTTTTCAGCCGTTTTTACCAACCACATTATTTACTGCTGTAAAATAGTTCTGCTTAAAGGTCTCATATACTATCTGGAAGATCTTCAAAATCTGAAAGCACAACTTTTACTAAAAAGCGCCAAAACGGGTTAGTCCAACCAGTTTTAATTTTAGCCTTATTTGAGCTGTCTTCAGACACATCTGAAGAATCTTCATTGCTGCTGCCTTCATTACTATCATCAACTGTCATTTGTTCAGACTCTGATGTATCATTCCTCATTTCTGATATCCAATGCCTGAGGGTATTTGTGTCTTTTTGATAATAAAATTATTATGTAATTGCTTATCACAGATTTCACAGATTTTACTCATTTTGTCAACTATCAAAGATGTGGAACTTCTTATATAAACTTTATTGCACATGTAATTCTCATTTACATCACATTCTTGATGTAGAAGCTCACATTCCTCACACCATCGCATCACCACATTCCACTGAAATTCGTAATTAGACATATATTATGTGCGTTTTATAAAAGTCACCTATTTGTAATTGCATCAGCTAACAACTGACCAGCAATCCTCAATAAAGGCGCTAGCTGAATCGGCAGAAAACTATCTTTGTGCATGATATTTTATTATTAACAATGATATTACCAACAAAAGTTGAGATTGTTGGAGATATTGTTAACTAAAAATCAAAGCACATTGTCAGCAATAATTTTTACTTCAGAACCAGGCTTAACGTTTTGCATATGAAGAAAACGCATGCTAGGCTTAGAATTAAATGAAGTGATGGTAGTGACCAATATTGTGAAGAATGTTAGCTTCTTCATCAAGAATGTGATGTAAATGTGAATCACATGTGCAATAAAGTTTATGTAAGAAGTGACCACATCTTTGATAGTTGACAAAATGAGTAAAATCTGTGAAATCTGCAATAAGCAATTACTTAATAATTTTATTTTAAAAAGACACAAATACATCATGCATGAGATATCAGAAATGAGGAATGATACATCAGACTGAACAAATGACAGTTGATGATAGTAATGAAGGCAGCAGCAATGAGGATTCTTCAGATGTGTCTGAAGACAGCTCAAATGAGGCTAAAATCGAAACTGGTTGGACTAACCCATTTTGGCGCTTTTCAGTAAAAGTCGTTTGCTAATAAAATCCAGATTTTGTATGATCTTACAAATCAGTTATAGGATGACCTTCTAAACGAGAACTGATTTTACGGAAGAACTAGTTTGTGTTAATAAAATCTATATTCTACATATGAAGTTTGGTATAAAGAAACAGATGAGACAGCTTGAGCCAGCCAAAAATACATATTAAAAAATTAATTAGCAAAAATGCCAATCTATTCGAGGATGAGCAGATGAAACGAGAAGAAAATAATGAAGTTTTCACATCTGTTGAAGAGTCTAGCAATGCTCTGCTACACTATCCAGATGGGATAAAAATGCTCTGAATATAATCAGTACACTTTTCTAAAAAATATATACTGTCCAATTATTTGATAATTCAATTAATTAATGTGTGTCTGTTTTGTATGGATTATTTGCATGCTTTTTCTCTGAGAGGTGCCTAAAATAGGTAATGGATATGTAAATAAGTGGGGTGGACACTTACACGGCCAATGAACTCACAGCCATTGAGCTCTCTTCTTTTTGCGCTCAAACCCTTAGGTTTGATGTTTTTTGACAGATGCGCCTTTGGCATCCCTGGAGGGTAAGCATTAAGTTAGGCGCTTCATGCCTAACTTTAATGTGTAGCGTGTTTTAAAGTGTAGTAGGGTCCAAAATTTGGCGTTTTGCGCCTACAAGGGCAGTCTCTATGTTTTAGCATTTAACCCATTTTATGATGTTTTATGCGTCGTACTAATGCGTTGTGGTGTAGAAATTTATATTGGTGGTGAGTTGGATTGTGTAGTAGTATGGTCCAAAGTTAGGCACTTTGCGCCATGCTTAAAATAGAATGCTTGAGTTTGGCGATTTGCACCTATAGTTTAATGTGTAGCAGGGTGCTTTAAAGTGCAGTGGGACCACACATGGGCGTGGAAGGTATGGGGGAGGGGGTATGCACCCTACCCCAGCAGTTTGAAATACCCCCCCCCAAATCAAAATACCCCCAGAATTCTAATTTTGAAATTTTTTTTGCTTTTTTAGCAATTTTTTGATGCCATTGGATAGTGCTTGATGAGAAATGTCAAAAAATGGTGTTTTTTCGCCATACAACCACTTTTAAGACCATTTTTAGACCTCTTAAAATTTTTTCACTACTTCTCTCCAGGAACTTTTTCACCCCCCCCCAGAATTTTGGTGCTGCCCACCTATGGTAATATTGCCAAGAAATTGGCAATTCAAGCGGCTGAGAGAGCGGTTGAGTGCACGTGTACTAAGACTGTGCTTAGTAGGGTCCTAGTCCAAATAAAATCAGTATGCTTCAGCACAGTATATGCTTAGGCACACAGACTTCCAATGGTCTGGGATTATTACTGCTGTAGCCTAAAAAATTAACAGAAAAAGCTCTTGAGTAAATAAAACAGACTATAGATGATAGCCAACCAACTGAAAGCCTTCACACAGATTGGCTGAGTTTTTACTTTCAAATTGCTTTACTGTAAAAAAAGTAATTTTGAAACAGACTATAGTACGTATCATAAATAAAAGATGAGTGGAAAATACATATGTCCGCATAATTCAAACAATAACTTTTAGGAGTTTACAATATATAAGCCATAGGAAGCGCATGCAAATATACTGAACGTAGGCAATATAACTATGCATTACAAATATAAGTAGGTATATACTTGCACATGTACAATTGTCGAATTTGCTTTGAGTTATCGTAAAACAAAAAACAAAACTATTTAAATCAATTCAAATATTCAGAAAAACGTGAAAGTAAAAGAATAAGACAGCGCTTGGGATAACACTTTGTTACAGTTCAGCTAAGTAATTTGATTGGACAAATTTAGAATGTAAAAAAGAATTTTTCAAGAAATCTGTTTATTGTGTACCTATTCTTTTGAAAACATAAAAGAAGCAAAAGCGAGACATGAGCTAATCTTTATATCTTAAATTAAATTATTAGACCAGAGTGAGCGCACATAAAGCGGTTCAGATACACAATCAAGGAAATTATTTCAGATTTTAATTCGAAATATCCCTCATTTGATCGCATTGGATTCAAAGCGTTCGTGATTTCTTAGTCTGTAGCAAATGCACGCCATGAATATTGATATGCCAATCAGGGATAATGCTGACAGGCTAAAAACAAACGACTTGCTATAATTTCTTATGAGGAGTGCTAGATGCACTAGATTCATTTTTAAGAGTAATTTTTAACACCACAATTACTGAATATTATCATATATAATAAAATTACTATTAATATTAATAATAATAACAATTATATTATTAATAGTATTAAAAATTAATAATAATAATAATAATAATAATGATAATAATAATAATAACCTTAATAATAATAATAGTGATAATAATAATACTAATACTAATAATAATAATAATAATAATAAGTTTATATAATAATAATAATAATAATAATAATAATAATAATAATAATAATAATAATAATAATAATAATAATTATAAAAATATTAATAATAATAAAAATAAATCTAATAATAATGATAATAATGATAATTGTGTTAATAAAAATAATGATGATGAAGATACGATATCCTACTTTTTTCATGATTTTCATACATTGTATGTCAATCCAGAGATTACATTCAATATTTGGGGATTATACATATCCTAATCACTAAGGCCAAGATTAAACACATAAGAAGTTTTTAATTCATGCAATGATAATATACAGCTTTTTGTCACAAAAGAAATTTGAGAATGTCAATAAGGTAGAGTTAGAACTTAACCCAATTTCCCAATACGCCACTGTAGAGATCGTTAGTTTTGCATTAAAAAATAGAGAAGAAAACGAAAATGAAAAACAAGAGATAGCACTTGAAAATCAATTCTTCAAGGTTCTTGTAACAGTAGAACAACTAGAGAAACAACACATATGTACATTGCCCTACAACAAGGATTATCACAAGATATACTCAATCATCAATGGACGAGGATATCGGAATTATGAATTTTTTATTTATCCACAGATAAGGAAAGCTATATTGTCGACAGATTGAATGCTAATAGTCAAAATCTGACAAAAAAACCAAGCCTTCATAGTAGCACAGATGTAACAAGCTTAAAGCTAAATACGGATAAACTTTCATATGTGCATGAAATGAGCGTGGTGTTTGGGGGTCTCTGGACTGCAGACATGAGAATAATCTATTCGGAATTCAGAAACCCATATATAATTAGTTTCAAATTTTTTTCCGTTTTTCAGCAATTCTTCGATTCAATGCAAAACATAATTAAAGGTATTTCCTTCCCCTAACATCATAGCTTTGGATTATTTAATGTCTGAGAATGATTTAGTCTCCAAGAATGATCATATTCTTGAAATCGGAGTTGTGCAACTCTCCAAATACAAGCTGCTGGCAGACATTCAGAACTTCCATCTATTTAAACTTATGGAAAATAACTCAATCCTAAAATATGGACACTTTTTAAGCATTTATAACTCAGTGCAGAATGAATAAAAATTAAAAAACGATACCCTACATGAGAGAGCAGATTGAATTCTATATGAAAATTATAATTTTATTGGGTCAAGCTGCTTATATTTTGAAATAAAAAAGCACTAAAAAAGGACATTTTTACGGACTTTTACTTACATTGTGACTTTATTTTTCTTCCAGCCGACTTTATTCATTAAAAACTCATAAGATAGTCCAACAACAAGTTGCCTGATCAAAACTATATTGCATTTGCATTACTTTACTTTCAAACTTCACTACTCAATTAAAATCAAAATATCTTTCTCAATGGGCGGACCACAGAATGTTACCCCTTTACTGGTTATAAATGTGAAATCTCTAAATGGAAGTGTGATATTAATTAATAATTACATAAATAGTTCGACTGAATAAATTAATCTTTTCTCGGTTTTGATAAGGTATGTATCCACATGTGTCTATGATGATTATTCGTTCTACATATCATGTAACTATAAGTATGCAGGTAGCCGTTTTAATGAATATTGAGTAATCTCAAGAAAAAAGAAAATGTATTGTCAAAAAATGATCAACAGAAAGCAAGCTTACAAAGACAATTGTTTACCAAAATATTGCTCAATCTGTTAATTTCTTGTACTTTGTGTGTCTGTTTTTACCAATTTGTCCTTTTTTATTGAATTGTATACACCCAAGTTTCAACGGACTCAGGCAGGTGCTTAGGGAGAACACAAGTAAAATAACACAAAGCTTATTATTTAATCGTGCTCGTGATTTTTTTGACTTTTGATATGTTTTGTTACCAATTTTCACTGCTTTTTATGACTTTGTTAATGCTTCAGGTTCAGCTGCCTCAAGCACTCAGTAGAATACAAGACCATGGCATTTGAGTAGCACTTGACGTTCACCTGTGTTAAGAATACTCATATGTACATACATGCACATAGCAAAGAAAAATGCTCCGATTGAACGAAAAAGGTGAATAAACCTGAATTTCTTCATTGTTAAGGATGTAAAAGGAGGGAACTAGTAAACATTTCTTTATATACGCAGGAGCCATAGCAATGTGCTAAACAGTTAGACTTTCCCTAAACAATGCAAAAATTGAAGTATATTCTGCCGCCTGTAAAAAATGAGGCTGTAGTCACAAAACGTTTCTAAATGTTTCGCAGAATAGCAGAGCATTGAAAACACTTTCAGGACTATTAAATAATCAATGTATTATTTATTTCATAAAATCTTGACCTTCCACAATGCTCTGTCATAAAAGATATTGGTGTTATCTTCACACCTACATGGCCAACTCAATAGTTTGCATGTAAAACCTCAAAAGATTTCTTTAAATTTTCCAAAATAAAGTAATCAAAATATTTGTCATCGTAATCAAAATTGCTATTTAAAATCTGCAGAAACACGCATACACCGCAGGATATACTTCATTTTTTCGTTGTTTAGGGGAAATCTAACTGTTAACACATCCCTTTGGCTCCTGCGCATTCAGGGAAATTTTCCCTAGTCCCCTCATTTTGCATCCTTAACAATGAAGAAATTCAAGTATTCATCTTGAGCATTTTTCTTTGCTAGTTTCCTTCTTTTATTTAGTACTTCAGGCCATATAACCGTACTAGTCAGTCAAACGAGATGAAGAATAAGGAAGATCGTTTGAGTTTATTCAAGTTTGGACTTATCCTCTGGAAGGTAGAGAGTAGTCTAGGGAAGAGAGAAGCCGTGAGAAAGGCAGCCGTCCTTGGGAATCGAGAGGCCTTGGGAAGGGAACCATAAGGGTCGGAGTCCCCCCTCATCAACATCCTACGCTCCTATGCTACCAAACCGAAGCGACCAACCAACCAACTGTAGATAAAGGACCGATTGACTGGTGCCAGATTACGGACCAAGCGCCTGAAGTCAGATAAGACTGCTCCAAGCGCTGTCAGCCATGTAGAGGCAGAGCAGCTTAAGGTGTTTACGCCGACCAATGACAGTGTTGACTTGACACTTCAAATTCTTATTTTACACTTAGTTTGTATCTAATTTTTTTCTAGTTTGTTTTTAGGTTTTTGGGTCGTAAAGAGATGTCTAATTCGGAACAACAATTTTCTAATTTGTTAAACCATTTTTCTTAATTTCATCTTAGTTTTTTGGCCCAAGGTAATTTTACACTTTCTATTTGTTCACTCCAGACTTTTGAATTTCTTACTTCTTCTGATTTTTGACATAAATAAAGTTCAAACATTTTGCTTTATCCAACTTTTCCATCAAATTTCTTTTTGATTCAGTTTTTTGTAACCTAAAAAGCTACACATTATACGGTCATTTCTCAATTGGACGGAGCACAGTTTTACAGCGTTAAAGCAGGTTTATTTTCCGCCAGTATCAAAACTTTCATATTGTGCAAAACGTCAACAAACCGAACCCACAAAATTCTTCTTTGAAGTAACCGCTTTTTGTTAGCCCCGCCCACTATATTACACAGCATTACGCGTCCTCACATAAACGAGCGAGTTACCTATGCGCACAAAGAGCTGCTTGCATGTGTACATGTATGTACGTGCACGCACAGTGTTCAATGCATGTAGTGTGCGGGACGAGTAACACCCACAATATCTAAATCGATAATACTTTATTTATAACAGCTATGGCCTTTCCAGTCTTTTACACTTTATACAAAATATTCGACTATAAGACAGCAAAGTTATGTTTATTCATTTTGGTTAGCCAAACTAGATTAGACCTTTTAAACAGCTATAAACAAAGATGAAGAATTATATTTTTGTTAATTGTTTCAATAAAAAAGGGAACAATATAAATTGTAACAAAAAAGGGAAAAATCAAATCTGCAAGTAATTATTTTTGTGTCATCTATGTACTTTTAATGATCGCGGCAAAAATTTACATTAAACTTTTTTGGTGAGATGCAATAAACTTAATATTTTATTTGTGATGTAAAATCTCAGAAAAAATTTTAAAAAACCACCGTATCTAAAAGAAAATTATTTAATTCGCAAAATTTCATTAAAAACCTGGTCTGTTTGCTCAAAACGTCAATTTTGCTGGAAGTCATTTTTGTGCAAGATTCACGTCAATTGTATAGTCATAAAAATGATTAATTAAACAACTCACGCGTAAAATTAGAAAAGACTAATCCATATAAAAAATAGTAAATAAAACAGATTCACGATAGATTTTTTCACATGGCATCCATCTGAATTCACAGTTAAATATTTGAGTTTTTCAAATAAAAAAGAACCTGCAGTAAATGTGGTGTTTTTACTTAGCTGAGAGAGCACAGCTAATAGGGCTCTGCATATTACTGTTGCATGTAAAAAACCGCAAGGATGTTACTTTAACGCAAATGATATCACAAATTTGTTTATGTTAGATTTTTGTGACTGTGTATATTACACAGGCCACTCGCTTTTCTATTTTTTGTCATTTCGTCACTGCTTCCTGTCATATGAGGGCGAAGGGAGGCGCGGATCAGAGGTAGAAAAATTTATGTCTTGAGCTTATTAACATAATTTTATACCTACATTACCTTGGACGGAATGAATGCTAGTGGACGTACATATACCTACATGTTCTACTCCGTCTTGTGTAGAACAAATTGAACCAGCATATTTTTCCGAATTTGACGGGCTATATAAACTTGGCGCCGTTTTTCATGTGCAATGACGGATAGACTGAATCATGGTTTCTGCTTTGCGCATTGACTGCCTTTTAAAATATAGAAGGAGCCACCCTCACAAAGGTAGATATGTAAAAATGGAAACTTTATTGAATTGTATGAAATTTGAACTTGTGAAGAAATTCGTTATGCTAGAAAAATAAAATAATATACAAAGAATCTAATAGTTAATTAATTAATTAATCAGTTAAAGCAGTGATCGAAAACCTTTAGGCATCTCAACAAATAATAGATAGCACTTTTGATGTCAAGGTATGCATCAGCAACGCATAACAAAAAATAAAAAGGAACAAGAAAAATAAGAATAATTGCTTTTCAGATTCTTAGTGCAAGCTAATAAAAGCCCGTTACCATAGGTGAGGTGGCACCAAAATTCTAGGGGTGCAAGATTTTTCAAAGATCAAAAAATTGCCTTAAAAATAGTGGTCCGGCAAAAAAACACAATTTTTCAACGTATCGATTGAGCACTATCCATTGGCATCAAAAAATTACGAAAAAGACAAAAAAAATTCAAAAATTGGATTCTGGGGGTATTTTGGTTTCTGGATGGTGCATACCCCACAAACCGCCCCCTCCCACGCCCAGGTGTGCCCGTTACTGGGGTACACCAGATTTTCGCCCATGGGGAGGTCTAAACCGCTTAATTTCCTCACTAATGTCTGCTCATGATGACGCATTTCTGTCCTTAAGTAAAATATCACAGTCTGATGCTTGTTAGCATGTGCCACGGGTTTATTATTATAATAGCATAGGCAGCACCCAGATTCAGGAACGAGTTCAAAAATTTCCTATGACAAAAGAGTGCCGAAAAAATTGAAAAGGGGGCAAATGTGCTGAATTCTACAGCGTTTCTCATCAAGTTTCTTCCATTGACAGCAGAAAACTTGAAAAAATTATTTCAATTTTGGGGTCTGTCTAAACCCCTCCGTGCTCATATGTGATTGTGTATGCTATTTGCCTATGTGCGAACTGTGCTAGCACACATAAAGCTTCAATTAACAAGAATTATGCAATTCAATGAAATCATGCAATTCATTTAATCAATCTGATGATTATATATTTTTCGTCATGAAGGCAAGATATTTTTAACTAGTAAAAATAGTAGAAATAGTAAAAAAATAAAATAGTAAAATAAAATAGTCAGATAGTAAAAAATAAAATAAAATAAAATAGTCAGATAGTAAAAAATGCAATATTGCAGGGCGGTGCGGTTCATACGTGGGCAGCAAGAAAATTCTGGGGGGTGCAAGATTTTTTTGAAGGTCGAAAAATGGCCTTAAAAATGGTGGTATGGCGATAAAAACACCATTTTTCAACGTTTCTCATCAAGCACTATCCATTGGCATCAAAAAATTGCGGAAAAAACGAAAAAAAATTTTCAAAACTTGAATTCTGGGGGGGGGGGGTATTTTGATTTCTGGGGGGTATTTTCTGGGGGGTGCATACCCCCAAACCCCCCCCCCCCCACGCCCAGGTGTGGTGCGAGTTCAACGAAGGCAGCATAGCCATAGATAATACATATAGTCTCCGGTATAGGCGGAGACTTTTGCACATGCGCAATAAGGCGGAGCTCGCGTTCACCTGATTGGCTAGAATAAAAAGCTTAGATTTGAAGCTAAAAGTACCGAAATTTTTTTCCGCCAATCATATTGAGAGGTAGATCATGGAAAGTACAATTCCTTACTCTAACAGGATCTGTAATTACCAAGTTGAAAACTTTTTTCAATCAGAAATTACAAGCGAAAAAACCCGACCCACTCACCTTTTGAGAAAATTTCCGGAATTGAAATTTTAAAATCGAAAAGTACCTAAAAAAAGTCGGATCTCTTAATAAATTAATATCATTTTGGATAGAAAAACGGCTGTACTTCCAGAATCTGCAATTACCTAAAGTGGAACCAGCTGACATTTTTTAGATAATTACGTTTAAAGACGATTTTCGCACGTTTTCGGCGGTTTTTCTAGTCACTTAAAATTGCTCTATTGACGTTTTGCGCAATATGACAATATTGCGGGCCATAATATATGAACGCGACATTTGTAATAATGAACGTTAAGGCGAAAATTAGACTTGTGCATAAACCGCTAATTGAATGAACAAAAATTAAATTTTAGTTGTGAGGTATTAAAGTTTTCCACGATTTTCTGGAATTTATATGCCTAATGTCCTCGTTCGCTTCGTCCGCTAATCAACAATCAGTTCATTTATCCACTCCATAGATCGCAAAATATGGGTTATTAGCAGGGTCGGATTTAAGGGGGGCAGGGGGCGGCCGCTCCCCCCATTAGCCCAAAACAGTGCGCAAAATTAAGGATTTTTGAGCGATTTTTAGCGATTTTTGGGTTAAAACGACTAATTTTCCGCCCAAGTCATGGTTCCGCCCCCCCCCCCTAGGGGTACCGACACCCCCCCCCCTTAGGAAAATCCTGGATCCGCCACTGGTCATTAGTCCCGGATAATTGCCATTCGGCCGGATTCCTTTCATAATCAGATGACGGGAATCGAAGTATAGGTGCAATCTTCAAGGTCCATTTAAGTTCCTTCATTTTGCCTCATGTGCCTCACAAAATTTCCTATTTCTATTTTTCCATTTTAGTGATCTAGACCCCCATGTGCATATATGGTAATGAGACTTTAGCAAAAATAGGCCTTTTGAACGGGACAGACTATAGTGCTAGAAATCGCCTAGCAGACCAATTTTCTTAACACCTGATTTTTACATTGCACGACCCGCCATATGTATAAAAAATATGCCACATACTCTGCCGACCAACTGAAACATCGTGCACTACAGTAATTAGGATGTTTTTTAAGCGGATCTATGCACAACGTGTACAAACTCACTGTGGTTATATATGTATAGTCTATTTCATGGAACCTTGGGCATGGAATTCAATTTTCAACGATCTAGTGAACAGCTACAAAAGTGATTTCTACGCAGCTGACCGTAGCACACTTCTGCATAATTGAACTTCATATGAATATTCATTGCCATGCATAATATCGCGATTGCTACTTCAATTAAACCGCTTTTGTAATCAATTTGCATCGAATCAAGAATTTTGATTCATGCACATGGTATCGTAAAACAGATTTTAGGTACCTATGCATCGTACTGCATTACTTCATTTAAGTGGGTGATCAATCAAAGAATAAAGAGCATGTGCTTGATTGTATTTTTTGAAATTGGTAAAAAACGTACCAGTAGGCCAACCACACGTTGGCGCAATTCCACCTAACCCAACCAGAACCCCCAGAATTTTTTGCTGTCCATGTATGAGGCCAACACTAATAGAATTAATTGAAAAAACTAGTGATTAACACGCAAATGTTATTCGCTGCATTCACGACTATTAATCTCAGCATTAACGTTAGTTATCAGATTCGTAATCTACAAGTTAGGGGCAACATTTGAAAACATTGGCCCACTGCGAATTTTTGATACCCAAAGCTCTGAGCGGAAAATAATTTCTTAGTGTAAACTTTACACTTGTGCTGATAACGCAATATTGGGTGTATAAAAACAAAATAAACTAGGATCTGTAACACTGGCGCATTTTAAGCATAATCAGCATCTTCCGCATACGAAGTAGCAGAAGAAATTTAAGTTTTCGTCTCGAACCCTTTACACTAAAACGATCTTAGATCGAGAAATATTGCTTAAAAAAATTTCAGTTCTGAGATATTGTAGCCCTACATGAAAAAACTAATTGGACTGTGCAAAATCCAAATTAGGTTAGACAAGCTTCAGGACATTCAAAGAGTAAAAAACCCGCATACTTTAAACTTTTGTGCAACAAGTCCATTTAGTGTAAAGAAATTTTAAGATCAGATTCGTAATCTACAACTTGGGGCAACATTTTACAAAAAAATGGCCATCCGCAGATTGTTTTATACTAAATGCTCTTGAGCGGAAAAGTGCTTCTCAGTGTAAACTTTACAATTGTGCTAATAATGCAATATTGGGTGCATAGAAACAAAATAAACTAGGATCTGTAACGCTTAGGTCAGGGCATATTTCTGAGCATAATCAGTATGTTCCGCCTACTTAGCGGAGTAGCTGAAAAAATTTCTGTTTTTCGTCTCCAAGCCTTTACACTGAAACAATCACAGACCAAGAAATACGGCGTTAAAAAAGGAAAAATTTTCAGTTTGAGATATTGTAACCTTCTACATTATAAAACCAATTGGACTGCACAGATACCAAAATTCAGTTAGATAAGTTGAAAGACACGCAAAGAGTAAAAAAACACTAATACTGTACACATTTGTACAACAACCATTGAATGAAAAGAAATTTTATGGTCCTCGTATTCAGTGTAAACAAAAAACCTACATCGAGTTTTTTAATTATCTATCGATTAAAAAACAGCACCTCCCAGGTGTGTGTCGTTGTTGCTGTGAGGGGGGGCACAAATGTCGCACTCGCTATGATAATCATAAAAGAAAAAAGGAGGCGGTAGCGCTATCGCGCTACCTCTGGTAAGGTAATAACCTTCGTGGACACATGTGGGCACATACCCTACCAATACCTCTCTTCTCCACTAAGCATGTAGCATAAGAGAATTGTGTTCCGAAGCATATGATTAAGATCTCATCCAATTGACAAATGTAATTTTTATTTTACATCCTATGGGACGTCCCTTACAATGGACATTTTATTCTTGTGTACTACCAAAGATATTGCAACAAAAAAATCTGGAACACTATTCCGCGCCTGAAGAATAAGAATATCATGATAATTATTTGCTCTAACTAGGGATCGGACGAGGCCTCGGCCTCGGCCTCGGCCTCGGTAATCCTCGGTCTTTTTTGAGATCCCTCGGCCTCGGCCGAGGGTCAGGTGAAAAATGACCGAGGACCGAGGGTTTTTTAATTTTGCATTTTTTGAGTGATGCCGAAATAGCACAAATACAGCAAAAAACGCATGTGCTACAAAAGACCCATTGCCTCGAATGTTATGCCAAGTCAATGCTGTAATATGCCAGCCTATAGACGGCAGAGACAAGACGCATATGCTGATTGAAGGATTGTGTCTCAACAGCCCCACCAGTCCCAACAGCCCCACCCGTCCCAACAGCCCCATGAGTCCCAACAGCCCCACCATCCCAACAGCCCTACCATCCCAACAGCCCCACCAATAACCCAACAGCCCCACCAAAAATCCCAAGAGCCCCACCAATAATCCCAACAGCCCCACCAATAATCCCAACAGCCCCACCAGTCCCAAGAGCCCCACCAATCCCAGCAGTTCCACCGTTCCAGCAGTCCAACCGTTTCAACAGTCACACTGTCCCAACCACACATAAGCGTGGGGGAGGGATGTTTAGAGTTTAGCCCCCTCCCAACCCGAAATTCTGGAAATCCCCCAAATTATGATAGACCCCCAGAATTCTATTTTAAGCACGTTTTTCGGTCACTTTACCCCACCAGACCCGCAGAATTTGTCCGCTGCCAATGTTTGTTCCAACTGCCCCAATGTTATAATCATAGATGCACAGCACGACCGGTCTGGAGAAGGAGTTTTGAGCCAAAAATGACCTCAAAACTAGAATGAATGTTAAAATAGCGTAAAACTACGTTAATCCACATTTTCTGGCTATTTTAAAGCAGATTAGCGTGAAAGTTTTCATTTTCATTTGATTTTAACGCTTATCTTTCCTTTTTTCACTTGAACGTTTTTCATTTTTTTTCTGGCAGTCTAGACTAGGCAATAATGAGCAGGAATCTAATCTTGCAAAATGACTCGAATGAGGCAAAATCACGGATTGCGCAAAAATTTCTCAGGTAGAGTTACTCTGAAAATGTAAACCTGCTTGCTCTTGTATAGTCTTGATGTGTTATGTGATGTGTTAATACGAAGTCGAAAAATAGTCAAAAAAATATCTTGATTAAACGGAGCCCGTATAAATTCTATGTTTCAAAAGTACATTCGTCAAACGCATTTCTCGTATAATAGCGATTGCAGTAATGATGGGGCTGCTGGGAGTACTGGTGGGGCTGTTGGGACGGTGGGGCTGTTGGAATGGTGGGGCTGTTGGGATTGGTGGGGCTGTTGGGATTGGTGGGGCTGTTGGGATTATTGGTGGGGCTGTTGGGACTGGTGGGGCTGTTGAGACATCACCGATTAGAGTAGGTACATTATATGGGCGTTTTCCGTGTCCATGCATGCAAAACCTACTTAATTTCTTAAGCCCAAGTTGGGCATGGGTAGAAAATTCAAATACGCACGATGTGAATAAAAGTTGCAGTTTGAATTTATATAATGGTCACAGAAGTGAATGCATTATAAAAAAAGCATCGCTAACAGATAATTTCATGTTTAAATTTGTTTACAATAAAGAATACGAAGAATTCGGCACAAATAACACAATGCAACTAAAGAGCTGAATAATGGAATATGCCTAGACCGTATGCGCGATATATTGTGACAATAGGAAATATTAACAGACGCGTTTATTTCACATTTTACGGTTGATTATATTAAATCACATTTACTTTGTGATTCAGTCGCACTTTAGAAGCAATATGTTTCTAGGTTTCTTATTCAATTCTTAGCACATATTGCATAACTGCAGTGCTAATTTTCCACTTTATATTAGGGGATCGGGTACCGGGTAGTAAAATTATTTTCTACCCGGGTACTCGGGTACCCGCGTGCACCTCTACTAAGAATCATCTCAAAACGGCGCAAAGTGCCAAATAATTGACATTTTTCCTCTTGAAATACAATTTCTGCCATTATAAAGATATGTAGAACACACAAAATAGTGATAGCGAAAACGAGCTGAATGATCAAGACGATTAGCAATTTGTCACTTCTGTGCTTGTCATTGGCATACATACCATAGTTTCCCAAGGTCGAAAGTTCAGGGGTTAAGTCCCACTAAATTTAGAGTCTAGCCTTTTTTGCAGGTCAAATATGAAAAATGGCTAAAACATCCTGTATAACATGTTTTAATGTGAAAAACTGCATTTTTAACAACATTTTATCCCATTCTGACTAGTTTCGTCACTCTTGAGAGTAAAAAATATAAGAATCCATCGAAAATTTTGGCTTTTCAGATCATTTTAAGATCATTCTAGGTATTTTATGGGTAAACAAAACAGAAGTGTATTAGTCAGCGCGAAGCGCCGGAAAAATTTTAATGTCTTCGCTGCTTTTGTACCCAAATCATTGCAGAAAATGTTTGATAGCTCAAAATCGTCTGACAGTGATTCAAGTCTCGTACCCCGAGGTGGGGTAATACCCCCTCACCCCCCATGGGAATGTAGTGCATACCTACCTTTGAATAAAATTAAAATAATAGCTTGTTAGCTTTGAACTATATTACACTAATCAATCCTATTGCTACTGTACCCACATCGCATGGATCATATGTGTCCTATATTGTTTGTACTCATATACTCATATTATATGTATTACAAATCCTCGGTCCCTCGGCCCTCGGCCTCGGCCGCGGCCGAGGCAAGGATTTCAAAGTTCTCGGCTCGGCCTCGGCCGAGGGAAAAAAAGACCCTCGTCCGATCCCTAGCTCTAACCCATTGTATCATATAGCCCGTATTTGAGGCTTAAAGATTGTTCATAGAGCAATTACCGATTATTTGACTACCCAAAAGTATCGCTTTTACAGTACTTCGTCTCAATAGTAATTTCTTGACTAAATTTTGCCTCTTTCATTATTCGTTTTCTTGTGTTTGCATGTTCAAGAAACAATGAGTATCTCAAAAACGCCAACAATCGGTGTTTTTAGCTCGTAGTCTTTGGTTCAGAAAGAGCATTTCGACGAAAAAATAATAAGACATTGACCCCTAAAAAGTCTTTAGCTGTATAGGAAGCGAAATAGAGCGCTCATTTTCCTTCAAAACAGGTTAATGATCAGGCAAAGAATAGGCTAGCCGCAAAAGAAACTTATAATTCCTAGAGCACACAATTAAAATTAAGCAAACAGTGAACAAAGTGAACAATAATACCTAGTGTTCGTTTTTAGGCTTTTTAAACAATAAGCCAAAAATGATCCAAATTTTTTGAAGATTGTAATAAACTAGACGTACAATAAAACTCGCCATGGCACAACGGGAGGGCAGCATTCCAAGTCACAACACGTGTTGTCCACAGGACAATCAAACAATATCTCGGAAATTGGCACTCCATCTTCATAAAATACATCCCAGTCAGATGCGTTATTTATAAGAAAAGTACACGTCAACCTATCGGGTCCCTAAGAATATAAAAATAATTGAATTTATCAATTATATTTTTACTGATTATCCAAAAACACTCGAGGGTAATTGGATAGTGCAAAAGTGTAATATAATGACCAAAAATTGTCATAGGGATCTGTATCTCCTTCTCCCGAGAATCTAAAAGACTCTCACAAAAATTAATTGACCCCAAAAATTAAATTTTTGTTGCGCTTCTTTTGGCGTTCGTGCTTCATCGGACCTCAGAATTAGGTTGCTGTGCATCCAACGGCTTAAATTATTTGATGATTCTATGCACACATGGGCGTAGGGGAAGGTGGGGGGGTTTGGGGGTATGCACCCCTCCAGAAGTTGAAATATCCCCCCCTAGAATTCAAATTCTGAAATTTTTTTTTGCTTTTTTAAGCGATTTTTTGATGCCATTGGATAGTGCTTGATGAGAAACGTCGAAAAATGGTGTTTTTTTTCGCCTTACGACCACTTTTAAGACCATTTTTTGACCTTTGAAAAGTTTTTCACCCTTTCCCCAGAATTTCGGTGCTGCCCACCTATGATTCTATGGCTGCCATAGGGTCTTTGCATAATTGATGGTAGGGCAAAAAGTCCCATCGTTCTCTATTCACGGGCATCAAACGTCATGAGAAAAACAAAAACTTTTGAAAATTAAATATGGGTCCTACTCACACCTGGGCGTGGGGGTTTGAGGGGGTATGCAACCCCCAGAAACCAAAATACCCCCCCCAGAAATCAAAATACCCCCCCCCAGAATTCAATTTTTGGAAATTTTTTCGTTTTTTTCGCAATTTTTTGATGCCAATGGATAGTGTTTGATGAGAAACGTCGAAAAATGGTGTTTTTATCGCCATACCATCATTTTTAAGGCCATTTTTCGACCTTTCAAAAAAATCTTGCACCCCCCCCAGAATTTTCTTGCTGCCCACGTATGGTCCTACTGATTTCTACTGATGCAGGGCCAGAGGCGTGTACGAGGGAAGTAGCTTAGAAAACTCTAACCCCGAAAAAATGTAAAAAATTACAGGGAAAAATGAGGCAGAATGAAGGCGCAAAATGCACAAAAATTAAGAAATTTCTTCAAGAGCTAGAATTGAATACAGACTGTAGATTAAGATGGTTCTTACGCTATTTTAACATTTTAATCAGCTTTTTAGTCATTTTGGTTTGAGAAATTCACTAACCTCCAAGACCGGCTGACTCATCGGACTAGTCATGTTGTGCATGGTCCAGTATCAGATTTTCCCTCAGCTATGTGCGTGTGGTATAGTAAGAAGCTGTACACATATGTATAAAGGCTAATGTAATAAATAGAAATAGATAAACAAGCAAGTAACAGAAAAAATCAATGTAAATTGGAAATATAGAAATAAAATCATTTAATACGTACATAAATATAAAATAAAAACCAAAATTTCAACATACGGATAAAGTATAGCCATGATGACCGATGTGGTAGAGAGTTCCATAGTCGCTAACACGGCCTCCTCTCAGCAATCCAATGTCGGAAATACCGGCCAAACCTTTCAATCGACGTAATTTTCCTGAAATTTTAAGTTCACTCGCATTCTTCTTGAAAATATCATCTGGCCACGTCAATGACCTCAAAAATCGATGTCTCGCCTTGCTTATATCAACCAAATAGACTTTTATTGCAAAACTAAACAAGAACAATAATTCTATGAGCCGAAAATGCCTCATCTTTATTCAAACAAACGTTTTTCCTCTTCACTTGAATGTGTTTGGTCGATGACTAATTATTTAAGTGTGTTTCCTAACATTCTTTTGCATGCTGATCTACATTACCTACACTGATGTATAGAAAAATCTGGCAAACAGCTGCATCTTTTAATCATTATTTCGTGATCTTTCCTAAGTGCGTTCTTGCATTAAGGAAGTCTAATAAATGACAACAAATCATTCCGAGACAATTACCATTGTGACTAGCTTCATGAGCGTCAATAACCACTGGCACACTTAGGAATCAAATAAAGTAAAACTGAAACTTTAGACAGATTTAAATAATTGTATAAACCTCTCTGACTTTACAAAAGTTTGTAGGAAAGAGACTACACTTTTAACCAAACCCTGCTTGTATTACGTAACAAATAACAATCTTGGCTTTCATGGATATCATTCATGAAATGAGAGCGAAAAAAATGCTGGAGATAGTGGATGATCATCACTTGATTGAGTTGGATGAAGAATCCCAACGAAGTAGTAGAGTCTTCGACCAAGTTGTTTTATAAAATTTGGAAACTAGCCTTGTTATTTATTTAATAGTCTGTCTTTTGTCAAATTTTCGTAAAATTTGAGACATTATTAAGGAAGCTGTAGTTGAAAAACGGTGCGGATTTTATGTAAATGACCCACCATCAGCGTTGGTGAAATTCCATGAAAAATATATAGTCTTAGTCCAAGCTTGACCAACCTTTAAACAAACTACGTCTTTCATACTAAAAACAATATCTCAAGACTAAGTCTATCCCAGATATGGTCTCAAAATACTTTTTAACGCCATTAACTGAGTAGCACAATAATGAGCGGAAGTGTATTCCGCTTTCACAATTTTCAATTGTCTCTCAGAATTTTTAAGTTACTATTCTATGTACGTACATGTACATTTTGCACATTACGCAGTAGCAATCGTGTATGGGCAGCGACCAAATTCCAGGAAAGGGGTCTGATGGGGCGAAATTGCCAAAAATAGCACCAAAAGGTCAATTCTGGGAGTCTATCAATTCGGGGAGGGGTGTACACCGGATTCTGTGGGGATCAGAGCACACGTGGGCGTGGGGGGCTTTAGGAAGTTAGGCAATCCTCCCCCAAAAGGCAAAATAACCCCTGGGAAGAATTCAATTTTTGAAAAAAAAAAAATATCCGAATTTTTTCGATGCCAATTGATGAGAAGTACTCGATGAGGAAACGTTGAAAAATGGTGTGTTTTCGCCATTCCACCATTTTAAAGCCCATTTTTCGACCTGTTAAAAATCTTGCACCTCTAGAATTTAGGGCTGCCCACCTATGGTGGGGGGTCATCATGGTGAGCCTTCGATGTGGAACCCGGTTCATCACTCCAGGATCGTTTTGGACCTTATCCATCGCTTGGATTGTGTTCATGGCTTTACAATTTTAACCCTTTCTTTTTTATTTCCGTTTCCGCTTTCCGTTTCTGAATTTTATTTTCCTCAGTCATACATGCACACAGGAAGAAGTGAGAGGAAGTATTACCTTCCCCGCTTGGGGATCCAAAAAAATTAGCCTTCACTCGTGTGCAATTTAGGCATCCAGAATAGTAATTTAAGCAATGTCAGAGAAGTAAAAAAAATGTAGGTAGTGTCCTACATGTCTCCAAACACACCGCCTCTAACAAAACAAATCTGGGAAAGTTCTTCCTTTATTGCCCCTTTAGTTTTGAGCGAAAATCAACAAAAATTTTACACGCTTCGATTTCGAGAAACATAACAATTTTAGACAGTATTTGGTCGTGAAAATTTTCTACTGGATTCTTGCTTTTTTAAAGTTTTGGATATTTGCCCCCACCCCTCCAGCCAAAAATCAAGATTATGCATGTTATCTTCTTGTGGGTGCAAAGCCAAAAACGGCAAGAAAATTTGAAGCCTCAATCCAAAAATGCCCCAGTCAGACTTTTCCAACGCTATCTACTATGCAAAAATCCAAACGACATTTTGAAATTATAATTATAGAAAATTTCCATTTTTCGTGGTTTTTGGTGTCAATAAATATAGCATGAGCAGAAGGTCAAAAATTCGATTTTGTGTGTCTCAATTTCTCGTCAATTCTACTGACCTTCGAAAATTTTGGAAATTCTGCCTCGCAGAATCTGTCCGCTGAAGATGGTAACAAGCTTATCGAATTGATCTGCTGAGGGAAAAAGAACGCCTTGTACACAATACATTAGGGAGAGGGCAAGGGAAAATCGGTTAGCCCCTGTCTGCCGAAGATAGTTGACAAATTAAAGAATGATTCAAATTCTCGTGGATTTTCGATGGTGTCATATGTTCCAAATTTTTCGTTGATCCTATCTTACATTAAAACGGATTTGTTTGCTTTGCACTAAGGTGGATCTAATCAGAAAAGCATGTGGACAGGGTTTGTTGGAGAGTCTAGAACCGCCGATGCTCAGCTCTAACGATCTTGGGGGAAGGGATTTAAATCAGCATCATAACCACACATGGGCGTGGGGGGTTTGGGGGTGTATGCACCCCCAGAAGTTGAAATACCCCCCAGAAATCAAAATACCCCCCCCCCCAGAATTCAAATTTTGAAAATTTTTTTCGCTTTTCAAGCGATTTTTGATGCCATTGGATAGAGCTCGATGAGAAACGTCGAAAATTGTGTTTTTTCGCCCTACGACCTCTTTTAAGACCCTTTTTTTGACCTTTGAAAATTTTTCACCCCCTCCCCCAGAATTTTGGTGCTGCCCACATATGATCATAACACAGTTTCTGGTCAAGATAAAACACGTGCGAGAAAAATTTTTAATTTTCATATATTTTTGACCTTCATTTCCTCTCATTTTCCTCAGAAAATTCAAAATTTTCTATTCTGTAGGGTCAACTCCAATCCCCTACGTGCATTTCTGGTCTTGACTTAACTTTGTATAACAGAAAATTCATGAGCAGTTGCCAGCTATTTCTCTAAGCTGACCACATTTTCGAAATTCTGTTCTATCGACTTTACCACATCACCGACCATCCCATCTGGCTGACTAGATTCAAATTTTGTTCCAGAAAATTCATGATCAGTAGGGATCCTTCTATGCCGACCAGATTTTTTGAATTTCGGGCAATTGACCCTATCATATCACCTGCCATCCCATCTGGCCGACTAGATTCATATTTTTGTCCGATAAAATCCCATTAACAGCTGGAATTCATTTAAGCCGGCCAGATTTAGGAAAAAAATTTTTCTGCCTGACCACACCACAAAAACGTTGCCCTATCTCGACAACAAGACTGAAGTTTTAGTTTTTATAGCAGGTTTATGACTAGCACAATGCCTTTAAGCCAACCAGATTGATAGAATTTGGTTGGCCGACTATACCACATCACCGACCGTCCCATCTGGCCGACTAAAGTCAAATTTTTGTAAGAGAAGATTTATGAGCAGCAGGAATCCCTCTAAGCTGACCAGACTTTGAAAATTTTGTTCGATAGACTCTACCACAAAACTGACCATTCAAATCTGGCCTACTAGATTCATATTTTTGTACAAGAAAATTCATTTATCAGCAGGATTCCATTAAGGCTAACCAACCTGACCACAACACAACACCGTTGTCCCATCTGGCCGACTAGACACTAGCTTTCATAGCAAGTTTATGACTAGTACAATGCCTCTAGGCAACCAGATTTTGAAATTTGGTTGGCCGACCATACCACATCACCTACCGTACCATCTGACCGACTAGATTCAAATTTTTTGTAACAGAAAATTCAAGAGCAGTGGGGATTCCATTGAGCCGACCAGATTTTGAAAAAAAAATTTAGACTAAGCACACCACATCTTCGACCGTGCCATCGGACCTTCTAAATCAAAATTTCTGAATTAGAAAATTCATGATCAGAGAGAATCTTCTTTGAACCGACTAGATTTTTAAAAATTTTCAAGACCACAGCACATCACCAACCATCCAGTCTGGCCGACTAGGCTCATGCTTATATACAAGAAGGTTCAAGATTACTACAATGGCCTTGAAGCCGACCAGATTTTTGAACTTTGGTTGACCGACTATACCACATCACCGACCGTCCTATCTGACTGGCTAGATTCAAATTTTTGTATTAGAAGATCTTGAGCAGTAGGAATTTTTCTAAGCTGACCAGATTTTTGAAATTTTGTATGATGGACCCAATCACAACACCGACCGTCCCATATGGCAAAATAGATACAAAGTTTTGCACTAGAAAATTCATAATCAATACGAAACGCTTTCAGCCCAATGACCATCCTATCTGACCGACTAGAATCAAGTTCTTGTAATAGAAGATGCATCAGCAGTGGATTCCTTAGAAGCCGACCCGATTTCAAATATTTTTTGACTGAACACACTACATCACCGACCGTCCCATCTGGCCGGTTGAATTGAAATTATTTCAATTAGAAAATTCATGATCAGTAAGAATTGCTTTTAAGCCGACCAGATTTTTAAAATTTTTTTAGACCACACCACATCACCGACCATCCCATCTGGCCGATTAGAGCCATTGTTTTTATAGCAGACGATTTATGACTAGTACAACACCCTATAAGCCGACCAAATTTTCCAACCGTCCTACAGCACCGAATGTCCTATCTGACTGACTAGATTCAAGCTTTTGAATTTAGAAAATTCATGATCAGTAAGAATTCCTTCAAGCCGACCAGAGTTCCAAAAATTTTTTTAGACCACCGACCAACCCGTCTGGTCGATTAGACCTATGTTTTTATAGCATAGGGTTTATGACTATTGCACTGTCCTTTAAGCTGACCAAATTTTTAAAATTTGGTCGACCACACCACATCATCGACCGTCCTATCTGGCCGGCTAGATTCAAATTTTTGCACTAGAAAATTCATAATCAGTAGGATTAGCTTTAAGCTGACCATACATCTAATTTTTTTGACCGGCTGTACAACATCAATACCAAAAATTTAAATAAAAAAGATGTTTAATGCTCTTCCAAACTGTTTCAAAAGCTATTTTATAAGCAAAAATGGCTTCAGAAACTAATTTTGATCATTGACGGTCGAAATCGTCTCAAATTAAATGTCCATTCTTTATATCGCCAAATGTTTTTGGCCGATGGGGGAGCAGCGGGCCCTCCGCCTCCGTCAAATCCGCCCATGGAGAAAACTGTCTAAACATAATAATCTACGTTGCTTTCTGGGGTTTACAGCGCATTTTCAATATTTACTGGTCAAGCGCGGGGGCCTGGGGGTCTATGTACAGCCTCTCAAGTATTTAACAGTGCCTAATTGCTCACAAAATTGGTAATTATACCAAATATTTCTTTTTTATGATATTTCTTTTCTTTCTCAATTTCTTGCTTATTATTTCTACGTGCCTGCCTAAATAAATTGGGTAGCTTCAGTAGGGGTAGCTTGCAACATCAATTTATATTACGACTTATTTCTAATGTCTTAATCTGATGAATATAAATTTAGCGTTTCCGTTAACATTACGGTTGCCAAGCAAGTTGTCTTAAAACCAGGTTTTCACCTATGCACATTGGTGATGCAAATATTACAAATAGTTTAGATGACCTTGAATCACATTGAGTGTACGCCTATCTTTTAATGTTCTTGATATTTTGGTGTAGATTATTCTTACAAACAGACTTAATTTTAACTTGAAATTTTTCATTTTATCGACGTCATTGTTTGCTGACATATTCATATACAATGCAATGACACATGAACGTTTTTGGACTTGTGGATTCTAATATCTCGCATTTCCATATTTTTTCAATCAAAAAGTATTAATTCATACATAAATCACAAGTCGGTTTTATAACTTGATCTAGAAATACACTGTTGCTTTAATAAAAAAATATATCTGCCTCAAACTAAGTACTGTAAATTATGGACGTATGTATATCTAAGGAGGCAAACTTGAGTTATAAATCCTTTTGTTGCATTCCGTGTTCAAATTGTAAAAAAAAATTTTACTTATCGAAAACGTTGATCTGGAGTTTTTCTGAGTTTTTATTTTCAACTTCCTTGAACTAGTGCGCAACTACGATAAGATAGACTTTTAGTAGTAGTAGTATTCCTGTAATATTATGTATTATTGAATACAATTAATAAAAATTAATTTTTTGAAACCTGTATTCTCTACATTTTCAGTTGCCATTTTTCTTTTCATCTTTGCGTTTCTCAGTTGTTACCATAGGTGGGTGGGCAGTTCCAAAGTTCTGGCGGAGTGCAAAAATTTTTAAAAGTAAGATTTTTGGCCTTAAAAATGGTGTCATGGCAAAAAACACCATTTTGAACGTATCACGTCGAGCTCTACTGATTGGTATAATAAAAAACCAAAAAATTTAAAAAATGAAATTCTGGGGGAGTATTGTTGGGTATTTTGCCTTCTGGGGGATGCATATCCCCAAGCCCCCCACGTCCAGGTATGGTTGTTACTCAATTTGTTGTGCACTTTGAAATCCCGATGTAATCTCTTATATACCAGTTTAAAAGTCATTATATACTATTTATGGCATAAATAGTATAATATTATTCTGTCTAAATATTCAGAACTCTATGCTATTCCGGAAATACAAACCTTGTGTTGCCTTAGGTTCCACAATCTCACAAGATCAACTATGGACCAGGCCATTTTTGGTAGTAGCTTTTAAACTTTGTAAATTTGTGCATCAGTATGTAAACTTTTATTCAATTATTCATTAGGACCCGCTTAATTAGCAAATCGAAGAAAGTTATGATATAAAATACTTGTCTATTACATAAAACATGATATCGGCAACCAGGCCCATATCCAGGATAACGCCAGGGGAGGGCGGACCCAACTAAAATGGTCTATATCTTGGGAAAGTCGACGTTGCATTTTCGCATATGCGAAATTTCGATTGCAATATTTTGATAATTTTGTATGCGGATTTAGAGCGGGTCGGGGGCGCCCCTGCCCCCTGCTACCGTCAAGAACTAGTTGGGCGCCATAGAGGGTAGGTAATGCATATTTTTGATTAATTTATTCATTTTTTATCGCGATTTTTCTGATATTTTTCAGGCTCTCCGCGCCCGGCTGAAATCATGAAATATATAAAATAGAAATCCAAAATCATAGAAATGAAGAAAAATAGAAAATAATTAAAAAATAAATTAAAAAAATAAATCATAGAAATCTTCTTACTCATTTTCTTGTCGATCTAAAAACTTTCTTTAACGGCAGAAGGACAGGTTTGTAGTACAGAACGAGGATTTTTTCAATCCTCGCAATGATTTCTCAATGGACTTTCAGCTGCTTTTGCGCCAACTTGGCACTAATTTCGTGCGTTTTCGTGGAAGACTGACAAATTTTTTTAATTTTTCTCGGATCACGAATGATTCTCGTTGACCGATGACATTAAGCATAATGGACAGATTTTTTGATCAGTTTTGGACACTATTACGAAAATCTAGAATTCCTCTCAGTCAAAAAATCCTGGATCCGCCGCTGATTTTTCCTAACTTTCAGTTCCATTTTATCACTAATCACATTTTTACTTTGTTGATTAAATTTGGTTAGATTTCGCTCGCGTTTTACACTTTTTATGATTTTACTATTCAATATAATCACGCCGCGGAATGGCGTGTTTTGTAAATTTTGGAATAAGCGAATAACAAACAAGCGACTCTTTATTCTTTCATATTAATAAATAATTCGCTGAGTATTATTGTTTACCTTTTGAAATTTTCGTTCAATTTTCTGCCTCTTGAAGTAAATTATTTCCGCTTCTATTTTTTTGTCACTTTTTATTCGGTTATTGCTTCTTATTCATGTTTTTTCATTTATTTATTATTTATAATTATGTATTGGTCTTTACTATACGGTATACATACCTGAGCAATCGCTGGCCTTCTCGTTGATAAGGGGCAGGGGCGGATTTAGGGAGTCGGCCGCTTCCCCCCCATTGGCCCAAAATAGTGCGCAAAATTAAGCATTTTTGAGCGATTTTTAGCTATTTTCGGGTTAAAACGGCTTATTTTCCTTCCAAGTCGGGGTTCCGCCCCCTTATTAGAAAAATCCTAGATCCGCCACTGATAAGGGAGCAAAAAATGTATTGGTTATGACCAGTTTCAAATAGGCTTGTTCGGTTGTGAAGATTTACCTATGATTTTCTAATTCTATGCGCATTATGTATCTTTGTTTAATCAGTCGAAGTATTGGCTGATTGATTGGTTGGTTGCATAGGTGCGAAGGTCAAACTTCCAATGTTATCGCTGTTAAACGATCATTTTCGGGCATTGATGGCAAATACATAGCCTTTTTATATTCATGAAAATAGCTATATTGCCTTTTTTGGACTTTCAAATAGCTATTGAGCGTTTATTGAAATCAGAAAAAGAGCTATAAATCCTTTTGAGACTTATAAAAGAGAACTACCTACATAGTATTTCTGAACTGACGAGTGTGTGTTTCTGAGGCCAAAAAAGCTGTCTAGCTAGTTTTCTGAGCTAAAAAAGGCTTTATGGCAATGTTTTTTCGGCCAAAATGGCCATTCGGCTATCGGTATTTTAAAGCTCAGGGGGTAAGCCCTCTCACTTATCTATACGCCCATGTATGGTTGGTTGGCTGATCGGTTGGTCGGTTTAATGGTTATCTGGTTGGTCGATTGGTTGGTTCATTGATATATTATATAGCTAGTTGGTTTGGTTGGTTGGTTGGATTCAGTCGCATGTGTTGTTCTATGCTATTTATTTCCATTTATTGCGCTTCGCAGACTTCACCGTTGATACTCGAATGGCATACCATTGATACCGGGTTGGACTCTATTCATATTCTGTTCTTTATAAAATTAACGAATTTCGTGTTTTTAACCTATTCCTATCTTATTTTTTGTTTTTCGCTCAGTCTTCCGTCTTCTGCTCTTTTTCGCTCCTTTTTAGCTTGTTTATTTTGCAGATTGTGCATTTTAATACGTATTCGAAGTCTAGTCTCAAGAATCGTCTCTCGGAGTACTTCAATCAAAAATTGAACGCTTTCGTTGAACTAAGTCCAGTGATAGCTGATCAAAAAGTTTTGCAATGTCATCAAAGTATATCGTCGATTAATGACGTGAGGAATTTTATAAAAAATTATTAGTCGTTTACGTTTCAATCGGTATCGATTTTAGGTCTATAGATTTTAATCTAAAATCATATTTTTTGTTCTACGTAGTTAGTCGACCCCCGACTCGCATTATCGCATATTTAATTGCTCATAGGCATAGGCCCGTACACTGGCCGTCCTCCTTGGGGGGACCAAGCCCAAAAGGGCCGAAAACTGCGCAAAATAACGTTTATATCGGAGCTGTGCCGGGGCCAGGCCCCGGCGCCGGGCCAGAGCTGGCCCCGGCACCGGGGCCGGGGCCAATGTTAGAGTCGATTATAATGTAGAAACTTGATAATGTTTTGGGCAGATTTACCTTCAAACTCAATTTCAAGCAAACCACAGATCTTGCTAATTCAAATCTTTATTTCACTATGTCAGATTGGTGCAAACTTCTAGTTAATAATCAAAATTGACATATTTTAAATTGCAATTCATATAGACGAGCATTTCCAGCTTGCTTGGTAGCAGACAGCTACGTCTATCAGAACAAATAGAATAATAAGCCTAAAAAAAGTGCAAAGTAAAGCACATTGAGAAACGCATCCAAGTCAGAGGAGTTAAATCCATACATGGGCAGCTCAAAAAATTCTAGGGGGTCCAAAATTTTTCAAAGTCAAAAAGTGCCTGATAATATATGGTAGAGCGAAAAAAACACAGTTTTCTCGCGTTTCTCAATGAGAGCTATCCATTAGCATCAAAAAACCGCAGAAAAACAGAAAAAAATTCTGAAAATCAAATTCTGGGGGGTCTAGCGGATTTTTTGGGGGGGGGAGAATAAGAATTCTGGGGTCTAGATCCCCGATGCCCATGTTCTGTTATATCTTGTAATCCCAACAAATATTAACGCTTGACGTGCATATCTACAAGCAAGAATATATGCATAGGTACATATAAGGGGTAGGGCAGGGTCGTACTATAAGCATGGTAAAGCACGCTATTATTGGCCCCGGCCAGGCCCCGGCCCCGCCCCGGCACCGGGGCCTAGGCCCGGCAAAAAGGCGGCCCCGGCACAGCTCTAGTTTATATAGTCCAATTTTTCTGAATTGGGTTGGGGGGGGGGGTTCGGACCCCCTCCCATTTCCCCCTCTCCAGAGATACGTGCCTGCATAGGCATGCATAAATTACAAATAATTAGGGATACTAATTGATGAAAATTCCGTTGCAATAATTTATTTGGTAATTATTTATTGTAGTTTTGAAATGTATGAACAAATAAGCTAAATATGGCTATTGCTACTGCCATACGCTTACGCATTCTGGAAATGGGTGTTATTTTAATCTTGTCCTATTTTTGGTTGTGTACTAATATAAATGGTTTGTCCTTATTCCTGAAACAAATTTTCTAGCGCTTTTTAACTTTTGATTCTGGTCCGGAAAAATTTCTGTAGCATATGTGCCTTGCTTCGAATGGTTAAATACTGGAAATTAAGCAAGAAAGGCGAGTCTCTTAATTTCTCCTAGCCTGGATATTCTCGTTAAATCAAAAATTTTTTAGAAGTCTCACACAAAATTGCTCAAAATTTCAAATGCTTTGGATCTTATCCTGCACCAGTGATTATTTTGAATAAAAAACTTATTGTATTTGGTAATTGATCTTCGTTTGTGTGGTTAGTAATTTTTTTCGACGCATTCTACATAATCAAATGAGGAAGAACAATTTTTAAATTTTAATTCATATATTTGTATTTCCGTCTATGAATTTTCATTCAATTCATGAACGCAGTTTACCTAATATTATTGACTTTTTTCAATGTGTATAATATTATATTTATTGCTTGCTCTAAACTTATTGTGGTTTCCTTTAATTTACCTGCTGAGGACTCATTGCCCGTGATATTTTTAAAGTTACCAACCCAAAAATCAGATTTATGACTACATTTTTTGTTAAGAGATCGTCAACTTAATCAATTGTAATAAATTTCGTATGTAGTCGTTGCTCACTAATTTGCTGATTTCAGCACCTTGTTGTTATTTTTGATGAGAATAAAACATTGCGTCCGTCATACGTGTAAGAGGGGGATGGGGGGATTCTCCCATCCAAAGTCGGAAATCTTCCCCGATTTCCCCAAAGCCAAAAAATGTTTGACAGCTCCTGGATTTTTTGGAAAAAATAGGATTTTTCGGCCGTCTTTAGGCAGTTTTTGGCCTTTTTCCAAAAATTAGAGTTCATGTCCAAAAATGGTAGTACGCATCAGAAAACATGATTTTCTTGGCATTTCTGACGATGCTCTATCTTTCTAGAGCATAAAAACATAAAAAATTGAAACAAATTCAAAAAAAGTCGAATAAATTGAACACTATACGTATGGGTCAAAACATGAGCATATGGCCTGAAGCGCCGAAAATTTGGCACTTTTGAGCAAATAGATAATTAAAAACCCTTGGAAAAGGCATTTTTTCCGATTTTCAGGAATCTTTTTTAAACTTGAAAAATCGCCAATTCTGGGGGCGGGTGGGATTAAAAATTTTTATGAGGGGGGGGGGGTTCGCATCCTCTTCCAAACCCTCCCTACCTAAGATCTTGAGTTGTTACGTGTATGGTGTCCCTTCATCGCCTAATTAATAAATCTTGTAATACTTATATAATTTATTTGTACACTAATCAATTTTTAGTCATTTATTGTTTATGATGTACATTTGTAAACGTGTGCATGCTTTATTCGCTTAGCTTCGTGCACCATTCGAAATTTTGAGAGCAAACACAATACTGTAGCTGTGGGGGACTGGGGACTAGTCCCCGAAAATTCTGGAAGTATGAACATTTTTGCAAGGGTCCCCCAAATAAAAAGATTGAGATTCTTAACGTGTATTTGAAAGACCGCTGAAATAGATTTTAGCACCCTTTTCGAGCTAATAAGCCCAAACTTTTTGGGTGCTTCGCGCCTTATTTATCCGTGGACAACACATGTGTTTAATATGCTTGAAATCAAATTCGATTTTTCAAATTTTCTACTCCAATATGTAGATCTCGTCGAAAAAAGCTCAAAAACACCATTATTTTTTGCCTATTTATAAGTAGTTGTTGAGGTATCCAACTCTAAAATTTTCGTCCCCTTTGCCCCGAAATCGATTAGCCAGCTACACCGCTTAGGAGAAAGTCGACTAGTTTTAGGGAGGACTGGGGCGGATGTAAGAGACGAGGCCATAGGTGGGCAGCACCGAAATTATGGGGGCGGGGGGGGGGGGGGGGTGAAAAAATTTTTAAAGGTCAAAAAATGGTCTTAAAAGTGGTCGTATGGCGAAAAACACCATTTTTTGACGTTTCTCATCAAGCTCTATCCAATGGCATCAAAAAATTGCTAAAAAAAGGAAAAAAATTTCTGTGGGGTATTTTGATTTCTGGGGGAGGTATTTCAACTTCTGGGGGGTGCATACTCCAAACCCCCCACGCCCATGTGTGGATGGGGCTTGGGAGGGGTGGCGATTGTCGAGATAAAGAACTGATATGTAATTTGCATTGATTATTGGCCGTTAGTTATCATATTTTCTCAAATTTTTCCGGTATTATCACTGGATAATGCCTATTAATCGTATTTATTTACTTTCATGGCATCCTGGAACCTACACCTCTGCTCGAGGGATAAAGTTGAAAACTATTACAATAGCTCAATAGCAAAAGCACTTTTTTCAGTATCATACAAGAGCATGTGGGTGAGGGAGATATTACCCCTATGAGCTTTTAAAATCTGATAGATATAGAGCCATTTTGGCCGAAAAGCATTGCTACCCTTTTTTGGGCTCAGAAAATGAGCTATATTGTCTTTTTGGGTTCAGAAAACGTTCTATATAGCCTTTTTGGACTCGGAAACTTACTGTGTGAGACAGTGGCTGATCCAGGATTTTCCTGAGGGGTGGCGGTACCCCGAAGGGAGGGGGCCGAACCCTGACTTAGGCGGAAAAATTAGCCGTTTTAACTCGAAAATCGCTAAAAATCGCTCAAAAATCATAAATTTTGCGCACTATTTTGGGCCAATAGGGGGGGGGGGGCGGCCGCCCCTCCTAAATCCGCCCCTGTTGTGAGATCAGAAATGCTATACAATTGTCTTTTCGTTCTTTAAAAAAGATTATATAGCCCTGTTTGTGAGCCCGAAAAGGTTATAGACTCGTTTTTAGGAAGCATATGAGGCATCTACCGATTTTTGATTTTCACCCCCTGCTGAAACTTTGACCTTGCGCGCCTACGTTGAGCATTTTTTCTTTTTAAATTTTTTTCCGTCCGTCCGCCTAAATTTTTAAAATTTTCTGATGCTTCGCGTCAGATTTTCGCTATAGTCAAAGAAATTTGATGATTTTTTTCCGCAAAAAATTGTCAAAAATTTTGAAATTTTTCGTAAAATGTTGCGCTAAAGCGATTTTAAATAATATTACAGTATGTACAACGCCGAAAATTGCTATTTCGCATGTGGATGGCAATTTTTGGACCTATTTTCGACTGTTTTTGAAAAAGTTGAGCTGCCGCCCCCTCCCCTTACAAACATTCTTTATCCGCCAATGGGGTAGGGTATAGTAGCGACCTTCTCTTTTTGCCAAAAGTGGCAAAAGCACCTGGGAAATCGCCTTAAAGCGCCATTTTTTAAACAAAAGGAGGGTAAAAAATATTGTCATATGGTATATATATATAGTGGAACGAGCCGACTCTGAGTGAGAGATTACGCGTCCCTTTCGCTCCGCTATACATTATAAATAGCTTAGCATTACATAAATAGGGAAAGGACAACTTTCAGGGTGGAAGCCAAAAATTGGTAGAAAGCTAAGTTTATCGTAAAAACGGTTCTATAGCAAGCCTTTCTGGACTCGCAAAGATAGCTAATATAGCCTTTTTGGGCAAAAATTTGCTATTCAGTCCTCTTTGAAGTCGAGAAAATGGGTATATATGCATCCTTTCGAAATTCAGAAAATACAATCCTTCAGCATGAGCTTACGTGCAGTGATCGACCGGGCTCAGAAAAAACCGGGCCGGGCCGGGCTTTGCTGCCGGGCTTGGTACCGGGCCCGGGCTTATATACTAACAATATGTCTTGCTTCCAATATAATGTTATGCATAAGATACATATTTAGACCGATTTTACATTTGTTAATTGTCAAACGCGAGGCTTACTGCTGTATCAAGAAGATTTTTGAATTCTAAGCTCTGTTAATTATTTAATCTTTCTAAAAAATAAATTAAGTAGTTAGTAAGGATTTTGGTAGCATTATTCAAGCAAGAATAAAGTTTTTAATACAATAGCGCGCAATTCCATTTATTAAAATGCACGTGCAACTAAACACGGTTTGAAAAAGCACAAGTAGATATTTAAAGGAAATTGAGCATTAAATTCGTTCATTCAGACATAACAGCAACTATGATATGGTCGGATAGAAGATATGCTGTTTGGATTTTAGAACTCGAACTATAGCGTACATTGACGTCAATTGAAATTATGTAGGGTATAGGATAGGACACGTATTGAAGCCATAGGCGTAGCCATGCGGCATTGGGGCACATGCCCCCGAACCTTTTTCAAAAAATTTTGTTGATTTTTCGAGTGTAATAATTGTGTCCAGAAAATTGAGTTCAAAAAGGCAAAAACGTCAAAACTTTTCCGGCGTTTCGCGCCGAGTCTCTATTATATTTATTCTTATGTAGATCCAATGAGTTCAAAAGCTTGAATTAGCTAAAATAATCGATCAATTCACATCACTTTAGTGATTTATTGCTCTATTTGCTCGTTGAATGAAACTGCGCATGCTTGTTGAGCATAACAATAAATGTGCGAAAATGATTGTGTACCAGTTTGTCTATTCTTTGCTTTGTTTGTCTTTCTTTACAAGAACAGGACACATAATCCTATTTTAAATGAAAATTTTCTTATATTTTTGCGCATTTTCTGTTTTCTGAATTATATCTTGTTAATAAGTAGGCCACAAATGGGCCTGAAAACGATAAAAACAAAATTGTCATCGATACATCTTTTTTATATCTTATTGGCAGCACCCTTTGCTGCGCTTTATACTTAGCAGAGGTCGAAAAGCGCATTTCAGCTCAGAAATCTTGTACAATGTAGGACTTCATCAATCTTAAGTGTTTTTGGCTTAATTTAGAACCGAGATTTGGCCGAGTTTGCTAAAATTTTAACGATAGTATCTAACATTTAAGTGCTTTTTTACAAAATTTTCTAGGGGCGATTGAGCGCGCCACCGCAGCCCCCCCACTCTTCGCCGTAAAATCTCGTTATACATGTGCAGCGAGATTTTTTGGGAGGACGGAAAGGAAAAAGGGTTCGCCGAAATAAATTGGTCTGTTCTGTATGATTTAAGCGGTATAAATTGTGTTTAAAGAGCTAAAACGTCAAAAATTTCTCCGGCGCATGGCGCTGCTTGTTATTATTCTTTCTTTTTGTAAAGCTTCAGCATTGCGTTTAATAGCCTAAATCAGGTAAAATATCGCAGAATATTAGTATTTACAGGCTACGAAATGTTACGGACAGTAAAAGATTACTAAATCCTTGGTGCTTTGCGCCTCTTATGATTTCCGAAGTGTTTGTCAATTAAAAGACCGTAGATTCTACATAGAAACGGTGAAAATTTCAAAAATTTCCGGCGTTTCGCGCTGATTTAACATTTTTGTATTTCTGATTGTCAGAAACCCATAAATTAGCTAGGCTATACTACTAAAGGTCGAAAAACTCAGTATTATTATAGGTACTTAACGTTACTAACATTCCATGCAAAATTAGTCTTAAAAAATTTTTTGTGTATGCCCCCCGAACCAAAATGCTGGCTACGCCTAAGCGTTGTATAGAAGATGAATGCACATATGAAGTTGGCAAGTATATGATAATGAGCAGGTGGGCAGAAGTATGGCAAATGGATTTAAATAGAATCACAGGCTAACAAATTCATAAGAAATACGGACAACAGCTGAAAGAGTAAACGTCTAAAATATTAACGATAATTATTTGAGGCCCGGTTGAGGCCCGGTGGTTTTCAGCCGGGCTCGGACCCGGGCCCGGTCCGGGCCCGAGTACCCGGTCGATCACTGAGGCAGACACATACTTTTCCTTTCCCACGAAAAAAATTTGTAACTTTTTGATTCTAAAAATTGGTGTACAAAAATATACTTAGCATACATTACGAAATTCAGTTAAATTTCTTGTTTGATTAAGAAGCGGCTGGTAAGTGAGATAAATGCTCTGCAAACCTGTGTCTCCGAGAACGACCACTTGCTTTGCTAGTTTTAAAGTTGTAGGTGTTACTTATTTAAAAAAATTTTGACGTTAATTTAAATATCTTTTTTGTGCAATGGAGTAGACTGATCTGTATCCTAACACATACGGCTCTAAAACTATGGTAGTAAGGGTGTCATTTTAGGGCATTATTTTGTAGCTTTTCATGCACTTTCTAATAGAATTATACCGTTTTTCACTTGTTTTCCTGACACAGATATGCAGGATAAGTTCACACAAACTCTGATCTTTTGCTTATTTACTGCAGTTTTATGACTGTCTTTTACTGCAGCAATAAATTTTACGATCGATTTGCACGACTTAAAGTAAATGCGAATTTAAAAAATTGTGAAAATGGATACCATAATCTGCGTCAAGAAAGTAAGCCAAAAGGGTATAAAGGCGTTACACAGAATCTACTGCTTCAGAAGTTACTGCCCTTTTTTCAAAGGTAAGTAAAAAAGTCAAAATTTATACTTTCGTACATCCACTAATTCAACCAGTGCAGGACTCAACCAGAAAGTAAAGAAAAAATTCAAAAGTCTGCTCATTAATTTATAAAACATAAGAAACCGCTTGCATTTATCACTACCTGATACTAAGATATTCATGCGTAGGCAGTTAACTTTGCCCCATTAGTATAAAAGTTTTGTAAAGTTGCGTGAAAAACATCTATTATAACTGCGCTCTAATGTCGGCTCACCTGCTCAGAAATGAAAGAAAACAGAAACTACGGGGTTCAATCGTATCTAAGTGACGTGTACACAAATAACCCCAGAGCACGTATTGCTGGCACCTTGCCAAAACTCTCATGCGATTTAAACAATGAGAAATTTATCTAATGCAGCTGGTCCTAAAATTCTGTGTCCATATTTCCCAAAGCTATAACGTAACGTCGGGTGTAACCTTTGTTCTTGGCCTACCACGTGTAATGAACAATCAAGCCTAAGCTTTGCTGCGGTTGGAAAGGTTAGTGCTTTGGGCTTTAATCGCTGCCCGGTCCTTTCTAGTGGTTTTGCATGATAAATATATTTGACTTGCTTTTTCTGATTTCCGTGCTTTCTTGAAATTTCGTTTTTTCTATATTGATTTTGCGTCCTTTGAATTAATCTCAGATGCCTCAAAATAACGAATCTCTGCTCGGTGATGACTTTTGCGCCGAGTATCTCAAGGCTGTTGATTATCGTATTCATCTTTATTACACTGGATTGAATTATGAGCCGGTGCTTATGACGTTATTGATTATAAATTTGTATATGTATGTATATTGCGCAATGACGGATATTGTATTTGATATCCTTTACACCTCATCATGGGGGACTTGGTCTGAGACGTCTTAAGGAGGCGAGCCCCAAATTTTCCTAAAAGTGTCAAAAATTATCAGAAAAATTTGACCCTTACGCGTATAGTAGCAGATTTTTGTCATCTTTTGATAAGAAGAATTATTTCTTCTGCGATATAAAGTTGAAACTTATCAATAATTATCGAATATTGATACGAATAACTCGCAAAATTGCCGAAAACATCGACACAAAGCGCAAGAATATATTTGAGAAATCATCGTTGTTCGAACTAAAATACTTCCTGGCGTAAAAGTACATTTTTAGAGCGTCAAGCAAGTCAGTAAATGTCATCAATAAGTTGTACTCTGGCGCATGATTGGCTAGAGTTATCAAAAATACACATCTACCCACTGTTTTTTTTTTGTACGAGACAAAGATTTTGAGGCTCGTATAAAGATTTTCGGAGCCATCTTTGTACAATGTACAAAGACTTTTTGGGGCAAAGTAATAGTAATTTTAACGTTTTTTTGAGTATTTTTTAGCAAAATTTCTAAAAATTTTCTGGCGCTTCGCGCCGAGTATCATAATTACATTCTATTTAGCTCCAGGCGCGGGCATTAAACACTCCAAAATCTATCTGCAAGCATCTTTGTACAGATTGAAGCATCTTTTACATCTATTTCCACTGTTTTATAAAGATTTTATGCAGAAAAAAGAACTATTAAACAACTGTGCACTGTTTTCTGCCGTTTGAAGATAAAATTGACTCTTTTATCTTTGCGTTGCATTAAATTCATTAGCAAATTGGTGTCTATTATGAGATTCAGTCAGCACATTGCAACCACTTATTATTTATAATTGTGTAGCACAAGTCATTTTAACTTGCTGAGTCGAATTTTATGTGTAATTTCAACCTAAGTCTCATGAAAATTTTGGCGTTTCGGGCCGAACTAATGTAACCAGCTGAATTTAGGACAAAGTTACACCTTTTGCGAAGCGTGCGGGTCACGGATAACAATCTAGTAGTATGTAAAAATGTGTACACATAATTGCATATCTATACGGTATATGTACAAAAAAATTTTCGCTCGCTACAAAGACTTTTCCGGGGATCTTTGTACATGTACAAAGAGGCTCGTACAAAAAAAAACAGTGCATCTACCCTTCACTGCGCATAAATATTTTTTTCCGACGGGGATTGGGGGACGGCCACTTCCCTCCCCCGCGCCCCCTTCAAATCCGCCACTGGTCGCTGAGATATCCAAATTCAAAATTTTCGTTCCTTTCCTAATTTCTAAATTCAGGAGGTTAGCTACGCAACCGTTGTGGCTCAGGTTTCTGTAAAAAAACAAGCTGTATGCCTAGCGTATCGTGCATGTCTACTCACTTCGAATCACTGTTTTTTTTTTGTACGAGACAAAGATTTTGAGGCTCGTACAAAGATTTTTCGGAGCCATCTTTGTACAATGTACAAAGACTTTTTGGGCAAAGTAATAGTAATTTTAACGTTTTTTGGAGTATTTTTTAGCAAAATTTCCAGAAATTTTTCGGCGCTTCGCGCCGAGTATCATAATTATGTTCTATTTAGCTCCAAGCGCGGGTATTTAACACTCCAAAATCTATCTGTAAGGCATCTTTGTACAGATTGAAGCATCTTTTACATCTATTTCCATTGTTTTATAAAGATTTTATGCAGAAAAAAGAACTATTAAACAACTTTGCACTGTTTTCTACCATTACAAGATAAAATTGACTCATTTATCTTTGCGTTGCATTAAATTCATAAGCAAATTGGCGTCTATTATGAGATTCAGTCAGCACATTGCAACCGCTTATAATTTATAATTGTGAAACACAAGTCATTTTAACTTGCTGAGTCGAATTTTATGTTTACTTTCAACCTAAGACTCATGAAAATTTCGGCGTTTTGGGCCGAACTAATATAACCAGCTGAATTTAGGACAAAGTTACACCTTTTGCGAAGCGTGCGGGTCACGGATAACAATCTAGTAGTATGTAAAAATGTGTACATTCAATTGCATATCTATACGTTATATGTACAAAAAAATTTTCGCTCGTACAAAGACTTTTCCGGAGATCTTTTGTACATGTACAAAGAGGCTCGTACAAAAAAAACTGCAGTTCGAATCATTTCGGAAAATTTGACATAAATGTAGCGGTTAAAAATTTTTAAAGGCGTTGTCGTGGGGGAGGGGATAAGTGAAGCTCTATTTGTTGCACAAATTTAGAAAAGCCGAAAATAGCTCATGGTATTATTCCTAAGGCAGGTATTCGCCTCGGTCAAGACCATTCTTGGGCAGCAAGAAATTTCTGGTTGGTGCAAGATTTCTGAAAGGTCAAAAAATGGCCTCAAAAATGGTGGAATGGCGAGAAAACACCATTTTTTCGACGTTTCTCATCAAGCACTATCCATTGGCATCAAAAAATTGCGAGAGAAAACAAAAAAAATTCAAAAATTGAATTCCGGGGGTATTTTGATTTCTGGGGGTATTTTTGTTCTTCGGGGGGGGCTGCATACCCCCCAAACCCCCACGCCCAGGTGTAGTCAAGACGGTATTGTCTCGTACTCAAGTTCTTCAACAATTACAAAATGACTAAATGATGACCTTAATTTTTGTAGATAAGAAAAATTAGGCACAAATGGGCAAGATTTTAAGTTTCATAAGAATAATTACCGTTTCGTTTTTTTTTTCTTCAAGTTGTTCACTTAAGGTCACAAAATTCGAACTCTCCAGGTTCTCGCAAAGCTGTTTCGGCAAACAATACTGATTTTCGATTTCCCCTGACGTAAACAGTTATTTCTTTGCGTAAACAAACGTAAAACCATACAGATTGTTCTTTGCAAGAAGGTTAAAGTCATATTTTAGTCAAATTGTAATAGTTGCTGACGTATGCGACTTTGGATACATTTTTGACTTGGGTGGATACGTGCCTTAGTAAACACCACCGCTTTAAACGCAAGCCTTTACTAAATAAATTTGGGAATCCGCCGCCATCCGTTTGTTTCTATGAATGAGATTTGGGATATGTCTCAAAAAATTTTTGGAACCGCTTCGTCTTATTCGTTGTATAGCCTCAATGTTATTTATTTTGGCGTGTGCGCTTAAAATGAGCAAAGGCTGCTTATTATATCGTTTCGGTTGTTTTATCATGAAATTTGGTGCGAACATCGGCTTAGGTATTTTTTGCTATTTTTAGCCAGAAATTCCAAGAATACTATGCTGCGACAAAAATTCTTGACCTCATTACGGCAGCCGGCTTTCCCCTAAACATAAAACTATGATTGATATTTAATAAGATGGTGTGGTGTATATTACGAATGAAAAACTCGCTCCTGTCTCGCTTTTTTCCTTTTTTGAATTTCGGCCTTTTATACATGCACACGGTCACAGTCTTCGGGGTATTGAAAAATTCCAAAATCAGCTAATAGTCATTTTACTACCTATATGTCTTTATTTGGCATTTAAATCTTTATTATAATGTAAAAATGGTATGTCCATTCTGAAAGTATTTATCTCAAACTTGTCCTGTCAGCCTGCCCAATTATTATAAGAGCGTACTGAGTAGTCAAAACCAAACCAAAGCAGTCTCAGTTGGAATCACTGTTTTTTGTACGAGCCCTTTGTATTTGTACAAAGATCTCCAGAAAAGTCTAGGTACGACCGAAAAAAAATTTGTACATATAATAAATAGCTATACTATATAATATACACATTTTTACGAACTACATATCAGTCTGTGATCTTCGACCCACATGCTGTCCAAATAGTGTTACTTCGTCCTAAATCACTTAATAATAGTATTAGTCTTAATATGATAATCACTTAATAATATTGGAATTTTTTACAGTTTTTGATCAAATTTACACGTAAAAATCGACTCAGAAACCTAAAATAGATTGCTTCGCACAATCAGAAATGATACAATTGCAATCGGCAGATTGAATCTCATGGGTAATAAATACCGATTCGCTTATGAATTCAACTCAACACAAAGATAAACAATTCAATTCTATCGTCAAACGGCAGAAAACGGTGCAAAATTGTCAAATATTTCTTATTTTTGGCATAAAATCTATATAAAACACTTGAGATAGATGCAAAAGATGTTTCAGTCTGTACGAAGATGCTTTAAATTATACAAACACTGATTTTGAGGGTTTGATGCCCACGCTTTGAGATACATAGACTGTCTGTTTACCTCGAGTTTTAGTCACTAGCCGTTATGTGGAGATAATGGTGGGGGTGGCGACCTCTCTTCTCCTCTATATTTGCCCCTGCTAACACTTTACGCCGAATATGATTCGTAACAAATTTCGATTTTTCTCCTCAAAGGCTGCTTATGACGTCACGCTCGTGACGCAATTGTCTTTTGAACGCCTTCACTTTGTTGAGCCGCTTTTAACGCGTTGGCGTGGTCCAGCATCAATCGCCGTTTATTTGACTGATTCGGAATCGATTTCGTTTGAAACTTTTGTGTCAGAGTCGACAATTTTACGAAATAGACCAAATTTGGCGTTTCATCTGGTTTTTAAGCGTGGGGTATGCTTTTTTAAATCTAATTCCATCTATGCAGGGGCGGATTTTGGGGGGGGCGGCAGCTCCTCCCATTGGCCCAAAATAGTGCGCAAAATTAAGGATTTTTGAGCGATTTTTAGCGATTCTCGGGTTAAAACGGCTAATTTTTCTCGCCCAGATCAGGGTTCCGCCTCCCCCTTAGGGGTACCGCCCCCCTTTGGAAAATCCTAGATCCGCCACTGCATCTATGTGCTAACGTGCTCACTTGGGAATATGGGGGTATCCCCCTTCAGGACTTCTGTAAGGCATACCCCTCAGGTCATTTTGGACCAAAGACCGATTGTTTTAACCACGAAAAGTGTCAAATGACGCCTTTAAAATGTAATTTCAAGCACATATATATACATGTTTTTCGAGCAGTACATTGTTCAATTCATTCGTCCAGACATTTTTCTTTTGATATTTTGCAGAAATTTGATGATACAGGTCATTTCATTGGCCTAATTGTTATTGTTTTCATCAAATTTAACTATAAATATTCAGCAAAAATCCAATACAACTAATAAAGTACAAAAATTTGACAATAAATAAAAAAAACATTAAGAGCACTGATCAATCTGAATTGGGGAAAACTACAAATCATGTTGTTTACGAACCTAAACTACATGTAAATCCGAACGATCGCTCTTGCAATGGCATACGTACGTACATGGGCAGCAAGAGAATTGTGGGGACGAAGTGGATCGCTAAAAGTTGCAAAAAATGTTACTGAAAATAGAGTTGTGGTGTCAACAGTAATCTGCGCTAGTGTATACCCCAGACCCCCACGCCCATGTTTTGTAGCATAGAAGCGCGGTAAGGCACTAAACATGTGCAAACGGGTTTACAACAAATAATTTAGGACACTACGCAAGAAGAGTGAGCGAGATAAGCATGCAAATAAATGAAATAGTGCTTATTGATAGACCAAAAATTTTAATAGCTCATTGTAGAATGCCGAAGCAGGAGAAAATGAACCTATATCATCTCATCATGCTAGCGCAACACGTATAACTGTAGAGTCGTAATAAACACCATAATTCAAATGTCATATTTCATCTATTTAGCCTCAACTGAATAGTGATAACGTACTAGCAAAGAAAAGTGCTTCGATGGAACAAAAAAACGAATATACTTGGCATTATGGATTATTAAGGAAGTAAAAGGAGGGACTAGGAAAAAGCTACGTGTGTATATAGCTAATGTCGCAAAATCTGTTAAAAATTAGACTATCTCTGAGCAAAGGTTTATTCTGCGGCCTGCACATTGAAATAAACTACTGAACCAAAAAGCTATTGGAAAAGCAGCAAGTTAGCCATGCAGTAGTTGTAGGAAAGTACATAGAATAAACTAGGAGCGACTTTTTAGGCCAATTAAATGAAATAGCAAACAACGATGCATTCAAGACAATCGAAGAAACTGCTGGTTTAAAGCAGTAGGAAACACGTAAGCTTACGTGAAACGGACTACATATGGGTACGCTTGCAAGCCCGTACCGATTGTGTGCACTAACCAGTTGAGGCCAGGTTCGCTTGCTACGTATAATGCTCATGAGAACGAAATAAAAGCTTTGAAGTACAATTGCAGTTAGTTTTCTATCAATCACGATATGATACAAGTGTCTGTTGCAACTTTTAAGCAATTTACTAAAAGTCAACATTTTAAATTATGTTTACACGCTCTTATGTGAAGCATTGAGAATTGTTTAAAGATGGTTACATTTTTTCAGAGGCCGCAGAATATAGTTCGAGTTTTTGCATTGCTAGAGAAAGTCTCATTTTTAATGGATTTTGCGACTTTAGGCATATAAATAGGTAACTTTATCCTAGTCCCTCCTTTTACTTCCTTAATAATCCGTAATTCCAAGTATGTTCGTCTTTTTTTGTTCCATCGGAGCATTTTTCTTCCTACTACCCCTACTTTTGACTCGAATGACATGAGTAAATCAGTCAGTAAAACACATGTCATAAGATGCCGCAATAATGACAGCAGTTCAGGAACGCGGGAAACAGCATTGTTCTGAACATCAGAATTGTTTTTATTTCAACAAGACAACCTTACACCATTTAAACAGATGAAAGGTTTTCAGCATAAATTTTACGCAACTATTGGACTTAAGGAACACTTACACTCAGATTCGTAATCCTGACGTAACAGGGAACATTTTGAAAAGCATACTTCTAAAACTCTGAAACTAAAGTTAACTTTGTAAACTTTACACAGCTACTGGGTGTAAAGAAAACATACAGTCAGATTCGTAATCCTGACCGTATGGTACATATTTTGACAAAATTCTCGTCTTGTAAAGCGCTGGAAGTGTCGAACGGCAATTCATGCCCTTAATCGTCGTTCTTTCTAAATTTCTCAAATTTTCCGGCACGTCGCGCCGAATTTTCGCTAAAATGAACGAAATTTAATCGGTTTTCCCGCCTACATGTTGTCGAAACACTTGAAGTTTTTGGAAAAGTTTGCACCGATGAAAGCAGTCAATTTAATGCGGCGATCGACCTTTTATCCTCTTAACAACGTACTCGTATTTTTGGACCTATTTTCCACTGGTGTAGGACAAGTTAAGGTACTGATACCGAACACCCCCCATTTCGTGCGAAAGGTCGCCCCCTACACACGCACCTATGATTTCCACCAAAGGCCGTCCGACCCTATCCCGGAATGTTAAAACTTTTAAGCCACTGATTTTTAGACGTAAACATGTTTTTCAGCGTTTCTACACGTTTTTGAACGCTTTTTGTCCTAATAGAAATCTCAGGACTCAAAAGAGGCGCAACTTACCTTCTAAATTTTCGAGTTTTTGAACTGCAGGATTCAGCTTCTGCCGTAATGCATTCAGCGACCACACCTGGGGCTTTAGGGCATACAGGAGGGGTTTGAGGATCCCCCACCAAACATAAACGTGGGGTCTGGTGGGTTCGACCCCGGAATCCGGTGAACCCTAAAAATCGATAGACCTACCCTCAAAATCCACACACCCCACAGTTGATTTTTTATTGCTAATTTGGCATTTTTGCCCCTATCGGACCACCCGTAATTTCGCTGCGACCCATTTATGTCCCTACACAAAGTTCAACATCTCACACATTTCCCTGACATCAGAAAACTTTTGGCCCTAATTATTGAATTTTAAGCTGTCGTAAAGCATATCTTCCTGTCGCTAAAAATGATTTTTGCGAAGCGCAATCTTATATAATGCAGACTTTAATGAACTTTTCGCTCCATCACAATTGTGTTCCACTTTGTTAGCATTGAACTAGTTTGGCAATTTTTTTAGTTTCGCTTTTTGTTAGAAAACTTCTAAATATGAAAGGATCATCAATTTTTCCATATGCGTGGCGCCCCAGTCGACTTTCCTAATCAAAATAGCACTAACTTCCAGCTATACGTGATAATGATAAAAGGACAAAATTATGGGAGTGCGGCGGGTTTTGTTAACCTTCTTTTTATGAGATCAAACTTCGTGCGCGTAGCTGGCTTTCTGAACTCAGAGGCGGATTTAAGGGGTTAGGGGAGGGGCGGCCGCCCCACCCTATTGGCCAAAAAAATTGGCGAGATAAAGACAGGATATGTGATTTGCAATGATTGTTGGCCGTTAGTTATCATACTTTCACAAATTTTTCCGGGATCCCCACCGGATAATACCTATTGATCACATTTATTTACCTACTTTCTTGGCGGTCTAAAAGCCATATTTTGCTCAGGGTATATGTTTTACACGGTTTCAATATCAGAAATAGTTTTTGCAGCATAGTTTTCTTCTATTGTTAACCATAGATTTTTAAAATTTTCGACGTTTTGCGTCAAATGCTTTAAATACAAGAGATCAAGCAGTAATTCAAGCTTCTTAAGGTTCATCGGTTTTAGCTTCACAAATTTTCCGTCGTTTCGCGCCAGATTTTAGCTAAAATCAAAGAAGTATACTGAATTTTTTGAGACAAATTGTAGAAAATTTTAAGAATTTTCGAAAAAATGGTACGTTGAAAGCGAATTTAAATAAAATTAGACAACGGAAAACGCCGAGAAAACGCTGTTTCGCACATGAAGGGCAATGTTTTCGATCAATTTCCCACTACTTTTGGAAAAGTTGGGGTACCGCGACCTTCCGCCCCTTTGAAAAAATCCTAGATCCGCCACTGTCTGAATTGGGGAAAATGAATTTTTGAAGTCAGATATTCCAATCGCTATTGTACATGGACAAAAACAATGACGTTTTTGAGCGTTTTTCATCTATTTTACATCTTTAAGAGAAAATTTCAAAAAAAGATCAGAAAAGCATATTGTGATTCCAATGGTCATCAAATAGCATGTCGTATAAAATAGCCTCGCAAATGATTTCTCAACATTATATCCAAGCTCGACTCTACTGAAAAATTATTTAACTTACTCAGTTCTGGTATATTGCACAGAGAAACAATATGCATGGCAAATAAATGATTCTGCTTGGAGCATCAGCGAATTCTGACGTATTGACCAGTTTAATACAAACTTGGGCTGTTTGAATACAGAAGATGTGCAAAAGCAATAGATTCGGCGCAAAAATTTGGTCAAAAGTATGCTAAAATCTCATAAGTTTTTTTCACGCTTTCGCCCCCTTCCGCAGAATTCGTGATTTTTCGAAAGATTCCTAAAATTTTCCAAAGATTCGTAGAAAAGGTGCCTTTCTAAGCGTAATTTTTGCTCAAGAATGTCAAATTTTTCAGCGCTTCGCGCCAATATACGTACGTTTTTGCTAGGTATAATTTTTCCGACCGTTTTGATTTTTTCTTACTGCTTTATGATTATAGGCTCTAGAAATGTAGAGCATTGTCAGAGACGCCGAAATATGATGTGTGTTACGTATGCGCGCCTTTTTGTGCCCAAAAAGTTTCTTTAAAATTTCACCCTTCCCAAGAATTCTCATGCTGCGCATGTCTGTCGAGGACCCTCGCAACAAATACTCATACCTTTAGAGTTTTTGTGGGACTGTTTCCCCATATCATCCCACAGCTACGTGCCTGCAAATTTTTCTAAAACAAAATAAAACAAATACTAAAACAATTTTGCGCCTTATGTATAAATTGTCAAAAAGTATCCGTCAGTAATCCCGGAAGTTGATTTAAAAAGAAGGCCTTGGTGCAGTTTTACAGTCTTGCAGCCTGAGACGCATTATGAGTTATGCAGTAACTAGGTTTGCGGAACTCATATACAAATTAATCTTGTAAACGCTCGTTATGGTTTGCAATCTTTAAAGTAGCATGGTTAAAATCTTGTTTAACGGGCCTAGGCTCTGACAGTATGTTTGCCTGCCTTGATATCACACATTGTCGTTCCCAATGGAATATATCCATAAAAGGATTCACGTAAGTGTTTGTTTCAGCAATTTTATCCGGTCAATAAGCTGCGCAACGTGGCGTTGAAAGAAGCGTTGACGAAATTTGTCTTTTTGATCGACGCTGATTTCCTGCCATCTGATTACTTATACGACGAATTGCAACGCGTAATTGCTGAACATAACGGTACAAAATACTTGATGTACATACCTACAAAAGTAGTCCTGCGTTATGTGCGCAGATTAACGCCGCAGGGCGTTTATGGCTTAGTTTCCCTAGGTCGAAAGTTCCGGGATCAGGGGTGATATCCCGAAATTTAGGACCACTAAATTTAGAGTTCTAGCCTTTTTCGCAGGTCAAATAGGAAAAATTGTTAAAACACCCTATGTAACATGTTTTAATGCGGAAAACTGCATTTTTTAGCACTTTTTGTCCAATTCTGAAAAATTTCATCGCTTTTCTAAGTAAAAAATATAAGAATTCATTGGAAATTTTAACTTTCAGATCATTTTGACTTCGTTTACACGCATTTTGTGTGTAAACAGGTCAGTAAGTCACTAGTCGACGCGAAGCGCCAAAAAATGTATACATCTTTGTTACTTTCGTGCCCAAAAATCATGCAGAAAATTTTTGGTAGCTCAAAATCGTCTGACATTGATTTGAGTCTTGGACCCTGAGTTACAGTAATATCCCCCTCGCCCCCAACCCCCCCCCACCCCTATGGGAATGTATGCGTTTAGGTATGTGCGAGTCTTAGATTACTTTGCACCAGGCACGTAGCTGGCCCTCCTATTTTGGGGACTAGGGACTAAGACTAAGGGACTAACAACACCAATTTGGGGAAGGGGTCTAAGCCAGAAATAGCACAAAATAACGTGTGATAAAACCTATTATCCGTTTTTTTCTGAATTTTTTGGGGGGTCGGACCCCTCCCCCCATTCCTCCCCACAGCTATGTACGTGCCTGCTTTGCACTGTACCTACTGCAATAAATTTAGCAGTAAAAAATGTGGGTGTACTGTGAACTAAGCAGTATTCATTTTATAATACGTATAAAAGAGTTCAAGCCTTCAAATAAACGGGTACAATTTTGGCTGTTGAAAAACACTTCGCCCTCAGCATTATTTTGAATCTCTGAGTAACATATAAATTATATAGTGGCTTTCTTTATATTTACTGTTTAGTATTCATTGCCGGATTAACGGAAGAAGAGGGCGGCCGCCCTCCTGCATGCTTTGTATTAATTTTTGCTCATCAAACAATCGTAATTTTTGCAATTGTTCTGACGCTACGAGGGTAATGCCTATTCATCACGGGCGGATTTAAGGGAGGCGAGGGTGGGGGGGGGCGGCCGCTTCCCCTAAGCCAAAAAATAATTGGCGAGATCAAGAAAGCATATGCAATTTGTTATGATTTTTGGCCGTCATTGATTATAATTTCTCAAATTTTACCGGCGTTTCACGTTGAATAATACTTATTATTAACATTTATTTACTTTCTTGGCGTTCTCGAAGCCTTATTTTAGTCTAATAAATTGGTTTTAAACGATTTTAAGAGAAGAAACAGCTTTTTCAGCGTAGTTTTCATCTATTTTCAAGCATAATTTTTTCAAAATTTTCAATGTTATGCGTTAAATGCTATAAATACCAGTAATTCAAGCTTCTAAAGACTGCTGCGCTTCAATTTCTCAAATTTTCTGGCGCTTTGCTCGAAATTTATGCTAAAACCTAAGAAATTTAAAGATTTTTTCAAGCAAATTGTCTAAAATTTCGAAATTTTTCGAAAAAATTTTCCGCTAAAAGCGATTTTAAATGAAAGTAAACAATGCAAAACGGCAAAAAACGACAGGAAGGGCAAATTTTTGGACCTGTATTATAAAAGTTGGATTATCGCCCTTCCCCCTTTCAGAAAATCCTAGATCCGCCACTGCTATTCATTACATTTCTTCGTTGTTCAGGTGGCATAAAATCATATCTTTTCGGTTTTTTTCATTTTTACTATAATTTCTAAGAAAGTTTTCTGCACTTCGCGGCAAATGCTTCAGCAGGTTTTGCTCCAAGTGCAAAAATGCAGAATATAAAGAATGTAATTCACCTCAATAAACCTTCTGGCATAATTTCATTAATTTTCCGGCCAAATTTCAGCTCAAGCTGAAGACATTTACGGTCTTTTGTGCATGAAATTGCCGAAAATTGTAAAAGTTTCTGGCCGCAGCAGAAATTATTTTAAAATAAATATTTTTTCAATGATTTTAATAAAATAATTACAATGAGTCAGAATAAGGAAATATAATAAGTGAAGATATAAAAATAGAAAACAAAAGATAAAATTAGGTGTTCGTCAATCTGGCCCAGCTTCTAAACGATGTGACCACCTTTGCATGATTTGAAGAAGAAACTTATTGTCAAGAAAATAAACATAAAAATATCATAAATATAAATAAATTCAAAATACAAATATAAATGAACAAATCAAACAAACATAAAACAATAAATATGTTTGAAATAATTTAAGCGTTTAAAATTGTCGTTGGGTTAAAGTTCAACCGCTTTCTGTCATACCAGATTTTTGTCGGATTTTAGTCAACTTTAACCTACGGTTACGTCTAACCAGTGTTTTGCCATTCGGGCCTTAAACGGCGATAAATCGCCATAGCTCACTTGAGTAGCGGATTTATTGAATCTATCGTTGACTGTTTTGGATAACTCTGGGGTATCGCTCGGTCCTCCCTTCCCCCTTACGAAAATCCTGGATCCGTCATTATTAATTTTCAAATAGAATGGTATTTTGCGCTGAGCAATTTTCATTTATATATGATATCTAGCAAGTGACGGATGTAGGATTTTCCTAAGGTTTAGGGCCGTACCCCAATTTTTTTTATAAAAAACAGTCGAAAATAAGTCTGAAAATTTGCACTTTATGCGCGAAATAACGTTTTCCGCGTTTTACATTGTGTTCCTTTATTTAAAATCACGTTCGATGCAACATTCTTTTCGAAAAATTCAAACTTTCGATAAGTTTACCAATAAGGGCCGTATGACAGAACGCGGAATAGTGCTATTCCAGGATAAAGCAGTGGGATAAGCGGGCGGAATAAAATATTTCGGTATTACAGAAAGCGGAATAAATAGTGATATTCCAGGAATAAAGTTGGTATGACAGAACGCGGAATAGCGCCGTTCCGGGCGCTAACCTCGGGATAAAACGGCGGAATAAAGATAAGCGGTATGACAGAAGGCGAAATAAGTTATCTCGGGAATAAAAACAGCCGCTTTTATTCCGCCATTTTATACCTGGTTAGAGCAGATATAAGTTAGCGGAATAGTAGTAAAAATCGTTTCTAACGCGGTCTAAAAGGTTGTAAATGTGTCGAAAAATTTTAATAAGATAATTAATCAATTCCTCTTCATCCAGAAATTCAATAGTGTTGTTCTCGCTTGTATTTACGATCAAAAAGATGCAGAAATTTTTAAAGGTGCGTTTGCTCCACGAGTGCAGCTCGTCTAGTTGAACTCTTGGTAAAGAGATTTTAAAATTTTTTGATTATGCACACGCCGAGTGGAGTGATTTAAAAAATTAATGCAGTAAGTAGTAAGTATAATCAACAAGTTGACAGAAATATTCACCATGAGTACACAAAAAAGTAATTTTCCATGCGCAAACTATGATAAATTTTTTGATCTCGATGGTAATGGTTTATTTTTATTTGTTTTCCGTAGAAGCAAGCAAGCGCCTTCATTGAACCGAATTATAAAAAATTTATTTGGTAACATTCAGAAGTCTCGAGTCAATTCCATGCATCAATGCACAAGTTACACGCGCGCGCTACACACAACATTGTATTTACGTCCTATGATTTCGAACGAATAACGTGACGTGATTACAGTATGCTAGTATGCGTTAGACGGGCAATCTATACACAAAACCAATGGAATGCATAGCTTAACCCTGGGATAGATTCAGTTATCCCAGGAATAGCTATTCCTCGCGTATTTCGCGTTCTGTAATACCGGATTTTCTTATTCCTGGGATAGCTTATTCCGTCCTTTAACCCAGGAATAGCTATCACGAGAATAAGTTTTATTACGAGAATAGCTATTCCCGGAATAGGGCTTATCCCAGGAATAACTTATTCCGCTTTCTGTCATACGGCCCTAAAGTTATTAAATTTCTTCGGCTTCTGGGAAAATCTGGTGTGAAGCGTTACTAAATTTTTGTAATTTCGGTGGAAGGACGTTCAAAAGTTTGATTTTGCTGCTTAATTTCCTGTATTAGTAGCATTTGATGCGAAAAGTCAGAAATGCTTGATTGAAAATAGAACAAAAGTATGCTGGAATAGCCGTTTCTGCTGTTGAAATTGTTTATATACATGAGTGAAAAATGGCTTCCAAGTCGCCAAGAAAGTAAATAAATGTCATTATTCATGGGTAGCGCGTTAGTGCTCACCTCTAATATACTCGGATTTCCTAACGTGAGTACCCCCTCTACAGCAACACTGAGACATTTTTTGGAGGGGTACGGCTGAAAATAGATAAATAAAAGTCTGGATGTGGACCTTTTATTTGTGTTTACACTCAATACGGAGTTATTAATGGGCGTGTAAGGTTCTGACGTAAGTTAATAGCATAGAGGAACCTCTGACGGTTGTTTAAGCCAGCTTGTACACAACTGAGTGTAAATGCCTCACGGAATTGGATGGTACAGACTTGTAGAAAATCAGATTATCTAGAACCCCATTTTTGGTTGTCTGCTTTTCGCATTAGTTCCTGAGAAGGAGTGTAAAGAGAGCAAAAATCTCGGGTGTAAAGACGGATTTTGGTCGCGTTCTTTTATTCTTTATGTCTGCCAACAACTCCGGTTATGAGCCCCAACAATTTTTTTCAATAGAAATGTACTAAAACCCAAGGGCTACTCTCTGTTTACCAACAAATTATTTTACACTCAATGCGGAATTAGATTTAGGTGTTTAAAGTTTTCAATCTAGTGGATGGCGTAAAAAACAGGTTTTGTCTAAGATTTCTACTAACTTCTCCAGTTATACGTCGGCACAAGTTAAATAGAATAAAAATAAAGTACGTCCGAAGGCCTATACGTCGGAGCAAACTGCTTTTCAAATACTGAATTTTGAGATACTTCTGGAGGTGTAAAGTTTGAAATCGTGGGTGAGGTGGAATAACACCTTTCTCTTTTTGATTTGTATGGTATATAAGTGTTTTTCACAAAAACTTACTACAACTTAAAGGCTACAAACTGGCGCAAAATGAATTTCTTCACATTCAATGGGGAATAAGCTTCAGACTTTTAAAGTTTACACCTTGCTGGTGCACAAAAAAACACTTTTTGAACCTTTTTTTAGTTTGTTAACTTTGCCGATTATAAATCAAGATGCGCAAAAAATACTAAAAATAAAGTACGCCTCGAAGGGAACACATCTCACTTGAACGCGTTTCTTTGAAGTGAGTACTGAGTTAGGTGTAAAGGTGTAAAGTTTAAACTGTTGTAAAAAAATTCTGATTCAGCCAACTTCTCTAGTTATGAATCTGGTTGTGTGAACTATTCTAGAAATGAAGTATGTGTCGGCGGCTACAGACCGCACTTGATCGGAATTATCTACACTCAATACTGACTTATTTCTGGAAGCGTAAAGTGCATACCAGCTTTCTGATATAAAAAAATGTTATTGCAATCATTCTGTTTTGTTAAGTTTTGCGTGTATGAATAGGTTTGTCTTCACTAATGTAAAAAATAAATAATGTTTTAAGGCTTACATATTGCAGTAAGTTGCAGTTTTTTTACTCTTAATATTAAGCTACTCCTGAAGGTGTAAAAATCTAAGTCTGGGCCAATTCGTATGCTCTTGGAATTCCAAATCCCAAGTCTTGGAAAACATTAGGAATACTTTGCATTCTTTATCGAAAAACATCAGTGTTAGTTGATTGGTTATGGTTCTGGACCTTGGAGCAAGAGGTCCAAGTTTTTCCAAGAACTTCAGTTCGTGTGCCATGTTTTGTTTCCAAGTTCCAAGACTTGGAAATCCCAGAACTTTCTCCCATTGGAACCTATTATGTATTTCCAAGTGTCTGTCCGTTTGCAGGACTTGGAAACCAAGTCTTGGAAAATAGACTTGAAAAGGTCACACTTTTTCCAAGTCATTTAGTGGGTTGGAAATTGTTTCCATGGTCGCGTGTAGTGTGCAGTAAGATGATTAGCGATTAAGTTCGGAAGATGGAGTAAGTCGTGTTCACGTGTATAAAAATAGAATTAATTTTTATTTGGCTCCACTTCCGTTTAAAGAAAGATATCGTTTTTTACTTTGTCCAATGTTTTTCCGAACATTTGTAAATTCCTAGTGACAACGTCTCATCTTGTACAGCTTTCCAAGCTGCTTCCTTGTGCTTGTTTGTTAGCTTGGGACTAAACGCTCCAAAAAGCACATCTTTGCGCTCTTCAATCGCTTTTAGAAAAATTGCACGTTCTCCAATCCGTTCAATATTTTTAGTGGTACACTTTGAACTCATTTTGTCATGAGTGAGAAAAACAACTGAATTATGTGCCTGTGCATACTGCATACATAATGTGCACGCGCTCATTAATTTTATTGCCTGTTATTTACGTCTACGACCTTGCTTTTGTTTTTCCAAGGACTTGAAATTCCAAGTACTTGGAAAAAAGCAAAAGAATTGGGACTTGGAGACTTGGAAAAAGTACTGGGAAAATTTAGGACTTCGGAAGGATTTTTCCAAGTCGATTTGTTTTTGTGAAAACGAATCGGAACTTGGAAACTTGGAATTCCAAGTCCTTGGAAAAATGGACTTGGAACTTGGAACTTGGAAAAACATACGAATTGGAGTGAAAAACACGTATCTGTGTGTGTTCGGTTTTGTTCACGATTTTCTTCCGGTATGAGTAGGTGCATGATATCAGCTCTAAGATGTTTTGCACTTAAGAGTTATACCTTCTACTTAACAAATTTGTTTGTACTCAATGGAGGTTTAAGTAGTTTACACTGAAGGTTTATTTTGCTCCCAGACTCTTGTGGAGGATCAATTGTTTTCAGAATGTCATTCGGGACCTCAGGATTACGGATCAGATTTTAGACATCCCTTACGCTCAGTGGTTGTGTAAAGTTAAAACTGAAATATAACTTCAGCTACAAAGCACTGCTAAAGATTAGGTGTTTTAGAGTTATCCGAAACAGTCAATTTTCTTCGCACCCTCTAGTTGTGTAAACTTTACGCTTCAGCTTAACTTTAGGCTAGGAGATTGTAGGTTGTACAACCTGAGTTTTTTACAAACTGTTTTTCTCCGTGAAATCAGGATTACGAAACTTGTTTTTTATTACTCGATTGCTTTGTAAGGTTTTAACTAAAAATAAATTTCAATTTTAATACCTTTTAGAATATAATTTTTCTTAAAATTGATATCAATAACATCATGATTATGAATTAGGAGAGGAGTATTGCTTGCAATGCAGATGTTGATATTCATAAACATTCTCATTTCCCGTGTTGTTTAGGTGTTACATTTCATTTGGTAAGTTACCGATGAGTTAATTGATCAATTCATTCAAATCATTATTATTATTACTAGGGTACTAGCAAAGAAAAATTCTAGAATGGAAGAAGGAGGACAAATATACTTGGAATAGCGGATTATAAAAGACATAAACGGAGAGGACTTGAAAAAAAGTCATAAGAATCTGCTTAAAATCAAACTTTCTCTAAGCAAGACAAAGATCAAAATATATTCTGTGGCTTCTGGAAAAAAGGTGCCCTGTCAAAAGATTTCTCCTTTGTTTGCCGAAGAATTTAGAAGGAAGCTTTGACCAATGCTAGATAGTCGAATTAGTAAATGAGTATCGCATTTTGATAACTATATATAATCAACATTCGATTAAATAGTTCATTATAAGAATTATGACATTTGCATCAAGCTGTTTGTTTTGGCTCTACAGTTGCACGCGTTATACTACCGTCATGACTTTGACATTCCACATACATGAGCTATGAAAATTTCTGGTCTGTAATTATGCACTATTGCATTTCTTTGCACAGTCATCTCGCTCATTATTCTTCCGCCATGTCCTGAATTCTTTATGCTTACTCGTTTTACATGTTTAGTGCCTAACCGCATTTTATCATTATAGCAACGGTCGTTCAAATTTGCATTCAATTAAAGTAAGTAAATAAAATGATTTGTCGTTTTCTTTAATTCAGATTGGTCACTTCTTTTAATGAAATTTAGGGTTATTTATTCCTCCAACTGGAGCCGCAACTACCTTGTGCAGGCTGCAGAATATACTTCAATTTTTGTGTCGCTTAGAGAATGTCTGATTTTTAGCAGATTTTGACAATTTTTTGCGCGCATAGGTGACTTTTTCCTAGTCCCCTTCTCTTATGCTTTAATAATCCGCTATTCCAAGTATATTTGTCCTTTTTGTTCCATCGGAGCATTTTTCTTTGCTATAGGTATTATCTTTCTCAAAGTACTGGAAAAATTTGAAAAATTTCGATCATTCCAACAATATCCATCTCGCCTAGTATTTCGAAAGTGTCCGGCAGCTGAAGATATCTGGTCGGACACTTTAAGGTACCTTAAAGTGTCCTGCTTTACCTATAAGTAGTCTTTTGCGTGAATACTTAGGAGAAGACGTTTAGAATACGATTGAATGAGAATGGCACGAGCACATGGAGAGATGGAGATGGACAAACCCCCCATAAACCCCTAGAAATGAATTCTTAAATCTGTTCTATTTTTTATACAATTTTTAATGCCGATGGATAAAACTTTATGAGAAATGTCAGAATACTTTGTTGTTAAGTGTAATTCCGAGTTGATTAATTAAACAATTCATTATGAGTAGGTAATTAATTAAAATTAAATAACTGAGAGTTTAATTAACTTTGAGTTTAGTTACATAATTATTTAATTTACTTGGATTAATTTATTGCATTGTTAGTTAATTATTAAGAATAACTAAACAAGGTCATTTAATTAATTATTCATTTTAATTAATCGCGAGTTTAATTAATTATTACTTATTTAATTGACTAATTTGATTCATTAACGGGTAAAAGAGAGAAAATGCATTTGCGCATTTCTATAATCGATTCGATCGCCAAATTTGTTAAACGACGTCACTGACGTTGCAAACATAATTGTATTTTCCATTTCGGTTTTTAGCTGATCAAAATTCATGAGATGCCAAAATGGTCAAGCAAGGCCAATGGACTCTACATTAAGGCGACGTGCACGAATTACATACATTCCGTAGGCAATGTGCATAGGCGTCTTATACGTACAAATACGAATGCTGTAGCCGGACACTTTAAGGCATCTCAAAGTGTCCGGTCACACACATTGAGGTGCTTTTAAGTGTCCGGCCGGAAACTCTAATGTACGACACCCCTCTCTCGCCCTCTTTAAATCAGCCCCTGTGTATGCTTATGCTGGATCCGCCTACGAAATGTCAAACTGTTCTTAAATTTATTTTCTATGTGTCATATTTCTTTACTAATATATATTGATTTAAGTAAGTGCTTTCATTTACATGTACTTATTTTTATTTTGTATTTGTAAATGTAAATTAATCACTCGTATGATGCGTTCCTTGTTATCGCCGGATATTGGCAGGTACCATCGGAAAGAGGGCGCTCGTTGTTCCGGCATTCGAATTGGTAGCCTATTTAAATAAGACGCCATCGGTGAAGAGCGATGTATTAACTTTGTTCCGATCGGGTTATTTGCGCACATTCAAGTTTGTTTGGCTGCTAGTTTTTCTGCTTGCAATATGGCTCGATCAGGGGCGGATTTAGGGGGGGGGGGCGGCCGCCCCCATAGGCCCAAAATAGTGCGCAAAATTAAGGATTTTTGAGCGATTTTCGGGTTAAAGTGGCTAAGTTTTCCGCCCAAGTCAGGGTTCCGCTCCCCCTAGGGGTACCGCCCCCCCCCCTTAGGAAAATCCTGGATCCGCCACTGGGCTCGATCACCTATGTCAGTGGGGATCTAGGATTTTCCCAATGGCGGGGGCACACCCCAACTTTTTTAAAATAGTAATAGCGAGGTCCAAAGACCGGCTATTCACATGCAGAGTATGGTTTTATGCCGTTTTAAATTGGCTGTAATAATTTTAAAATATTAGTTGAAAGATGTACAAATTTTACGAAAAATTTTAAAGTTTTATGCAATTTTGTGCAAAAAGTTATTAAGCTTATTCAACATTCCCTAGAAACCCAGCGCGAAACACCGGAAAATTGATTAAATACGACTAACGTGTAAGAGGTGGATGGTTGATCACCCTACCTAAAGTCGGTTGTCCTCCCACCCCCTCCCCCCATAAAGCCTGAAAATTTTCGACCCTTATCGATTTTTGAGAAGAATCGAATTTTTTTGATTAGTGTAAGCGTTTTTTCGGTCGTTCTTGGCCAAAAATTTGAGGTCTCACACCCCCATACTTAAAAATGGCCGTGGCGGGGACCCCTAAAATTTCGAGTTGTTGCATCTATGCTTTAATTACTTCATTATTTCCTGTTTTTGTGCATTTGAAGCGAAGCCTATAAATAAGCATTTACCGCGGTACGCTAAGAAATTTTCAGCATTTATGCTAAAAAGTGAAAGAAAGCTTTAAAAACATGGCAACCTGCTTGCCAAAAAAGAATATGTAATCAATAGCTGTATAATCCATCAACAAGCACCGGAAAAATTAGATAAATCGCGATATCCGATGTATAAAAGTACATTATCCTGATCCATCCTTTATCTCGCCAAATATTTTTAGCCAATAGGGGCGGCTGCCTTCCTTATTAAATCCGCCCTTGGCCCATGTAAGAGGAGAATGGGTGCTTCCCGCAAGCGAAACCGGCCGTTCTATCTAATAACGTTCTTGTTTTTCTCCCTTCCTACTATATTTTCGGGTGAAAACCTTGTTTTGGCATTCCAAGCCATTTTCTGTGCTTATTGCTTATAGTTAAGTGGCCAGCAATATGCAAGTCATAAATTTTACACGTATCAAAAATATTGCGAAAATTTGTAGTATGTCGGAAGAGACTGTTTTTTGGCGTTCCTCATCGAACTTTATGTATCAAATGGCGCTAAAATAGTGAGAAACGGTGGAGAAACATTAATTCTGAGGTTTTGGGGCACAAAAGGGACGGTTATGTGTTCGAATATATCCGTTTTTAGGCGTTTCTGTAGAAATTTTGTCATTATTGGCGATAAAATATGATAATTAAAACTAAATTAAACATCAACCATGCACTTTTTCAACGGTGATTGATTGGCGTGCAGTTTCAAAAACCTAGAACCTTTTCAGCGATTTTACTGGAATATTACGAATTTGCGGGGGACGGGAACTTGTTGCACCGGTTCTTTGCAAAGAAACCGTTCCGTTACCCATACTATGAGCCAGATTCCAAACCCCTTGCATGTAGCGCCGTATTATTAAAATTGAGATATTTGACTGAATGTCACTGAGAATTTTTTCTTCATTTTGTTCTTATCAGGTTTTAAATTTTTGGTTATCTCTGTATTTGTTTGCGGAATCTATGCTTACAGTACACTTAAAATCAAGCTAATTGAATTTAATATTTTCGGGCTTTAAATATAAGCTGTTAGCATTTATTATTGCTGCTGATGATACTATTTCCGTTATTGCTCGAGTGCTAGAAAATTTTCGCCATGATCAGGCGTCTTTTTGAGGGATAGTCGATCTCGCAATTTATTCTCAATAACACAAATACAGTCGAACTTCGATAATGCGTACACGGGATATTGCGTTTTCTCGCATAATGCGTACAGTATTGCTAGGTCCGGACCGAATGGCCACGTAAATCATAAGGTAACAGCGTGGGATAGTGCGTACTCGGTTAAAGCGTAATCCGTACAGCCAATTTCATCCATGGGCCTATGCCTGCATGTTAAACTACCCGGCTTAATACATACATACAGCGTGTATTTTTTCACCTCAGACAATGTGATCGGCTCGAAATGTCTGCGTCTCTCTGCTATCATTGATGTGCATCATTTTAAATTTTGATACATTTCCTTCTTCTACTGAAGTTTCGTGTTTATACGAGTACTTTGGTCAAATTGACTTCTGTGTTGTGCGAGCCTGTTTTCTTAGTTTTATAATTTTTAGTCCGGATCTTTAGCTTTCTTTGAAAAGCTTAGAATTCTAAATTTTCAAGGGCATTCAGCCTTAGGCGAATTGTTATTTTTGATTGGTCATGGCTTTTTCCAAAAAACAAAGTTTGTCTGGAGACAATTTAAAAATGTTAACCAATCACCGCAAGTTCTGTGTTTATGCGAGTACTTTAGGCACATCGAGATGAGTGCTGCGCCTGACCTGGACGATCTAGGAGTAACACAAACGGTTCCGAGCTATCAGGATTTTAAACTGAGTATATCGAACATACTAAAGTTTTTAATGGCACAGGACAATTGTGACACAAAGATATTCAGCGAAATGAAAGATATCGTAAATTTTTGTGACTTTAAGCGTGAAAATATGTTAAATCAGACTTGTATTGCCGATTTTTTCTTAAAAAAGATGATTTTATCGCATAATAAGTATTCCTTGTTAAAAATCTGGGGTATTCGGATAATGCATGCACTCGGATAATGCATACAGAAGGGCTTGGTCCCTTGGGTGTACGCATTAAGCAAGTTCGACTGTAATGCTCGTTAGTATGGGATCTAGGATTTTTTAGAGGCGTGGTACCCTATGTTTTACTAAAACACTCAGAAATAAGTCCGAAAATTTGCCCTTAACGTGCGAATACAAAAAAGACAAATTAATGCCGGCACGAAACGGCGAAAACGTTTAGAAATTCCTAAATCTGTTACCTGGCTTGTTCTCCTTCAAAATCTCGTTGCCCATGTACAACGAGATTTAACGGTTGTGGGGGTCTGGGATGGCGCGCTCAAGCTGTTCCCAGCGGGGTCCGGGGCAGAGTCCCGGAAAATTTCGTAAAAAAAGCATTTTAATGTTAAATCGTAACGTTAAAATTTTTGCGAAATCGGCCAAATCTCGTTTCTGAATCAAGCAAGCCCAAAAACGCATAAAATTGATTAACTTCTACATTGCACGAAACTTCTGAGCTGATATGCGTTTTTTTGACTCTCTGCTAATTACATAGCGCGGCAACGGGCCGCTGCCAATATGATATAGAAAAATGTATCAATGAAAATTTTGTTCTTACCGTTTTCAGGCCCATTTGTGGCCTTCTTATTTACAAGATGCGTTCAGAAAACAGGAAATGCGCAAAAACATTAGAAAATTTGGTCATTCCTTTCATTTAAAATAGGATTATGTGTCCTTGTAAAGAAAGACAAACAAAGCAGAGAATAGACATACTGGTACACAATCATTTTCGCTTTTTTACTATTAGGCTCAACAAGCATGCGCAGTTTCAATCAACGAACAAATAGTGCATTAAATTACTAAAGTGATGTGAAGTGCTGGATTATTTTAGCTGATTCATGCTTTTTAATTCATAACATCTACATATATAACAATAAATAATAATGACTCGGCGCGAAGCGCCGGAAAATTTTGACGTTTTTGCCGTTTTGAACTCAGTTTTCTGGACACACATTATTGCAACAGACAAATCAACAATATTTCTGAAAAATTTCGGGGCGGGCATATGCCCCCAATGCCCCCCGGCTACGCCTATGCGCCCTCCCCTTGAGAAAATCCTGGATCCACTACTACGTTTAAGGTAGCATTTCTTTGAGAAAATTCTAATTTCCCGACAATAATTGAATTTGCAACATTTGACGCGGAACATCGGAAATTTTAAAAAGGTATCCTGGAAAATGGAATAAATCTTAGCTGAAATAGCTGCTTCTGCACTTGAAATTGTTCTAAAAATATAGTACATCAGCAGAAAATGACTTCTAGGCATAGGTGGGCCGCACCAAAATTCTGGGGGTGCAATATTTTCCAGAGGTCAAAAAAACGGTCTCAAAGATTGTGTTACGGCGAGAAAAAAACCAGTTTCCAACATTTCTCAAGCATCAAAAATTGCGAAGAAAAGGACAAAAATTTTCAAAAATTGAATTGGGGTTATTGTGATTTCTGGGGATATTCGGCCTTCTGGGGGTGCATAGCCCTTTCCTCCTTCTTCAATGCCCCCCAGCGTATGCTTCTAGTTCGCCAAGAAAGTGAATAAATGTCATTAATGTCTATTAATCGGCGAGAACCGCTGGAAATTTTGAGAAATTGTGGTCACTGCCGGCCAAAAATCATAGCAAATTACATATCCATTCTCTGTCTCGCCAACTGTTTTTGGCCAATGAGGTGGGGGCAGCTGCTCCCCACCGCCCCCCTTAAATCCGCCCTAGAAAACTAGCGAATTTTAGCCCGAATGGATTAAACTCAAACAATTTATGTGAATGGATGTCCTGTTTTCTTCAAAAGTCCCCGTATCCCCGCTCTTACTGTAAAGCCACTTCAATCTATATTTAGGAATAACGTGTGGATTCAAGGTCATCGAGCCACTGATTACGATCGATGGTTTAATGCGACTACAGATTATCGAGTAAAATTGAACTAAGTTATTGAATAAATTGATTTTGAATGAATTATTTGGTTAAATCTGGAAAATTGGGTTCTTCGCTAGTGAAGACATTTCGCCATCGCTTGCGCGGCGTGCTGCACGCCTTTTTTGGGGAGCTTTCAAACATGGAAACTGGTGGATTAACATTTTCCTACATTTACTTAACAAATTGTATTTTTTTATTTTTTTCGTTCATTTCTTTGAAGGAAAGGCAAATTATATTTTTGGCAAATTCATAAAAATGTGTGATTTCAGAAATCTTGGGCAAATTTCTTGGATTTTACAAATTCAATTATTCTTTCCGTTCTTTTATTTTTAAAATTCTTTTATTTCTTCGATATTTTATTAGCAACGTTACAAAGTAGTGAATCGCTTCGTTTGTCTAAATTGAAAGCCGTCGTGAAACTGAAAATTTGGAAATTGCTTCTGTGCTCAAACATAATCAATTAATCAAAGAATTCAAAATAAAATGCTATTTTTGTCGGGTACTTATCTATTAAGTGCTCGCCAAGAATGTTCACGTTTCAATATGCTCCATAGGATGATAGAGCTTGTTAAGGCATATATGTTTAACACGTCGGTCGTGCGTGGGCGGAAATAGGACTGACGCGTTTAAGTTATCACCCCCTAACATGCTCTAGAAGCTTATTAAAGCGTAAACATTCGTGGCGAGTAGTGTATACATTTCGTATTTTTATATGTAGCTACATACTAGAGTTTTACTCAAACAACATAAAATTTTTACCAGCCAGACTGTAAAGCTAAAATGATAGTTTTTTTGCATCTACTATTTTTTTCGAAACTTCAAATAAATGTAGCAGCATTCGGCCTACGCTTTTCAGCAAATTTCGGCTGTTAGTAGATTTAAAGCGCCAAAAATGCAAATTGTTAACTCATAAAAGTATAGTGGCGCGTTGTGTGTGCTTTACATTTCTAAATTCCTCGAGCAAATAATCACACGATATTTACTTTGGAGAATGATAGGGAAGCAAGAGTTACCCGAACTCGAAGCTATTTACACGGGTCCCCGAAAATATTTGGGACCCGAACCCGAATTAAATTAAGTTTTAAAATTTATTTGGGTTTATTAGGTTTTTTTTAAGCGCAAAAATGTCTTAATTTTAAGTCAAAACTTCGAAAATTTCAGGCGCTTCGCGCCAGTTTTTTTACTTTCTCGATCTTCCCACCTTAACTACGTAAATATTTTTTCACAAAATGATTGTGACATGGAATTTCGCTTTAAAACTACTTCGTTATTCATTGTTAAGCTTTTTGGCCAGTGAACAAACGATTTATTCACGCAGGATAGATGAACAAACTTTGCAGTGGGAATTATTATTGGCTCTAATCTGAAAATGATCATAGGCACTGCTTTGGTAGTATTTGGGCATATGCAAATAGATAGGCATACTCACGGGGGTGGGGGCGCCCCGTTTAGCCCAAAAATAATTTTGGAATGGTAATGAAATTTTACATATTTTTGTCGAAAAGTCTTAATTTTTTCGGCGCTTCGCGCCGTAAATTTTTATTTTCTATAAGTGTGGCTTAAGCGCGGTCAAACACGTCATTTTTCATAGCCTATAGAGAGAGAATAAAACTTTTTAAAAGTTAGAATTTTATTTTGCTTGATGGATAAAGCATGTCTGGAAAACGTGCTTTATTTTGCGTTATACCGAACATATCCCAAAATATATGGTCATAAATTTGTGGATAGTCTAGCACCCCGCCTTCGAAAAATTCTGCGTTCGCCCTCGTACTTGTATATTTTAGCGAATGAATTAAATTAACGCAGCTATTAAATACTTGAACAATTGCCTGAAAATATAATTTTGTTACGAATATATGTAAAATATATAACCAGTGGCGGATCCAGGATTTTCCTAAGGGAAGGGGCCGTACCCTGACTGGGCGGAAAAATTAGCCGTTTTAACCCGAAAATCGATAAAAATCGCTCAAAAATCCTTAATTCTGCTCACTCTCTTGCCAATGGGGGGGCGACCGCCCTCCCCTAAATCCGCCCCTGTATATAACTGAATGAGAAAGAAGCTTGATGCGAGACGCGAACAATAAAAGGTAGATTGGCTAATAGTAGCGCAGAGTATTTATGTCAAAGTAGGACGCGCAGCTCAAGCAAGATATGCAAATTAATGTCTATGAGTTTTGCAATTTTATACCTTATTCGTCCTTACAAAACTTCATGGCTTTGTTCCAGAAGATGAGAATGACGAAATTATTTTGCGCTTTGCAGGCACTAAGCTGTGGGGGATTGGGGGTCCGGACCCCGCAAAAATTTAGGAAAAACCGGAAAAATAGGACTTTTTACACGTTATTTTGTGCTATTCTTGGCTTAGACCCCCTGAAATTGGTGTTGGTCCCCGCAAATAAGAGGGCCAGCTACGTGCCTGGCGCTTTGGCGAATTCAATCTTCTGATTTCTGAAGTATTTGTCATCGAAAAACCTCATATTCAGACTGGAAACGCTACAGATATGAAAAATTTTCTAGCGCTTCGCGCTGTATTGACAAATTATAGCTTTTTTATTGTCAGATACCCAGGAATTGCTAAATTGCACTACTGAAAGTCGTAAAGGTGGTTTTGGCATCCAATACAAATATAAGACACCATAGTTGTACAGGTCGGATGGTTCGCGGGTCAGTTTAGCTTGGGAGTCAGATGGGAATTAAAGACTTATAATTTTAGGCTTTATCCACCTTCAAAGGCCTCAAAATGTGGAGTAAACAGAGTCGAAAGCCAACTTTTCACTTCTCAAGGATATCTTTTGCCTATTTTTTATCCAATTTCGGGCTTTTAGTCCTTATAAAATTTTATATTTTGTCTCACATTGGCAACAAAAGACCACCCGATCCTACGCCCACTAGGCGCTGAACAAGTGTATAGAATTGATTTCGACATTGTAGCATGAATGTGCACTAAAACCAAAGAAATACACTATTACATATATTACTTTTTTACATATATTCGTTTATAAGGCATATGTGTTTATTGAACTACCCGAACCTAATCGGGTATTGATTTGCATACCCGAACCCGGACCCCTCAATAAACTGATCTTACTTGACTACCCGGACCCGAATTTACCAAAATTCACTACCCGTTGCATCCCTATAGAGTGATAACGTCAGAGGTGCATGTGTCATGGATCGTCTTCCATTCCTTGGCCTCCTAGTTTTCTCAAATCTACGTCATGATTTTTTCTCTGTGGTTTATTCAATCCGAAAGGTATGTATACAAAAATGCTCTCTATCAACATTCAGAAATAAAAAAAATTGCATTACACTTTTTTTTGATGATGTTAATTGTAAAAATGCACGGAAAATTTTTGTTCTATTTTTGTTAGCGTTATTTTTAGCAGAAGATGATTGCAATCGTACAAAAGTGTGATAATCGTGGATTATGACCGATTGTGCCACACTTCGCGTAATAAGAGTTTCATGTTGTTTTTATAACCTGGTCAAATTTAAAGCTGTTTGAATAAAAACTCTTTTTTCGAAGAAAACTAAATCACTAATAGATTAGTGAGCCACCCTCTTAATCATTATCTGTTTACACATCTATTATTGGTTGGATAAAGCTAATTCATTTTACCGCTTATTTAAAAAAGGTTTTTGTTTTATTTAATATTTTTGTTTATTGCGTCAAATAATCAAAAGCAGTCTTCTATTACATGATAAGCTATATCAGCTACTGGTTACAGACTAAATAAGAATTGGCCCGCGGGTCAGCCAGAATGCTCTTTCAAGTCCAAATAGTGTCAAGACTAGTAGAAACGCTAACATAGCGTAAAATTCACATGAATTCACAGTTTTCGATCAATTTCTAACTCCTCTGCCAGCAAATTTTGATTTTCGTGGCCATTTTTTCCGTATTTTATTCAGTTTTTTATTTGCTTATTCTGGATCATCTAGATCCTAAAATGCTCAGGTGACACAGCTCGTCTAGCTATTCTGTTTTTTAAACAGACCATTTGGACAACAGACTATGAACCATACGTCGTTTTACAACAAACCGTACCATTGTTTGACGAAAGATTCATAGGCTACGGTTGGAACAAGGTGTCTCACAGCATGGAATTAAATGCCGCTGGGTTAGAAAGCTTGCTACTTTTTGTTTGACATGCATTAGGGAGTAACGACGGACAAATACATGTTTTCCTGAAGGAAATATTCTAAACAAAAACAAAAATAAAAACTAAACCCAATAAAATAAATAAAACAAACGAAATTCTAATTGCAGCTACGAGTTTATCGTCATGCATAATGCATTCCTGGTGCACATTCCGCATTCACCCAGTTTGGATGTGACGAGGTTTCGTTCGAACCCGTTGTATCGACGTTGCTTGAGACTGTTCAAAGGCGAATTTGTCAAGGGTTTGCTTCAAAAGTACGCTCCTTCTCCGCCCGCAATTAGATGAGTTTGATGATTTCGCAGCGGTCGCCCATTGTTTTTTTTACTGGTGCATATTTGCATCAAGTGTTTACTCGGTTATTTGATCGTTTTTTGTGTAAAGTAATTATATTTGTTTTTGCTGCATTGAAAATGTTATGAGCGTAAAAAATGCATTTCTACCTCTCACTGCGGCTAGAGGATGAGTTGCGAGACCAAGTTAAGCCACGCAAGAAACCTGTAGCCTGTTTCATTTATTTGAGAGCTTTATAGCCAATTTTTTGTAGAACTACAGTAAGCGCAACAAGACGAATTACTGTAATTCGGTAGATCATCTCAGTGAGGGCGAGTGGCTTGAATACTCCTATTTTTGATGCACTGATACACCCATATAACTTTAATTTAGGTATTTAATCAGTGCTGGGACATACTACAGTAGTGCGCTAAATAAAAAGCTATCGGGTAACATTTTTGTTTATTGTGTTTAAATTGTAATCTTGGGATGAACTTAATACGCGATTTTTATCAGTAAGTTGATTGATCTGCTGGATGACGATAATAAATTATGTCCCAAAAATGTTATTGAAATACCCTTCTTGGCTACGTAGCCTCACTTAAATCTAGCGACCTACAGTAAATAAGAAAGAATGGTTTACTGTAGCCTTCGAAAACATTCACTGAAAAAACCTCTCGGATTAATGAAACAGACTATAAGTTTTGGAGTTTTTCTAATTCTTCGCTAATTTTTATATCAGGTAGTGTATGTTGACGTGGGATACTTTTTGCTCCACTTTGATTGTCCGATTTATTATGTAATTGAGTAATTATTTATAAATAAGGCATATTTTAAATAATTATTTTTATCGTTTAATTTAAAAAAAATATAATTATTTTTTTAACCGAGGTCGCTTTGCGCAACATGGCTCATTTTATAAGTTTTCGCGGATTTTCTCTACACAACCTACCATTGTCTCGTGTTTGTTTGACCATTTCTCTTAACCTTTCACGTTGTTTTGCTTAAAGTGTTTTTGGTTGTTTGAACATTATGTTGTGATGCAGTTCAACTTTATTGTTTGTGGATTGTTCGTTCGTAATAGGATCCTCTGTGCACATTTGCTTTCACCTGTATTCATCAAGATTATCCTGATGCTCATTGTTCGAATCGAACAAAGAAATTATTTTTATTCACGAAGGAAATATGCGCAGTTTACAAGCTCGGACGATGATTATGTAGGTAGGTACCTTTTTGTACATACTTACATACATCTATGCATCCCTACAAACGTATTGCATGAAGTCCCCAGTCCGCCACTGATTTGACTGAGATTACATACCTATTGGACCCTTTTCCGAGGCAGTTTAATATTTTGCCAAGGCCGAGGGTAAGGCATAGGCGTAGGCAGTGGGCATTGAGAGCACATGCCCCCCCCCGAATTTTTCAGAAATATTGTTGATTTTTCTGTTGCAATAACGTGCGTCCAGCAAACTGACTTCAAAAAGGTAAACGTCAAAATTTTCCGTCGCTGTCGCGCCGCAAAATTATTATTTATGGTTATATAGATTCATTAAATTTAAAAGCTAGAATCGGCTGAAGTAATTCAGCACTTCACATCACTATCGTAATTTGATGCACTATTTGTTCGTTTAATGAAACTGTGCATGCTTCTTGAGCATAATAGTAAAAGTGCGAAAATGATTGTGTACCAGTTTGCGTATTCTCTGCTTTGTCTGTCTTTTGTATACCAGTTTGACTATTTTTTGCTGTATCTTTCTTTACGAGGACACATAATCATATTTTAAATGGAATTAATGGCCAAATTTTCTTATGTTTTTGCGCATTTCCTGTTTTCTGAACTGCATCTTGTTAATAAGAAGGCAACAAATGGGCCTGAAAACGGTAAGAACAAAATTTTCATTGATACATTTTTCTTTATCATATTGGCAGGGACCCATTGCTGCGCTATGTAATTAGTAGAAGTCGAAAAACGCATTTCAGCTCAGAATTTTTGTGCAATGTAGGAGTCATCAATTTTAAGTGTTTTTGGGCTTGATTCAGAACCGAGCATTGGCCGATTTTGCGGAAATTTTAACGTTAGGATTTAACAATAAAATGCTTTTTTCGCAAAATTTTCCGAAAACTGCCCTGAAACCCCCTGGGAACGCTTGAGCGCGCCGCCCCCCCCCCCCACCGCAGCCGTAAAATGTTGTACATGTGCAACGAGATTTAAGGAATGCGGGTGTATTACCTCCGAGACTTACTTAGGTACTTAAACTGCTCTCAGCACTGGTCAGGTTCGCACTATCGCGGGGCGATTTCAAACCCGTTGACCCTTGTAGACCTACGACTTCGATTCACTCGGTCCTAATATTGCTGATCGAAACCTCACGGGAATCTCAGCAGCTACGACCTAAATACTGAATTTTGTACCTACCTACATAAATAATAGAATGCACGCGAGGTCAGTTGACCTATGTATCTCAAACCAACTCAAGTTAATAACTTAACTTCTTTTCGGAGGTCCGGGTAAATCGGAAATGTTTTGGTTCCTAATTTGCGTAGCACTCTAAAATTCGAATACAACAACAGCAAGCTCTCAACTGGACAGTCATCATAAAATCTATCATATTATTTTCGAGTTGTGTTTGTGTGTGTGTCTGTGAGGCAAAAAAGTTTTTACTGGATAATTTTGTGATACTTATATTTTCACTCAATGGGTATTCTCGCTCGCTAATTACAATTTTTTGATCAAAATGGCTCGATCGGAATCCTGAAACCCGGAAACTACGGATTTATGTAAAAGGTTTTGGTAGCTCTAGCCGCTTATGCAATTGCCGCAGGGTAAAATTTGAAAGTCACCCTAGATAAACTTTTTATGCGCTATCGACTGGTGTAAACCACTTTACACTACAGTGTAAACTGATGTGAGGTCGTAAGAAAAACGTGATTTACAAGTGTAGTTTATCAAATATCTCAAATCGCAGCGGATAAATTTTTTGGAGCTTTCACCAATTTTTCGGATATCTTATGACTGACCTTACTATAGAATTTGAAGAAAATTCACGGATTGGTTTTTGAGATACGGGAGCCCAAAGGTACCCTATGCATAGCGTAAAATTTAGGTTTTTGTCTTTTTGCAGAAGCACGGATTGACTGTTGCTTCCAAAATTTGGCCCCTGGGGTTTCTGAGACCGCTGATTCCATATTCGCTACTTTAAATATACGATCTGGCATCATAAAACATGTATGAGACGGGCTGAAAGGAAATCACATACGGGTACTTATAAACATGATTAATCACTGAAAAAGAGCTTGCACGAAGTCAAAATTTTTGACCTTGTAAACCAGCGCGCGTGAAATTTAATGCGAAGCAATCGGAAGCAGCAAACATGCAGCTTTCAAAAGAAAGCAGCAAAGATGCGGCTTTCGAAAATACAAATCCAAATGTTTTTGCTTCTAGCGGCTAATTTAATATGCAACTTTTTGCATTTGTTTACAATGAGGGCAAAGTTGAACATTGTACAAAGTTGAACCCGACGCTATAAGATAGGACGTGATACAACATACTCAATGCTATACAATAGGACGTGATGTAACATACCCCATGCTATACAATAGGACGTGATATAACATGCCCCATGCTATAAGATAGGACGTGATATAACATACCCAGTGTTACAGGATAGTGTAACTTTTGGGCTTTAGTTACCTTGGAGTTGTCTTAGCGCACACAAACGAGTTTGCTGATTAAGTACTTGAAGTATGTACGGATAACTAAACCGACAGCACGCCGTCAGGGAAGATACCCAACACACAACAACTACCAAAGCAATGAACCCCAATAAGTACCTTCGGGGCTCACCTAAGTACCTTTGCTACAACTAGCGCTGGATAGGAAACTGCAGCAATTCACCTGCACTTTTCCAATTATGGGAAGGGAAATCCGACTGCGGTTCCTAACACAGGAGTAATTAGATAACCCCGGTATTTGCCCTAGGTCCTTGGACCTTTTTAGACCAAAAGAATAATTTTCGTTAAAAGGATTGAAAAGGTTTCGCGCCAGATTACCTATGGCGAAACTACTTACGAATTTTGGTTCAAATAGCACTCTGTACTTAAAACATAACAACAAAGAGCTCTCTTCCGGGCTGTCATCAACTATAAAAATTATGTAATAATTTTTATAGATTTTTGGTTCGAAAGAGGAATTATGAATTTTGCACAAAATGATAAATAAAGGTTTTACCCAATAGAATCCGGCAATTATTTAAGTCGAGGCCGGCCAATTCCCAATCCTTAACTGCCTGCGGTATAATGCACCTCTAGACAGCTAATTTTCTAGCTTTTACCAAATCAAACCAATATGTACAGTCTTAGGCGCTGATAAGGTCGGAAACGACACGCCAGTAATTATAAAGGCCACTCTGCCACAACAACCGCACTAATAATGATTGGAGGGAGGCCTACAGTAATATAAGAAGAGAAATAGAAAGAAATGTTATTTATAAGAATTTGGCGCTACTTGCGCATGGATTTTTTGGGTCTCTGCACAGATTCAATGTGAATAGCGGTCATGTCGCCTATGTTTTAATTGTAAAGAAATGATAGGGGACTTGTAGGGGTTCCACAGTAAAAGGTCGCATCTTTGTATTCCTCGCGACACATAGCGACAAGAGTCCAACCAATTGACACTGCGTGGTCGGAATGCCTCCGCATGTCATACTATCGATGATCTGAAAATATGGCTGGATCGCCAAAGTGGAACCAACAGACCGGATGGTCGGAATTGGCGCACTAAGATGCGCAAAGGTCGTACAAGTAACGGCACGTGTAGATACACTATCTACACTCCTCCCTCACCGGGAAAAAATTCGGATCACGAGCCGAATTTTTTAATTGTAATGAAAATTATTGAAATATGAGGAAAAAAAGTTGTTGGGGATCCAACAAATGGAAAATTTGAGTAATTTTAATGAAATTTTTTAGGTTGGGCCCCCTGTGGAAAGGAGAAAATTTTGAGTTGAAAATTATGGCGGCTGAATCCATGACTGAGCCTCTATTGAGTAGTGCAGAGACCTGAAAAATAAATTTGAATAAAAGAGAAATTTAAGTAGATTTTGATAAAATTAAGATAAAATAAGGCCACACTTGCTCTGAGCAAGGTCAAGAATCAACGAGTTTAAAATGATGAGGTTACGTAAAATTTAAAGACAAAAATTAAAGATGAGATTTAAATGCACAAGGAATGACAAAACGCGAACTAGTAGTTTTTATAACAAGAAAAATTTATGACAAAACGCGAATAAGACGACATTGATCCAACAAACGGTATGCTGCTGGCCATCGGCACAAACGCAGAGTCCAAATATAGAGAGAGCCAAACGTGGCTAGTTGTGGCGTTTAAAATTGGGCTTTGTTGGTGAAAAGAAACGCGACAAACGAATTGAATGGCGCTGCAAAGAGTTGCTAGAGTTTGTATTGCAACGCGACGACGGGCGATCACTGCTGAATAAATTGATGCGCAGTTACGTTTGCGCAGTTGGCAATGTTGATCAAACAAAATAGAATGAGACGACGGCTGCTCAAACCCGTAGTAAATTAGTGGTTGGCTAGAAAGCGTAGCCGGACAACGAAAATCGTCCTGGATAGAATGCGGCGGCAAAGGAAAGCGGCCGAATCTTCCAAAACTTTCAATAGAACGTGGTGGTGAACACGATTGATGTTGAGCGCGGCTTGAATGACTGCTGGAACGCGGCAATGAACGGCGCTACTGCTGCTGATCATAACTGACGACTGAGAGTTGCTGCGACGTCTCGCAATACTCATGCTGGTAACAATAGCGGCCAACGGTGTCAGTGAACCGTGACAACCTCTGGTGCTGCATTGATCGCGGTGGTGGGGTTGAACGCGGCCACGGCAACCTACGCACTGGTGATGGGAAACGACCAAAACCTCCGCTAGACCACTGCGGCAACCGCTGCTTGGATTGATCACGTGGCGTCAATGTTGCCGGCGATTGAGGTGGATTCTATCTGAAATGACAAAAAGAAAAGGGGGTCCGGCCTGCAAATTTGATGGCTTTGATAACAATGCCAGCTGGCGATATGTCATTTTTTGCCTCTCGATTTATATTTGTTCCAATCTCGTTGGCTAGACCTAAAAAAAAGAATAACTTTGTGAAAGGATTGAAAGGACCGTCTGATCCTCATGTTGGATATCAGAAGCCACGGCTAAGGAGCCTGGCCAATGTGCGATTGTGACGCGCGATGGTGTGGGCAACCGGCAAAAACCTTCAAAACCATTGCTCAATCATGGCGGCAATTGCGGTGGCATTTAGCACAGCACGTAACGCTGTTGCGGCTGTTTGACTGCAGCCAAATGTGACGTCGTTCCGGCTTTTGACTTTGAGGATGCCAGAAACGAGAGAAAAAGAGGTTCCGGATTTAGAATGCAATTGCCTGGAAGACTACGACATTTGCCATTTAGTCAATGCCTAGGCTTTGCATGTATGATGAACTGCAAGATGCAGCTAACATCATGTGACGAATTTGCCTATAAATTTGCAAAAACGTTGCTTGCAAACGTGTTGCGTACTGCAATGGATCATAGTCCACATCAAAGAGAAGAAAAAAATAATAAAGCAAGTGGCTTCAGCTTTTGATTTCCGGCGTTGATGCGGTTTTTGAGCATGAAGAAATGGCTTATGGTCAGCATATCTAAAATGTTAGCCCTGAAAACAGAACATGAGGGAGGACTCCCACCAGAATTTATTGTTGCTGGGGTCGTGGCAAGCTAGAAAGACATCCCGTAAAGGTCTTTCAAGCAATTCCACCAGCCCAAACGGGGGCTGTGGAAACCTAGAAATATCCCAAACAAAAACTTGGCAACAAACATCGGCGATCATGTAGTTGGGATCCAGCTGCTGCCAATATTGCTCCCAAACGCGGTAGGGCATGAACAAACGGTCAATAACATGCTCGGAATCAAAGCCAAAGAAATACTGGCTGTTAAGACGGTTCAACAACCTGAAAAGTGAATGTATCGCGTTATAAGATTGTTCATGTGTTTCAATCATTACGGTACGTCAAATGTCATTGGCGGGCACGTAGGGCGCTGACAATGGGATACTGTCCATTGTTGCCAGCCACCACTTACGTTGGGCATAGACGCGAATTGTAATGGTTTGGCGTTTCATGGTGTGATGGCTCACGAAAATTGGGCGTCATATGTTCGTCGTTTTCGAAATATAGCATCTGAAAAGGTACCACACTATCGCGGTGCTGCTTTACAGCAGCCGCAGCTTCGAGCACTATGATGAAGTGGGCGGCGTTGTTGTCGCTCCCAAGGCTGAACGTCAGACGATCTCGGTCCACAATGTCCTCTTCTGTTGGGGCACGCTGCTCAGCCATGGCTCCGCAAAAGGTGTAACATTAGTTAACGGTACGGCATGTGCCGATTTAGCACCAATTAACAAACAAACAGGCACACACTCCCTTAAATTCCTTTCCCGGCCTGCTAATTCCTCAAAACTTATAACTACCGCCAGACACAGTGGTCAGCGCGGTAACTTAACTAAAACAAAATCACCGGGTACATATGCGTACTTTTTGGCAATGAGATCGGAATAGGGCAACTTAGGGGGGGTAAAAGGCGATTACAATGCACTAAATGTTCGATTAACGGGTTATGCAGATAAATGATGCGAGCCGTTTCAGGTGTTGGCAATGATTTGATGTGATATGGACCTAATTGTTTAGGCGAGAGTTTTCCAATTTCGGGTTGAATCACTGCTTTATTGTTGAGATATACAATGTCGTCGACTGCAAAATTATTTTCACGTGCTGATTTGTCATACTGCTTTTTCTGATGGCTACGTGCTTTGGCAAGATTTTCGCTAGCAATATCGTGCAAATTAAGAAGCGTAAGTTTTAAATCGGCAAGATATTTTTCAGCAACGTTAGGCAAATTAGGATTCAACGCGAGATTGCTTAAAAGCTGTATATCGAGTGGAAAAGAAGGTTCACGACCGTACAGCATCTCGAATGGCGAAATATTTGTAGATGACTGTGGCGTTGCACGATATGCAAATAAGGCAAAAGGCTAAAATTGTTCCCAGTTGTATTGATTTCTTGCGCTTAATTTGGAAAGTCCATCTATGAGAGTTCAATTGTACCGTTCAACTAACCCATCACACTGTGGATGATATGGAGTTGTGAAAACTTTTTGAACATTTAACAATTTGCAAATTTCTGAAACAAGGGCTGATGTGAAATTTGTAGCCTTGATCAGTCAGAAATCGCTTTGGAACGCCATGCCTAGGAATTACTTCGCACAATAATAGATTTGCGATGGTGACTGCTTTTATATCAGACACTGCAAACGCTTAAACATACTTAGTAAAATAGTCCATGAAAACAACAATCTGATCATTCCCGGATGTCAAGCGAGGCATATGCAGACAATCACACGCAATTAACTCAAACGGTGCTGAAACTTCGATGGGCTGCAGAGGTATGGCGGTGGGATTATTCGCTACCTTATGCTGCAAACACACCTCACAATTCTTACACCATGCAAGCACATCATTCTCCATTCTAGGCCACCAGTAACGGAGCTGAATAGCAGGTAAGATTTTTCGCGCGGAGAAATGGGCTCCAATGATGGAATTGTGAAATTCGGTCAAGATGAAGCTATGAAGCGATTTTGGAATGACAAGCTGATGAATGGTATTAGCTGCACACTTAGGCTGAAATCTGCGATATAGGATTTTATTTAGCAAGAAAAATTCGTCGCAATATTTTTGTGTTGTTAAGTTGTTGAGCGATTTGCGAATTTTACTTAACTCTTCATCTTGACGTTGTTCAGCAAGGAGTTTTGCAGGCGACAAAATTTCTGCTTTTTCAGCTTCGGATAAGGTAATTCGTTCATAAAAAACTGGCGGATGATCTTTTTGCGCAGCTTGCTGTTTTGGCGCGATGGTTTGTTGTCTTATATCAGGTGGTTCGTAATCGTCGTCAGACTCAGATGCTTCAGATTCGAGGTTAGAGTTGTTAGCAATGGGTTTACGTTCGAGTTAATAACGTTGTTCGTCACGATTGTACTTAGGATGACGCGATAGTAAATCTGCGGCGCAGTTATATGCGCCTGGTAATATACAACCTCATACTCGTATTCCTGTAATTTTAAACCCCGGCGTCTTAGACGACTCAAAGGATCTTTTACATTTACGAGCCACAGTAAGCGCCTGATGATCACACCTGGGCGTGGAGGGGGGGGTTTGGGGGGGGGTATGCACCCCCCAGAAACCAAAATACCCCCCAGAAATCAAAATACCCTATATTGACCCAAACGTCAACAAAACGCATTTTCAGCAGGTCGAAAACAGGCCTGAAATAGCACTTTTTTGACAGTATTTTCCGTTTATCTCAATGAATATTAGAGATACATGAAGTTACACTGCATATCCTGAATCCTCAACATTTCTACTACCAGTCTAGTTAGTTACATATTCATTTTCATCAAATTTGTCTTATGTACTTTTTGCTTCAAAGATTCGGATTTTTGACTTTACTTCTATGTTATAACGTGGCAATAAAATGTATGGTTGTGGTTTTTTGCCTCTAACTCATCACTAATTGGGTTTATTTTTATTTACACAACACTTTCACATAGACTAAGGAACGCCGAATCGGCTGATACCTTCAGTTTTCTCTGTTCTAAAAATTTTGCTTATGTACTTTTGCCTCTGAAGATATTTTTGCTTTTAATCACTGCTTTAATATGCGTAATTAACGACACGCTGATCGAACGTTTATCCATTTCGGCTGCGTAATAGTTGACCCCTTGTTACTAACTCGTCCCTGACGTGCATATGTGTGTACTGCACAGAGTTAGGATATACATGTACATACACATACATAGGTACCATAATGTCTGGCGGTATTGAGGGTTCATATTGTATTGGCTTGACTACAAAGCTGTGTTATGTATATATCACTTTTATTTTATGCACTGCTGGAATCAGAAATTTCAAAAAAATCTAGGTTTCTTTCTGACCTTATGTCAACGCTAGTAATACATAATTTTAAAATCAATTACCTGCGTATACCTATATTTACTTGAATTAAATATTGAATACTGATACAATTTTGTTCTCAGAGAAGTTTATTTATGTAAATAGTTTAGAATTATTTGAAGTTCAGCGAGAAGTTGTTATATGTAGACACATGTTTCGTACGGCCTACCCGAGTCCTACTAACCACAGATGCACAGCATGACGGATTTGGGGGTGGGGTCAGCCAGTCTGGGGGTCAAGAATTGAGCTTTTTTGGACCAAAATGACCTCAAAAACTGATATAAGCGCTAAAATGACGTCATTTTAAAGCCCTTTTGAAGAAAATATTCAATTTTCAACCGGAAAAATTCCTTTTTCTCCATTCTGGGGGTATAGACCCCCGAACGCCCTCCACGTGTCCCAGCCACACTATGCACGTGGAGGTTGGGATCTGAATTCTTCAGAGTGGAAAAATTGGAAATTTTATAGGGAAAATAAGACAAAATAAAGTTGAAAGTTAATGAAAATAAACAATTTTCCAATTCATAATTTATAAGTATTGAAGCATGTATACCGGTTTTTGAGGCTATTTTGATTCAAAAAGTTCTCCCTGAACCAGTCATGGTGTAACTAACAATTTCCAATTTCCTTGACAAAGAAATCCCTCTCCCGAACTTTGCTACATATCTCTTTTGAGTGTCTCCCCTGGACTGTGCGTGGATAAAAATAAACTTCGGAAGTACAGTCTTGATTGCATTCAAAATTTGCAGCTTTCCTAACTATCCCTTGACATCAAAGGTTCCGGAGGCAGTAACGCATAAAATTAATTTTGTCATGGAGCGAGCTTTGTTGCCGATTGATGGATTTATTTGTACTTGATAATTTTTTTATTTATATCTATACTTGTATGTTATGACAAACGTCTTGTTGCAAGCTTGCATTGTTTTTTTCTATTAAAAGAGTAAAATGCTAAAGTTTGCATGCAAAGAAACACGTTTAAAGGAATTTCATTGCATAGGCATTGATAGCATAGCAAAGAATTAGGACAGTTGATAATAAGTATGTACTTACGCATAGAAGTTGCGTGCTGCGTGTAAAAATGAAGCAAGACATAGTCTGCCCATTGCAAGCCAGGGGATATTATTTTAAAATTGTTTTAATAATCTAATTCTGACTTGTAAGTGAAAAATTCATTCATGTTAATTTCTGCATTTCCTAGAGTCTTCAATTTGAACTCTTAATTAATATGCTTTCTTATCTTCTAGTACAAAGCAGTGAATTATTTTTGAACAAAACGTGAATTTTCAAACGAGAGCATTATTTTTTGCAATTTAAAAATACGTACCAACCTACATATTCGGATTAATTTGATAAGTTATGCGTACCATGCGTTCCTTGATCTGTCAATGCATAAATGCTGCTCATCTATTTTAACTCTAAGCTCCATTAAGTTACTCCAATTACAGTTTAGTACCTACACAGTTGCTGCGTTTGTTCTACAGTATCTTGTAGCGGCATTAATTAACTAATGATTTACTTGTAGCCGACCGTACTAATGATTTGCATGCAGGCCTTTGTATGTTTAGCAGTGCATACAAAGCTCCAGCGGGAGGTGCCTTGCTCGTAAAACGTGTACCCGTGATAGGTACAGATGTATGTACATATGTATAGGATAGGTAGGTAGGTTCCTACCTGAGACGCCTACTGTACCTATCTATTATGTAACTTACTTCAAGCCTTTGCCATTTATGTATGTACAAAAAAATGTATCCTAGGAATTTTGTCTGCCAAAAACGGCCTAACTTCTAGTGCCGCCTAGGAAATATTATAACAATAAGTAGCTCTTAAAATAACAAATCATTAAGCCTGATAAGGAAGCTAGATACTGAACTAAATTGTAAATAATGAGAAAAATAAGGGAGATTCGCATTCACTTGCTTGAAAATGAAATCAAAAAATAAAAGCAGTACTTGCCAGACCTGGGCGTAAGGGTGGTTTGGGGGGAATGCAAACCTACCCAGAAACCAAAATACCCCCCTAGAAATCAAAATACCTTCCCCCAGAATTCAATTTTTGAATTTTATTTTGTTTTTTTTCGCAATTTTTTGATGCCAATGGATAGTGCTCGATGAGAAACGTCGAAAAATGGTGTTTTTTCGCCATACTACCCTTTTTAAGGCCATTTTTGACCTTCAAAAAATCTTGCACCCCCTCACCCAGAATTTTCTTGCTGCCCACGTATGGTGCTTGCCCCATTGGCTGAAATTCTGGCTACTGTTGCATATACATTTAAAAAATTAGTGATATAGAACAAAAAAATTGAAAAGGCGAATATTAATTACGGAACCTAAACAAATTACTGATTTAGCAAGGTAATTTTATAAACACAGACAGCTCATAGAAGACTAAAAAATGTACCTATGATAAGATGCACTCCGACAGTAAACGAAATTTCGAATAAGTACATATGTATGTAGGTACCAAGACTATTCTCATTATTATGCGATTTTGAGCTTAATATTTATCACATGATTACTGTTTGTAGACTACAAAGAAAATTAATGCAATTTTTTCCGATATTTGTCAAAACCTACCTACTTTTCGCACGAATGATAGATACTTATTCGAATATTATAATTGAAAGAAACTGCGAGGCTATCGATTCGAGTTTAGCGATAATGGCAAAATATTATGCGCAATTTTTATGCTAATGTTATATAAATACGTACCTATCAGCCTGCGTCCGCGCATTGCTGAAATATAACACAGACTTTCTGCTCTTTTTTGTTTCATGAATACTCGACCAAAAAATATTTTCGTTTCTGAGATGGATCGCAGTGGGATTAAGATCTGTTGTACGATTAGGCTGAATTGGGGCGTAAAGCTATAAATCATTTTAGCACATCAAATGAATATACGTATTCCAGATTTCTGGAGCATACAAGAAAATGAATATCAAACCGTTGATCATGCACTCGTGAATTTTCGTATTTTCTTTACAATAAATCTTATTCCTCTTGTACACATGTAGATGTACATTACGTACACATGTAGGTATGAGTTATATCTTAGTTAGCGCGTTAGCGCGTACCTATAATATACTTGGGTACCCCTAACACCTGTGCACCCCCTACAGCTATAACGGGACACTTCTGGAAGGTGCGGTTTTTTTTAAAAGAATGATAATAAAAAAATTTGCTGCCCGTGATTTTTTGTTTTTCTTGAAACTCAAAACTGATTGTGTAAAAGAAGGTGTAAAGTTTTTGTGTAACGTTATAATATAGGACAAATTTTGGGACCTTTTTGTCACGGCAAGTGGACAACTGAGTATTGATGACTCGAACAATTAAACAGCATAGAATTATAGAGGGATGGATTTTTCGGAACACTATTTTTTGTTTTTTGAAATTCGCATTAGTTTTCGAAAGGCAGTGTAAAGAGTGCGAAAATCTGGGGGTGAAAAAACACTTTTTGGTCGAGTTTTCAACCTGTCTATGTCTGATACTAAGTCCGGTTATAAGTTTTTTAAATGTTTTCTGACAGAAATGTAGAGCGGATCAAGGGCTACATTCTGCATATAAGCAAAGTCTTCTACGCTCTATGGAGAGTTAGATCCTGGGGTTTAAAGTTTACACTCTAGTGGATGGTGTAAAAAACAGATTTTAAGTAAGATTTCTCTGCCAAATTTTTCCGCTTATGAGTCAGTGTAAATTGAAGACAGCATTAATAAAGTGCCTCTCAGGGGCTACACATCGCAGCAAACCGCATTTAAAAAAACTCAATATTGAGTTATTTATGGGGGTGTAAAGTTCGAAATCAGAGGTAAAAAATGGGCGAAAAAACATGTTTTTTCCGAAGTTTGATTAATAAATCATACCAAATAATTTTTGCAACAGAATTTTGGCACACAGGAATGTACTACGATTTAAAAGCTACAAATAGTACCAAACCGAATTTCTTTAAACTCAATGGGGAGTTCGGTACGGAATTTTAAAGTTTACAGTGTTCTAAATGATGGAAAATACGTTTTTGTTGCGTTTTTTGTTCGCCACTTTCTCCGTCCAGAAGTCGGGATAAGTCCAATAGAATAAAAATAAAGTGCTTTATATCGGGTGCATGTCAAAGCAAATTGTCTATACATTAATATTCAGCGAGTGTAAAGTCAAAAATTTGGTGTTTAAAATACGTTTCTGTCTTGTTTTTTCAGCCTGCTTCTCCGGTTATGAGTCAGGGACATGATTATCAAGTCTAGAAATGGACCAGGAACCAAATTTGATATGCCAGTCTGGCGCATTTGTTTACACTCTACAGTGTTGTAAAGTAGTTTACACCTATTGTTAGTTTGCCCATAGAGCATTACGGAGACTTAATTTTTTTCATAAATATTAATCGTAATATCGAAACAATATCAAAATTACGAATCTGACCAAAATCTTCTTTACACTACGTGTTTACATGAAGTTGACACTACATATGTATTTATCTTCGTTTTTGAGCATTCCAGAAACCTAATTTTTTCCTGGAGTCTAGAAATTTTCAAAGAATCAAATGTGAGACGTCACGTAGGCACGTTTGTTTACATCCAACAGTGATGTAAAGTAGTTTACACTCATTGTTTATTTGTCCTCAGACCATTGTACTTTGGTATTAATATCATAGGTAGCGCGATAGCGCTACCTATAATATACTTGGCCATCCTTTTTCTTATATGTTTATCACAGCGAGTGCGAAATTTGTGTCCCCCTCACAGCAAAAACGGCACACACCTGGGAGATGCGGTGTTTTTAATCGATGGATAATTAAGAAAATTCGATGCCTGTGTTTTTTTCTTTTGTTTACACTCAATACTGAGTTAGCAATGAGCGTGTAAAGTGTAAAGCAAAAAATCAAATAATTTGCGGAGGGCCAATTTTTTTAAAAATGTTGCCCCCCAGCTGTAGATTACGAATCTGACCTTAAAATTTCCTTATAGTCAATGGTTGTTGCACGAAAGTGTAAAGTATACGTATTTTTACTCTTTGCGTGTCCTTCAGCTTATCTTACTTAATTTTGGTTTCTGTGCAGTCCAATCGGTTTTATAATGTAGAGGGTTGTAAAATCTCAAAATGGATTTTTTTCTTTCTTATAACGCAATTTTTCTTGATCTGTGATCGTTTTAGTGTGAAGGGTTCGAGACGAAAAACGATATCTCTTCAACTACTCCGCTAAGTAGGCGGAACATGCTAATTATGCTTAAAAGGTGCCCTGACCTCAGTGTTACAGATCCCAGTTTATTTTGTTTCTATACATCCAATATTGCGGTATTAGCACAAGTGTAAAGTTTACACCGAGAAGCATTTTTGTGCCCAGAGCATCGTGGAGGATGAATTTTTTTAAAAATGTTCTCCGTAAGGTCAGAATAACGGATCTGACCTTTAAACTTTTCTACAGCCAGTGTTTGTTGAGGTATGAAGAGGTGAACTTTGAATTATATATACATTTATTTTCTAATGCCGATAGATAACTCCGCATTGCATATTTTTGATCAGATTTTTCGTATTTCAGAGGTTTTTGACTCGTCTTTAATAAATAATTATTTTTATCATCATAAATGCACTATTCTTGAACTTCTTTAGAATGATGAATATCTTTCAAAATAGGATAATCAAGCTGAAATCTGCTGATATGTCGAGTTGGCGCAGTGGTTGACAACTCCGTTCTCAGATGCGGCATTAAACAAAGAATGATGGGTTCGAATCTTCTGAATGCTGACTTTTTCATTTTTCCAATTCTTTTGGCAAAACCATGTACTTCATTTGACTCATATATCTATTTAGGTTCTGCGGATAACACTTTTTTGTGTTTTGAATTTCGCCTCAGTTGTCGAATGGGAGTGTAAAGAATGCGAAAATCTGGGGGTGAAAAGACACATTTTGGCCGAGTTTTCGGCATGTTTATGTCTGCCAACAACTCCGCTTATGAGTTTTAGGAAATTTTTTCTGACATTTTCTACAATCAATACGCAGTTAGTACCAGGGTTTTAGACTTTACACTCTAGTGGATGAGTAAAAAAACAGATTTTTTCCAAGATTTCACTGCCAAAAATTGGGGTTAATTAACTAAAATAGAAATAAAGTAACTTCTAATGGCCACACGTCGAAGCAAGCCGCGTTCAAAAAAACGTAATATTGAGTTGTTTATAGGGTGTAAAGTTCGAAATCTGAGGTGTAAAGTGGGCGAAAAAAACAGGTTTTTTCGTATTTTGATTGATAAATCATATCAAATATTTTGCGGAACATAAGTTTGGCACATACAAACCTACTACAATCAAAGGGCAACAAACAGGCCCGAACCGAACTTATTTACATTCAATGGGCGTTAGGTTCAGATTTTTAAAGTTTACAATGTGGTGGACAGTGGAAAATACGTGTTTGTACATTTTTTGTTCGCCACTTTCTCTGTTCAGAAGTCGGGCGAGGTCGAATAGGATAAAAATAAAGTAAAATTCTAGTTTTTTTTCTACGTAAAATCAGAATTGGGAATCTAACTGTTAGTATTCTCTACACCTAGTAGTTGTGTAAGGTTTGCACTATTCATTTGTTGTTAATATGTAGTTTATACTACAAATTTATTTTACTACCAAATCTAGGCGTTAGTGTTCCTTACATTTGATATTTGCGTGAAGTTCTTGAATTTTTGCCGAAAAACTTTGTTTTTTAATTTACCAACATCCCACCTTTTCAATTTTCTTAAAGTTTAAAATCTTTTACAATTCTCTTCATAATTTAATGGTAGGTTTGAACTTTAAGTTTCTCTTGGTTTACAACTCTCGCTTAGCAAGCTCATTTTTCAAAACTTTTTCATAGTGATCAATCGCGTTTAGTTCGGAATAGGTGGACGGCCCTTATTTTATTATTCGGCTCAAATAATCCAAGTGACGATCTTTTGATTATTTTCTTTATCGCAAATTCAAACACCCAAATTTCAATTTAAAAATCATAAAAATTATTTCATAATTATTATGTAAGATGACTGGCTGGTTGAGAGCTCTTTTTTGTTGTTTTCATTGTTCATTGTGCTCGTAGGAACCAGAAAAGAAATAGTTTTTCGCCATAGGTATTCTCTGGCGAAAACAAGTTAACAAAGCTTTTTTCGTTAATTATTATTTTGGTCCAAAATAGGTCAACTGACCTAGGGCTAAATTCCGGGGCTACTTAATTACTACTGCGTTAGGTTTTTAGGGCATAGCTGCCAATAGCTCCATAGGTACGGACGAATTTAGATCCGAGGAGTTTGAGATCGTAGTTATTGAGGGTCGTGTGGTTGAGTCCGGCGTTTCGCCCTAGCGACCTGACCAGCGCTAAGTGTAGCCAGGTACTTAAGTAAGTCCCGTAGGTACGTTTTATGTCGTTTCCAAGTTAATTTAAATGTGGAACGACCTCTATAACTTACAGGACTGTTTAGAATGTAACATATATTTACTAAAGCTAATAAAAAATAGTAAACTTTATAATTCCGACAATCAACTCAGTTTTAAATTATATGCAGTCTGATTAATTTCAAAAGGTAGACGGTTATAAAATCTAAGGAGTCTTTTTTTAAAACAATATTTTTTAAATTAAGAGGCAATTAATTTATGTCAAGAACAATATTGTTTTCCGCGTTCTTGGACTGCTGTCATTATTGTGGTATGTTACTAAATGTGTTTGCTGACTGATGCACTGAAATCATGCTAATTAAAAGTAGGGCACTAGCAAAGAAAAATGCTCCGATGGAACAAAAAAGATGAATATACTTGGAATTGTGGATTATAAAGGATGTAAAAGGAGGGGACTAGGAAGAATCTACCTAAAGTCGCAAAATCTGCTAAAAATCACACTTTCTCTAAGCAACGCAAAAAATCGAAGTATATTCTGCAGCCTCTAAAAAGTGTCTTTTTAAATAATTTTCAAAAATTCAGATAATAAACGAAATCTATAATGTTTCCTTTTTAAAATTGCTGGCAAGTAGCAACACTCACTAGCTTCGTATCCTGATTGAAAGAAAACTAAGTGGTATTGTATTTAAAGTTGTTTTATTTTGCTATGAGCATTATAGCAAGCGAAGGAGGGGCCGATTCATTAGTGCACACAACCGTTACGGGCATGCTAGTGTACCTACATTTAGTCCGTTTCAAGTCAACTCACGCCGCGTTTCCTACTGTTTTGAACCAACAATTCTTGTAATTGTTTTGGATGCATCGATGTTTGCTATTTCATTCAATTGGCTTAGAAAGACTGTTACTCGATATCATTTCCCATAGCTGCTGCATAGCTAACGTGCTGCTTTTTCAATCATTTTTTATGGTTAAATATTTATTCTAATGTATTGACCGCAGAATATACTTTGATTTTTGCGTTGCTTAGAGAAAGTGTGATTTTTAGCAGATTTTGCGACTTTAGGTAGATTCTTCCTAGTCCCCTCCATTTACATCCTTAATAATCCACAATTCCAAGTATATTCATCTTTTTTGTTCCATCGGAGCATTTTTCTTTGCTTATGTATATACGTACTTACACGAAACATGACTCCACGAAGGATAAATTTAAAGAGAGTCATTCGATTGTTTTGGACGAGTCACAAGGGTTGTTATACCTGGTTATTGTAGTGTGATTATAATAGTTCATGTTTATCTTCTTATTGTAATTTTAAAAAAATTATTTGGCTTGAAGAGTGATTTAACTTGATTGTCGTATGTATTCGGTGATGAAAAAAATGTCTCCATACATAGGAGTTTGCTGATGGGGTGCTTACCAAGAAAGATAATGCCGAAATTGAAAGAATCAAAAATGAACGAATACGTTAAAAAAATGTTAAAATTACATTAATTCCCACTTTCTACTTGATTTGGTTTTCACTTGATTATTAGGCCAAATAGCTGGGTGACTGACCTTGTCCGGCCATGCTAGGCTTCTTCTGCCATAACAATTGAAATTTTACTAAGTACATATCTGTAAAGTATTCTTTTGAGGCCAGCTGAAATTTTGCATGATATAGCATTTTCTGCAGTTTTTTTAATTTTTTATTTTTCAATTTCTTCTAATGGCTCCAGCCAGCGACGATGCTGTGATTCCCTTAGAACGTTCTACTTTCGTGGAAGTCAGTTTATCTACTAGAATGATATTATATTGTCTGCCTTGACTTACACGTTTGACGTTTCGGACAATGCTCTTTCCTTCTAGAACACAAGAGCATAAAAAAATTTGAAAAAATAAAAAATCGAGTAAATTGAACAAAATATAGTCAAAAAATGGCCGAACATTTGAGTTTTGAGCCAAAAAATAAGCTAAACATGCTTAACAGGCCACAAATTTTTACAAAAATCTACAATTCTGGGGGGTTGCGGCTATTTTTCGGGGGGGGGGCTGAAAACCCCTAAACACCTGCCGCCCCCAAAAACACTTATGGTTTTTATGTTCTTTTTGTTTTTGAACCCCCGGCACATGTAAGCAATCAGGGACCGCAGAAAACCTTAAAATTAGATGAAGTGGACCTCCGACCACTAGTATCGATCTTGATGGTATCCAAGGAACCAATGTTATTTCAAACATTGTTTACTTATTTTCGCTCGAAAAATCTACTTTATAAAAACATTTTAGAAGCACAGTTAATTTCTCCAACACGTTTCGCAGAACTTTTTTAGGAATTCATACGCTTCGGTTCAAAAACAAAGTTTCTGCAAATGATTTTGTACACGTGGTACTTAATAGAAAATGTGTGCTCTGTTCCCAATAATTATTGTTATTATTAAAATAATTATTAATAATTATTAATATTAATAAAAGTTGATTAATATTAATAATTATTAAGTCCACGATGATTTTTCATTCTAAAGTAGCTTGTTGCAAAAATGTCGCACAGAACTGAATATTATGATTACAATACAAATTCCGACATAATTTTTACGCTCGTCTCTTTTCTGTTAGAGTGATGCGTGTTCGCCATCCACCAGGGTTTTACAAAAAGTTAAATTCGCCGGAATCGTCGAAACGTACGACAACTAAACAAAAACGCTATCTTCCACACGGATACTATCGTATAAAGGTATGATGGAATACATTCATGTAGGAAGGGGAAACCCACAAGAAGCCGAAAGACCCCCAGAATTTGCAGAGTTGAATTTTTAGGACTTTTCGCAATTTCATCAATACCCCCAGAATTCGGTTGCTACTCATGCATGCTTACGACTCTAGCCATGCGTTTCACGGCTGGGATTACGGGTGGGGCTAATTGGCCAATTCTAGGGGAGGATGATGACCTCCAACTTTTTTTGGCGAAAAAACATCTAAAAATATGCAAAAAACACGAGTTTTCGATAAAATTCGTCGCAACCTTTCTGATTTTGTCTGGATGAGGCAGAGTGACCGACTTCGGTTCAAGGCAGTGGCGGACCTAGGATTTTTCCAAGGGGGATACTCCAACTCTTCAAAAAACAGTCAGAAATAGGTCTAAAAGAATATGCCCTTAACGTGCTAAATAGCGTTTTTTCGGCTTTTACGAGTGTCTATTTTTATTTTCAATCGCTTTTGTCACAATTTTTTCAGAAAATTTTAAAATTTTGGAACAGTTTGCGCGGAAAAATCAATTGATTTTAGCAAAAATATGGCGTGAAGCGCTGGAAAATCAGCGAAATTTAAGCGTTTTGAAAAATCTGAGAAATTATGATCAATGACGGCCAATACTCATTGCAAATTACTTATCCATTATTTATCTCGCCAAGTATTTTTGGCCAATGGGGGGGGGGCGGCCGCCCCAGCCCTGCTTTAATCCGTCCATACATATATTAAAGAGCGTTCGATGAAAATTCTGTAGTGTCGCATCGACCCTAGAATTCACTACATATAAAGTGTAATGGCTCTTGTCGTACCACTAATTCATTAACATGAAGCTTAAACTTGTGAAAATCTAAGGAAAAAAGAGATAATTATGTCTATAGTTTGCGCAAGTGATCATTTTATGTGCAAAGTTATGATACGAAGACGCCTGTTTGATTAGTCTGCTGTATATTGATTTCGATGACTAACTAATTTTGGGAGGGGGCGGAACCTACCTACCCTCTTGATGGTTGTATTATTCATTGTATTCAAACAAACATGTTCTTTTACTCTTATAATCGAGAGCTCTAGACCCAGCACCGGACCTGAGCGATTAGAACTTTTTTGTTTCCATTATTTTGCTAAGTTTGAACTAAACTAGGAAAAGAAAATTAATGTGACTGAGATTTTTAATCAGAAGACATTGAAGAACTCTACAAACGCTCCTGGGGTTCAAGAAAAATTTTGAGCGTAAAGAATTCGTCTTTTTGGTTTCGAAATTCGCAACCAGTGTGTACACACAGCAAAAAATTTAAGGTAAGGGACGACCGTCACTCTAAAATTCTGGCAGGTAAGATTATTCAGGAAAAGATGAAAAAATTGTCTCTTTGCTAGGAAATAGGAAATGATACAATTTTCGGGATTTGCACCGTATGATAAGTGCCTTATATACTTTTGCATGGAAAGCCATCTAAAAAATGTCACTTTTCTCTGTGGCGGATCCAGGATTTTCTGACAGGTGTTCATTTATCTTAAAGTATCAGGTTTTTTCGTCTTTTTATGGATATAATTATTTCTGATCCGAAAAAGGTAAAAATCTCAAAATTTTTCTACGAAAAACTTAGTGCAAAAATCAGCACAAAGCACCGAAAACATACTCACACAATCATTGTAGAAAATAAAATCCATATTCTGTACATAAATTACTCTATTAATATTAAAATGAAATTTTTAGAACGCTAAAAAAGTCAATAAATGAAATTTATAAGTACTATCCGGCGCGAAGCGCCAGAAAAAATTTGGAAAAATCAAGGTAAAAAATGGCTAAAATCAACAAAAGATTTAGAATCAATTTATACAAAGTCCGCCCCCTCCTTGGCCAAATAATGAATACGGGCCTGCGTACATACAAATGTATTTGTTGACTTGTAATAAAAATGAGAAAAATTGATAAACTTTCAGGCATTTTGCTGCTAAAGGATCGATCCTCCATAAAAATTTTTGTTTTAATAAGTATTTTAAAAATCATATTTCCAACCGAATCATAATTATTCAGAGATAACCCTCAATCTTATATATCTGAATCGAAATCAATACATTCAATGAAAATTAATTAATTGATGCGAACGGGCGTTATTGCCTTTCTATATTGTCTTTGTTAATTTAAAATCGGTACCTATTCCTCCGTATGTACACAGTTCCGTTTAACGTGTGCATATGCTTGTATATCGTGTTGGTCTCCAGGACGTTCACAATTTGGTATACTTTACTTAGATACCCATTCGGAGGAAGGGGCAGCTGGGAACATGAATTATCTTAAAAAGTAGCATGTATGCTAAAACAGCGCAAAAACCGTCTTAATTCACAGTTTTTAGTCAATTTTAAGCACTTTTGCGGGAATTTGTTTCTTCTTTTGGGCTTTAATGTTGCATTATTTTCTAAACATTTTCCACTGGTCCAATGCTCAAGCACTTTACATGCATCATGTATAATCATGATGAATTAATATGAGGAAAAATAAAATGTGTTTCTGGTGCCAAGCGCCGAAAATTTGAGACTTTTGAGCAAATAGATAGCTGAAAACGCTTACAAAGCACCTTTTCAACGAATTTTCGGATATTTTTGAAAAATCGACGATTCTGGGGGAGGGGATCGCAACCATTGTAGCGAGGAGACAGTAGCCATTCTGGAGGGTAAAATCCCCAAACCCCCCAGAACATGTATTGTCTAAAGACCGTTAACCTTTTCACGTGCTTTTCTGCAACCAACTATTTCAACTAACGCTATATAAGAACACACCATAAATGCAAGTGTTCATAAGGAAGGAATACCTTTTAAATCAGTTCTGTGCGACATTTTTGCAACAAGTTCCAAAATTTTTATCAATTTTGAGCAAAAAAGTGGATAAAATTTTTAGCTTCGACGATTACCTGGGGTAATGTTTCTGAAATTACCGAATCCCTATGTACATTCATTTTTAATTTAGACCGCCCGCCAGTTTTTTTGCTCGTCCCCAAATAAGTATGTCACTAATCATCACTAAATTCATACAATTAGAACATCGAAGGCGATCGAAGTCGTATGATTAGTTTAAGCTGATAGAAAACCCCACTTTTTTATTCGCTTTTCGCGATTCGACACTGTTAGCATTATCTGGAAATTCTCTTAAATTTCTGAAGATTCGTAATGACTACAAAATTATTATTATTCTGAATTTGCATTCTTATCCTTTACACTAAATTAAGCAGAAAAAATTTAAAAAATTGCTGAAAATTAATCCAGTCAGATATATCTGGTTTAGAATCATAAGGCCAAAAAAATTGTTTTTAATTTTGGTATAAATGTCTCAGGTGCTTCAAGAGCTCGTGGACAAAGTTAAGGTGCATTGGGTTGGCTATCCGAAATCAGCCGATCAGTTGGTGGATAAAAAAGACCTGCTTATTCACAGTTCAAATCATCAGCCGTCTAGAAAAAACTTTTCCATTAGATTTCAAGGAACTGTTGAGCGAATTTATTTTGCAATAAAAAAATCGCTTTCGCTCGGTAGATGCAACAGGGAAAAAATTGTAATATCTGTGCCAATTGAAGTCGACTGTTTCAACAGATTAATAAAAGTGACCTCGGCGAAGCAAATTAAATTTGGAAAATTTTTGGCTAAAAATCGACAGATAGCGGACATTTTTGGTGATTTTTCCTGGGCATATCGAATAAATAATATTGCAGGCGATTTTTGCTTTGTCAAGCCTAGCAGCACCATTTTCCGCCTCGCTAAGCAGAAGTTTACTTATTACAACGATATTGGCTCTGAACTTATCAAGAACTGTTTCGAAGGTGCTTCCGTCTTAAAAATTGGTTTCAGCCGCAAAGCGCTCCCAAAACGATTTTTCGACGAGAGACTTTGGGAATTTTAATATGGCCGATTTTTTATTTCATATTCGCCGATCATTATTGTCAGAATTTTGCAAAGCGGCAGACTCGGACCCGTCGTCGTCAGTGCTTAGTAAGAAAATATCAGATAAATTAAATTTATTTTATGCTGTTAATGGGTGGGACATTCAGCATGAAGATGGTATCATTCGCAAAGTTCATGGATGGCAAATTAAGCATAATGACTGGATATATAAACGCTTATTTTGTTTTTGTCAAAACTAAAAATTATGCATACAAAGAGCAAAAAAGGCGGAAAACAAAAGATTATCTTCGAAAATCCATTCCAATGAAATCGAAAATCGTGTCATGCTTCCTCCACCTAAACGAAGTAAAGAAAAAAATGTTATACGTATATCGTCTCCTATCAAAGTGCCAAAGAGGGCCATCAGCAGTGTGAAGTGTCGACAGCAGCGAAACATAATGATATCCAAAATACGGAAAAACGCTGTTAAGCTTTTGCGAAATCTGGAATCTGTAGCCTTTACGGTTAAGTCAGTAAGTATAAGAGAAAGTTTGACTGGCAAAGAACACGAAATAGCTTTATCAAGTGAATTCAATGACAAGCCTGGTGGCAGCAAAGTTGTTGAAGCAACGGAAATCAAAAATGCATTGAAAATTTCGGATTATAATTACAAAAAATTGACGAAAATATGCAAATTACCCAAATTATGGTCCATAAAACTTTGGGAAGAACATATGAATGACGTACTTAATGTGGAATGCTTCAGTCAAATACAAGGCGCGCATGTAAGCCTGAAGCATATTCTCATGCTTAAACTGAAATATGACGATTTGTTCAAGCACAAGCTGGAAAGTCTTGAAACAGACACTCTTCGTATACGTTTGGGCGGCGATGGAACAATTGTAGGGAGAAAGCACAGCCATATAAATATTGCTGCTTCGCTGATGCTTGAATCGGACAGCTGTATATCAAAAACGTATCCATTAATCATTGTAGAGGGAAAAGAAAACTACAGTGTAATAAACGAAGCACTCAACGAATTGTTGATTGAGATTGCAGAGTTGCATCAAAATGGCCTAACTGTTGAAAATCAAACTTTTTCCACACAATTTTTCATCACGGGCGACATGAAATTTTTGCTAGTCGTTCTGGGGCTTGATGGGGTAGCGGGCAACTACCCTTGCCTATATTGCCAAGCACACAAAAGCAAAATTTCAACCGTGTCAGAGACATTCGAGAATCGCACAATAGATAGCATTGCCGAAAAATCTGTCCTGCCTAAAGCAGACAAGAAAAAATTCAACTGCGGCCGGAAGCCTCTGTTTAGCCAAATTCCAGTTAAGGACCACGTAATTGATATTCTTCACTGGTTTCTGCGTACCACCGATACGCTTTTTAAGCTACTAGTGCAGGAGCTAGTCGGCCTAGATGAGTCTAATACTTCCTTGACGTCACGTACTATTGTAGAAAACTGCACCCGGCTTAAGCAGCTTGAATGTATGATCAAGAAAATCGGAGAAGAGATTCATAGACACATTAATTTGCACTTTTTCACAGCCAAAGGATCTGATAAAATCGACTGGCCTACTTTGTTTGGCCCAGAGAAGCTTCTCATATTTAAGCATTTAGATCTTCGCCAATTCGACGGACTAACTATGGCTGACCAAAAAATGCTCTTATGGGGTCAAATCATTGATGATTATAAATGTCTTCGGCAAGATCATATTTGGACACAAGGAGAAATCGAAAACTTTGAGCGACATGCAGCACAATGGCTGCAGCAATTTTGTGACATTTATCCGACTAAAATGGTCACACCTTAAATGTATATTTACGCAAGACACTTTTCGGAATTATTGCAATGGCATGGATCCCTGTGGCCATTTTTCCAAGAATTATTCGAAAAATTTAACGACGTTAGCACCACAAGATATTTTAGATGCACAAATCACAGTCGAACATCCTCGTACAAACAACTCCTGCAGAGTCATCTACGCTCACTGCCGTTCATGAACAAAGTTGTTCTAAGAGATATTATCATTATTTATTATTTTTATTTACATTAATATTACTAATGAAGTTCATAATAAGAAGCTCACTTTCAGATATCAGCTAAAACTGTCTTTAATTCTTTAAATAGGTACTTAGAAGTCTTGCTGTGAAAAATCTGAAATTTTTCGGATGTGTTTATGATTATTCATATATAAAAACACTTATTCTGGTGATTATGATAATAATCTGTATAGGTCTGAAAAAGATAACATCTGTCCTTTAATTTAAGTTAAAAGATCAAAATTTTGGAATTTTTGGTTTGAAAAGCATTCTAAGTTTGTGAACAGGTCAATCAAATTCTATGTTTTTCAAACGTAATTATATGATTTTCATCTACCTTTTGTTCTTTACTCTATTTTTTTCGTCGAGAAACTTTGTTTTTTGATCTAGAGTTCAGTGTTCGATATCCTAAATCAGCTCCACAAAATTTTCATGACTCTACGTCTGAAACTGTAAAAAATTACAAAATTTGTTTTTTTTGTTATATTTTTTTATTTTTTTAATTTTCTTAACATTTTTTAAATTTGATTATATCTATCGCCTCAGTCATGGATGAACAATGTCCGAACTTTTTAGCTCTTTTTATCTGCTTTCTTCTTGCCTTTTGAACGATTTTTAAAATGAAATGTATGCAATACAAATGCAGTTTGCTTTGAAATTTTTTGCGCAATATTTTTATTTTTTGATTAAAAGCTACGCAACTTGCAGCTGAAGGACAAAGCAGTTAATCATATACATGAATAATCTTTTTAAGAAAATCCCAAGAAAATTATCATTAGGCTTCTGAAAATGTATATTTAACTAAACGAAACCCTTGCATCATCAAAGTCTATAAACAATTGTTATATTTTAGTGGTTTAGCCGATTATTGGTCGTCGGTTTCATTTTGTTGTATAGCCGCTCGTTTATTTTCTTTTTGTCGCCGCGCCACATATCATCGTCATACTTCAGGAAGCGGATTAACATTGCTGTGTAAGAATTGTAGTTTAGGGACGGTTGAAAATTGAAAATTATACAATAGGTCAGCAGTCACTCGAAGCTTACAACGATACCCGCTTCACGCCTACGTTGTCCTTAATTTAGGGAATGGAATGTTCGTCACAATCTGGCTCTAATTTTGCTTTATTTTAATTATTCACAGTTTCAAACACTGTACAGAAAATTTTGGATTTTGGTCTACTTTTGGCCTCCCTTTTACCATATTTTTCGCTAGCAAACTTTTCATTTTTTCATTTTGGTTGTCTGGTCCACACCCCTCCCAATAGCATGTCTGATGTTGTCGGAGAAAATCTAACAGGTAATATGCACACAGGGGGTCTGGATAGGGCAAAAGTCAAAAGCATCTACCGTAATTGGTGGAGGGTATTTCGGATTGGCGGTCTAACCCCCAACTCCTCGCATGTGCACATGCGGTAATATGTCAACAATGAAATATTGATTCTACTTTTCAAAATATGATAAGTTTTCAATGATTTATTTTCACGAGTAGCTTGCTTTTTTTACCAAGTGCTTGTATCGAACTTGTCAGAGTTCGATTAACTACGTATTTCAAAGAGGCGCTTATGTTGATTATGCAAGTAAGTTAACTTGTTTTCAACTAATAGTGTTACTAAAATATGCGCAAAATATAATTTTCTAAAGTCTCGTTATCTAAATTTTTCTTCGGAATCCTTTTCGAGTCCAGAATTTATTCCTTAGAAGTTTAAAAATTCCGAAATTGTTATGCAAAAATGTGCTAAAATTCAGTGGAAAGCGCAGAAAATTTTCTGGAATTTACGCATTAAGATGACAGGAGTGTAGAAAGTTACTGCTTTTCCTTATATCCGTGCATTGAGCAATGCTGTACAAACCCATTTTAGAAATTAGCGTGATGCACCGAAAACTTTGTAAGTTTTTGTTATAACAGCAAATAAAATGTGCTATAATAAGTGTATTTTTGCTTGAGAAGTCATTACAAAAGTCTAAAAAAGTTCCTTGCCTTCAAAAATCAGTTTTGATGCATTAGTATGGTTTCCAGACTGCCGGGCGACAGTCAACGCATGAATAGCCGTGTTGAAGAGGGAGGAGAAATTTTAGACTAAAGTATGTTTAATCATGTGTCTTAATTCTTAGATTCAAAAAATCAAGAATTTGCGAAACAACACATTATTTCCTACATTACTACAACTTTTGGTGATAATTGAAAAAAGACTTGATGGGTTGAATTCACATTTGGGTTGCCAAAATGCAGCTATTTCGCTAAAAGCTACAAAGATCACAAAATCATGTCATTTTTTAGCTTACAAGCATTTTAGTTTTTTTTCAATAGCCCTATCAACATCTAAGGTTTTCAAACGTAATAATAGGATTTTCACTCCGTCGTTTTGAGATACATAACTTGGAGTGTAATTTTTTCTTCTCTTTCTGTTGTCTTTCCCTTCTGTCACAAAATTTCACTTTTTGATCGAATGGCTCAGTATTTGCTTACCCTTATCAAATTCACAAAATCTCCATGATCGTACTTTTCTGACGTTGTTAAAAACTTGGGTGCTATGCACGTCCGAATGCTCATACCTCTCAGTTAAATAGTCCTTGATAAAAATGTCAAAATTTTCGAACTTTCGCATTAATTCTTTAAGCAGATATCAGAGTTATAATTAATGCAATACTTATGCACTTCGCTCTAAAGTGTTTTGCGTATTATTTTTTCCTTTTTTAAAGCAACTTACAGCTGAATGCATAGCGGCCAGTCTTTAAATGATTTTTTTAGAAGAAAATCATAAGAAAATAATTATGAGGGTTTTCAAAATTTATAATCCACAAAACTACGCCTTTGAACCGCTTACATCTATAAATGTAATTTTTATTTAGGTGTTTTAGTCTTTAATATGGTCGCTGGTTTCGCCATTCCTATTTGTTGCTTTCGTCTTTGCGCTGTCTTTTACCGTCATACTCGTAAATCGTGGCAAGCAGACAAATATTGTTATGTAAGAATTGTAGCATAGGCCTGTGGAAAATTGAAATTTATAGGTCAGGTCAGCACAGCAACATACAAGTACAGCTTGGGAATTCTTGGGGGTTTAGCGTCGAAAAATGTTTATAAAAAGGCTTTTTGGGCACAAAAGCCATAGATACACGTCAAAAATATCATTTTTTGACGTTTCAGATGGCGCTTAAACTTTCTAGAACATTATAACATAAAAAATTTGGAGGAAATTTTCGAAAAACATTTAAGCGGACTGAACAAAATATAGTAAAAAAATTAGTATTTACGCACCAAAAATTTGACAGTTTTAAGCAAAAGTTCAAATAAATACGCTTAAAAAACACGCCTTATACGATTTTTATGAAAATCGACAATTCTGGGGGTCAGTACCAGACATGCACGTAGGGGTTGGTAGGAGTCCTTTGACCCCCAGAATGGAAAAATGGGAAATTTTATGGGGAAAATCAGGCAAAATTGAGGCCAAAAACGGATGAAGTTTGAAAATATTCTTCAAGTCTTTCAGATTGACCAGAAACTGTGTAATTCCGTAGTTTTAACGCTATTTTAGCGCTTATACTACTTTTTAAGATCATTCAGGCCCAAAACCTCAGCAAAAACTATATTCATTCACGGTTTCTGATAAATTTCAAGCACTTCTGCGCAAAATGTTTGATTTTGGTCATTTTTTGAGCCAGAGCAGCTTCTGATGTAGCATTTATATAATTTGTGAATTCAGACCTACCTGCGTATTCTTATTGATGTCAATATAACAATTATTATTAACATGATCAATATTAGCATTATTATTATCGAATAGAAAACGTAATGACCTGCATTTTGCGTATTTAGAGTTACGTGGACAATTTTAATTCGCTTCGTATGAATAACGTAATGTACATATTTTGACCAAAAACGACAGCTATTCGACCTCGGACCAGTCTTTTTGACAATTATATGCGGCTTTCTGTTTTGTGTTCATTGATAGGTAAATATTGTATACCTATTTCCCGTATATTTTATATAATTGTACAACTGTTTTGCGACCATCAATAAACGTAACATATGTATGTGATTGTTATGTATTTCCCTGAGCACGCCAAGTGGTTGTAAAAAATTAATGAGTTTTATGTCAGGCACATATTAGCCTGGTTAATGAAAACTACAGCTCTGGTAGTATATAGCATTCCAGGAGCGTATTGTACGTGTATCTGCAAAGCATTCAAATGGCCAAACAGACTGGTTAGTTAGATCGATCACAGAGCGTAATTCCGTACATACTAGATAGGTAGGTAGGTACGTGTATGTACATGTACGGCACCATTCGTACCTATATACTGTACATATGCATACAGAGATGAAATTGATTGAAAAAGTATTTCCATTTCCCTGGCTTCACCAATCATAGTTCAAGTAGGGCGTGGTTTCAGACACGCCTACTAATTTAGGGCGTTCCCTACCAAACTGAAAAATGATGACAAATAGTGCAATATGCCCCAGAATACAATTTTTGAAAATTTTTTTCGGTTTTTCCGCAATTTTTCGATGCCAATGGATAGTGCTTGATGAGAAACGTCGAAAAATGGTGTTTTTATCGCCAAACCACCATTTTTAAGGCCATTTTTTTGACCTTCAAAAAAATCTTGCACCCCAGAATTTTCTTGCTGCCCACGTATGCTGCTGATCTTTTTCCACGATGAATTTTTTACCATAAAGATAATGCCTATAATGCTTAATTGCCCAGACAACCGCTAAAGCCTCCTTCTCAGAAGTGGCATAGTTGCATTTGGCCGAGTTTAAAACACGGCTAGCATAACCAGGGATAAAACGATTTTTAGACGGTAGATGTTTCTGCATAAGAATGGCACCTAGCACGTAAATGCTTGCATCGGTTGTCAGAATAAAGTGATGATCATCATCGAACTTGGGCAACTGCAAAATCGGTGGTGAAGTAAAGGCATCTTTTAACGTTTGAAAAGCTTTTTGATGTTCTTCAGTCCAAAGAAATTCCGTGTATTTCCTCAATAAACGAAAAAGAGGTTTTGCGATTTTTGCAACATCTTTTACAAATTTTTTTGAACCATTGTACGAGACCAAGAAATTTCTATAAAGCTTTCACCATTTTGGAACTGGAAAATTGATCAAATCCGCAATTTTATTCGAAGTCAGGAGCAATACCTAGCGAACTTATGCGATGGCCCAAAAATTGGACTTCTGCATGAGCTAGATGACATTTTCCAGTTTAACCCTTAAATTTGCGTTTTGTAACGAGCAAAAGACATCTTCTAGATCTTTAAGATGCTCTGAAAACGTGCGCGAAAACACAATTATATCGTCAATATATACGAGACAGGTTTTCCAATTTAAACCAGCAAGAACGAGCTCCATAAGGTGCTGAAAATTGGCAGGAGCGTTTTTTAAACTGAAAGGTAACACTTCGAATTCATAGTGACCTACAGGACAAATAAAAGCTGTTTTTTCACGCGATTTTTCATCAAGGGGGATCTGCCAATACCCAGATTTTAAGTCTAGCGTACTAAAGTAAGCTGCAGACCCTAGGGCATCAAAATAATTGTCAATTTGAGGAAGGGGATAAATTTGGGTTTTTGTCACATCATTTAATCGGCGATAATCCACAGGGCGGAGGGAACCATCTTTTTTCCCAATTAAAAACAAAGGACTGGCCCAGGGGCTTGTTGTTGGCCTTATGACTTTTTCCGCGATCATTTCATTGATTATTCTTTGCATGGCTTGTCGGCGCAGCGTGTTCGACACGATAAGTTTTACCTACAACAGGGGGATTATCCCCTGTGTCAATATGATGCTTAACAAGCGGAGTGCGACCAAGTGGTTTGCCTTTTAAAGCAAATATCGAATTATATTTATGACAAAGATCACGAATTTGCTGCTGTTCCTTAGAATTAGCGATGCAACCCTGTAAAGCCTTATTTATCGAAGAAAAAAGTTCAGGCGAGCGATCATCTGAAACAGAAACATGAGATACGACGTCAACATCAGACGTTAGCGATCCAATTAGCTCTCCAGTGTTGACTTGAACGGGCGATTTCAAGATATTACATAATCGTAGAGGGAAAACTGAAACTGAGGTGTCGACAATTGCAGGGGCGACAAAAAGTGAACTTTTGCGCATGAAATCTGGATCGGGTTCAAAAAGTGCAATATCTACATCATATGAACCATGACTTATATAAGCAGGTGTAATTAATTTGTGACGCCGCAAAATTGTGATCGGCTCTGCAATTGAAACATGCACGCAGATAGGACATGCAAGTTTAGCGTTTGGATTGGTGCGGTACAGTAATTTTTCGCTCGGTGATAAGAGATTTAATTTTATACCGTTTATGAACGCGCAATCTTCGATGGGATTTACCCAGAGTAATGCGGAACGGCAAAAATCAAAATCGAGAAGCATGTCTTCTGGTAGTTTATCGATAATAGACATGTGGGTATAGAATGATATGCGATAGTTATAGTCATATTAAAATTAAAGCGAACAACTACTGTTGTATCACCTACACTGTGCACGACTTTAGACGTTTGTTTACGGAGGTAACCTGAAACCAATTCTTAAAAATGCTGCAGTAGTCATCATTGTGACTTGCGAGCCAGTGTCAATTAGTGCTGGGATTTTTACACCATGAATTTCAGCCAAAATGGTGGGTAGATTTGTACCTGCATGACTAAATATCGGAATTTCAGAATCCTGATTTAAGGTGGGGGATGAAGTCATTTTTTCATAAACTGCTAATCTTCGTTGCAATCTTTTGTATTCTTCCAAAAATGCTTGAGATGCAAAATTTTCTTCCCGCTTATTTGCTTCAGATTGATGAGAAGTAACCGTATTTGCATCTTTTTTAGGCGAGTAGGGCGGATGCGGCGGGGGATAATCTCCGGCGGGATGATAATTCGCTACATATGTGACATTAGGGGGATAATTTCGCGGCACAGAACGATAATTGGAATTATAATAGGTGTTACGTTGTTCTGGCGGATAAGTCACGAAAGGATTAAATTGACGATGGTCATAAGATTGCATGCAATTATCATAAGGCTGGTTCTGATAGTTTTGGCGATAATTCGGCGCATATTTGTTATAGTTTTGCCTAAAAATTGGACCGCGAGCGTCTAGAATCAAAATGTGCGTCAGAACTTTGGAACATAGGTTGGTGATTTTGACTTTGATCGTGATATCTAGGCTTAGATTGTGGCCGATTATTATAATTTGAGCGCAACGATGAGCAATTGCGATTATTCCAGGAAAGCAACTGACTACGCGGACGCACATCAAAATTGTTTCTTGATTGCTTTGCATTTTCATCTAATTTGCGCTGCTTTTGTCATTGGAAACACTGTTCTTGCATGTGACCATTTCTTTTACAGTATGTGCAATATTTTTGCAATATATTCTCATCATTTTTGGGGCGATTTGAGCGATTATATGTTTTATTGCGCGACTGATCAGAATCGACATTATTCGTAGAACATACAGATTCTTTAGGAAACGCACCTCCTGTAGGAGTAGCGGTTGTTGAAACATAAGGTGTTGGCGCTTTCTTTGCTTCAAGTTGGCGATTCGCATATTCTGCGCATTTAGCATTGTGCAAAAATTCATGCAGCTCAGCTTCAGGCGTGCGTTGATAGGCTGCAGTTGAAATTTCAGGTAGCATACCGCGCTTTAATTGATGTCAAAGCATTTTGTTGAACTGCTCGGAGTTGGTTACAATATGAGGTCGAGCGCGCCTTAATTGTTTGTGAAGTGCAAGATAGTAAGCTTGGACAGACTCATTGGGCTGTTGCTTACGGTCAAGAAAGTGGTCATATAACGTATCGTGATTGAGTGGGCAAAATTCCGCGATCATAGCGTACTTAGTCTTAGTATAAGAATTACGCACTTCTTGAGGCAACGCTTCATACAAATTTAATGCATAATCGTCGAAAAATGATGAGACAAATTCAGCTCGATCTTTTTTATCAATTTTGTATATTTTTGCCAATCTTTCAAATTCACTGAAAAATTTTCAAATATCCGTTTTCTCACCCTGAAAAGATTTCCTAGCAGCGACTGCAATATGCATTTGCTGTATAAATGGACCACAATTAATGGCTTCAGCAACAGATGATTTATCATGAGAGGATGATGATGATGATGAATCCGAGTCATGACGCGAGCGAAGCGAACTACGATTACAACGCGAGCGATGCAAATATTCAGGCTGCGATGTGCTTGTGTCTTCATCTGAAAATGTGACGCAACGCTGACTGGTTGGCGGTGCGACTATATTGTCCCTGATAGGCATGGATTTGTCATTAGGATTTGCTAAATTACTCTGCGCTGAAAAATTATCGCTCCTTAGATGCGACGCGTGCTGCATGGGCGCGCTTTCAGCATTAGGAGGAAAATAATGCAAAGGCGGCGGATTTAAAGAAGGATGTTGCATATTATTTATAGCATTAGGCACGAATTCAGGCGATAGCTGATTTAAAGGCCGCTGCAAAAAGCGCAGAATTAGAAAAATTTTCCGCAAAAATAGGGTTTTGCGCATGCTGCTCACGCATACACGACAATCTAAAATCAACAGGCGTACGATCATTCATGGGTAAAATAGGCACAGATGTCCTTTCAGACACGAGTATAACCTTAGGCTTAGGATTATTTATCGTAGGCCAAATGATAGGTGATGAATTATCAAACTCGGTCTTCGTTATTTACCGTCTGTTTGACATGCCGTTTTGGTAACTCAATAGGTACATGATTAATTACGTTTTCGTTGTTATGTACTTGCAAAGACTGATTAGCCTCAGGGCGAGCAGAAAATGCAGCCGTAAGCCGGTTATTAAATTCCTCACGCAATTGACGCATTTCTTGCGCATGCTGAAAATTCATTTTTTGAATACTCTCAAGAATAGTCGAAAGAATTTGATCAGAATTTGACGAATTTGGACGAGTTTCGTCCTCATTTTGCCTTTCAGATGCATTACTTTCCATATCAAAAGTTCGAACTGGTAAAACGGCTTTATTTTCCAGCTGATTATCATTATTAATCGCACGTAAGTTATGATCATTATTAACGATCGTTACGTCAGAACAATTTTCAGCAAGTGTATTGGCAGAATTTCCACTTCCTGAATGGATACTGCCAGTAGTGGATTCATTTTCAGAAGGAATGACAGAGGTATTATTCGCCGAAAGGGGTAATGCATTATTATCATTCGCCACAGAACTGGTTTGATCATTTTGCAATTGGCGCGCAGGATGAGATTGTGGCGGCACCTTTTTAACTGGAGGAGTACGAAGAATTTTCTTACCACCCATTTTAAAAATGGAACGTTTGAAATATGAATGTTAGGTAAAAGAAAAATTTTTTTTTCCAAAAATCGGCAATCTTAAAATCTGAAAAAATTTTTTCGAATTGTACCCCTCTAGGTATGGGTTTTTCAAAAAACGTACCTCTGTGTGCCAAATAGCAACAAGTACAAAAGAGAGGCAAAGGAAAAATTATATGCGTGGCGAAAAATATATTTTTTAGTCGATTTGGGTATATAGAAAAAAATACCAGCAACTTTGCCACAAGTACACAAAAATTTTTTCCAACAAATGCCTAAATTAGCAACTTTGCTCTGAAGACGCAAAATTATTTCTACAGCTGCTTAAATCAGCAACTTCATTTTGAAGCCACAAAACTTTTTTCCAGATGCCCAAATTAAATACATACTGCTTCACGCAAATAATATGATAAAACTAATACACATGTTTAGAATGGCCAAAAATAAATATTTTTTTGTTTAGGAAAAATATTATGTATTAATTTAAATGATGACAGACACTGGATTGGTTCTCGCAAGCAACCTGAAGGGGGACCCCACTGTAACTTTTTGGGATTTTAGTTACCTTGGAGTTGTCTTAGCGCAGCGCAAACGAGTTTGCTGATTAAGTACTTGAAGTATGTATGGATAACTAAACCGACAGCACGCCGTCGGGAAGATACCCAACACGAAACAACTACCAAAGCAACAAACCCCAATAAGTACCTTTGGGGCTTACCTAAGTACCTTTGCTACAACTAGCACTGGATAGGAAACTGCGGCAATTACCCTGCACTTTTCCAATTATGGGAAGGGAAATCCGACCGCAGTTCCTAAAACAGGAGTAATTAGATAACCCCGGTATTTGCCCTAGGTCCTCGGACCTTTTTAGACCAAAAGAATAATTTTCGCGAAAAGGATTGAAAAGGTTTCGCGCCAGATTACCTATGGCGAAACTACTTACGAATTTTGGTTCCAATAGCACTCTGTACTTAAAACACAACAACAAAGAGCTCTATTCCGGGCTGTCATCAACTATAAAAATTATGTAATAATTTTTATAGATTTTTGGTTCGAAAGAGGAATTATGAATTTTGCACAAAATGATAAATAAAGGTTTTACCCAATAAAATCCGGCAATTATTTAAGTCGAGGCCGGCCAATTCCCAATCCTTAACTGCCTGCAGTATAATGCACCTCTAGACAGCTAATTTTCTAGCTTTTACCAAATCAAACCAATATGTACAGCCTTAGGCGCTGATAAGGTCGGAAACAACACGCCAGTAATTATAAAGGCTACTCTGCCACAACAACCGCACTAATAATGATTGGAGGGAGGCCTACAGTAATATAAGAAGAGAAATAGAAAGAAATGTTATTTATAAGAATTTGGCGCTACTTGCGCATGGATTTTTTGGGTCTCTGCACAGGTTCAACGTGAATAGCGGTCATGTTGCCTATGTTTTAATTGTAAAGAAATGATAGGGGACTTGTAGGGGTTCCACAGTAAGAGGTCGCATCTTTGTATCCCTCGCGACATATAGGGACAAGAGTCCAACCAATTGACACTGCGTGGTTGGAATGCCTCCGCATGTCATACTATCAATGATCTGAAAATATGGCTGGATCGCCAAAGTGGAACCAACAGACCGGATGGTCGGAATTGGCACACTAAGATGCACAAAGGCCGTACAAGTAATGGCACGTGTAGATACACTTTCTACAATAGGACGTGATATAACACCCCATGCTACAAGATAGGATATGATAAAGCATACCCAGTGCTATAACACATCCTGTGCTGTAAGATTGGTGTCCTAAAAACATCAAAAATATGGTTTGCACCAAAAATATCTTTAAACATCCCAAAAACATCAAAAAAAATGGTTTTGACCAAAAAAATTTTTAAACATCCTAAAACATATAAAATATGGTTTTGACCAAAAAAAATTTTTAAACCTCCAATAACATCAAAAGTATGGTTTTGGACCAAAAAAGTTTTTTTAATATTCCAAAACGTTAAAAATATGGTTATGATCAAACAAAATTTCTTGACATCCCAAACCATCTAATGGTATAATTTCCAGAACATCCCAGAACATCAAAAATATGATTTAGGATGAAGAATTCTCAGAACCATTCTATAACGTCAGAAATATGGATTTGATCAAAGAAATGGTTGACAAAAGACAGTTTTAAAAAATTTAAAAAATACAATATGTTTTTACTAACAATTTTTTAGAAATATCCCAAAAACATCAAAAGTCCCGAAAAATAAAAAAATACAAGAGACATCTCAATCTCATACAGCTATCAGGCCTAAAATCAGCCAGGGCAACGCCGGGCAGCTCAGCTAGATATAAAAAATATAAAAACCGCTGGCCGATCCATTGCAGAGTCATTTAATTTTTTATACTAATTACTGGTTAAGATATTATTTGTTCACAAACACTGTAGCAGATGGGGCAGCGAAGCGCCCCATTTGCTAGTGTTAAATAGATTTTTAGCTATTTTTGGGTGAAGAAAAGATAAGAGAATTTCCACAAAATAAATAGAAGATGAGATCATAAATTATTTACCCTCTCTCGCTCTGCTAAAATTCGAAATAAAATAACGTCTTAGACGCCCTACCAACCCTCGATATATGTTATCCCTGGGTGGTTATTTTTCAATTTTATTTCACAGAATGTACAACGCACGGCTGTAAGCCGGCACGAAAATATTACGCTAATGCTAAAGCGCAACAATGAGAAAATCGTCAGAACTCCGACTGACTATCCTACTAGGATGACTACAGTAAAGCAAAGTCAACAAAACAAATTATCAACGATTTAAATAAGTTTTTACCGAATAGAATGTTCTAGAATCTTAAGAGCAGTAACATAGGTAAAATACCGCTGTTAGCATATCTTAGGTAGCGCGTTAGCGCTACCTATAATATACTTGGGTGCCCCTAACACCTGTGCACCTTTTATAGCTATAACGGACACTTCTAGAAGGTGCGGGTTTTTTTAAAGAAAGATAATAAAAAAATTCGCTGCCCGTGTTTTCTTGTTTTTCTTGAAACTCTAAACTGACTGTGAAAAGAAGGTGTAAAGTTTTTGTGTAACGTTATAACATAGGACACATTTTGGGACCTTTTCACTGCGGCATATAGACAACTGAGTATTGATGACTCGAACAATTGAACAGCATAGGATTATAGAGGGATGAATTCTACAGATGAATATTCTGTTGTTTTTTAAATTCGCATTAGTTCTCGAATGGCAGTGTAAAGAGTGCGAAAATCTGGGGCTGAAAAAGCACTTTTTGGTCGAGTTTTCAACCTGCATATGCCTGATACTAACTTCAGTAATGAGTTTTTCGAAATGTTTTCTGACAGAAATGTAGAACGGATTAAGAGCTACATTCTGCATATAAGCAAAGTCTTCTACGCTCTATGGTGAGTTAGATCCTGGGGTTTAAAGTTTCCTTTCTAGTGGATGGTGTAAAAAACGGATTTTAACTAAGATTTCTCTGCCAAATTTTTCCGGTTTTGAGTCAAAATTGAATACAGCAGAAATAAAGTGCCTCTCAGGGGCTATACATCGCAGCAAAGCGCATTTAACAAAAACGCAATATTGAGTTATTTATGGGGGTGTAAACTTCGAAATCAGAGGTAAAAAATGGGCGGAAATATACGTTTTTTCCGAATTTTGAATAATAAATCATACCAAATAATATTTGCAAGTTATTTTGTCACACGGGATTGTACTACGATTTAAAAGCTATAAATTGTACCAATACGAATTTCTTTAAACTCAATGAGGTGTTCGGTACGGAATTTTTTAAGTTTACAGTGTTTTAAATGATGGAAAATATGTTTTTGTTGCGTTTTTTGTTCGTCACTTTCGCCGTCCAGAAGTCGGGATAAATCCAATAGAATAAAAATAAAGTGCTTTATATCGGGTGCATGTCAAAGCAAATTGTCTATACATTAATATTTAGCGAGTGTAAAGTCAAAAATTTGGTGTTTAAAATGCGTTTCTGTCTTGTTTTTTCTGCCTGCTTCTCCGGTTATGAGTCAGGGACACGGTTATCAAGTCTAGAAATGGACCAGGAACCAAATTTGATATGCCAACCTGGCGCATATGTTTACAATCTACAGTGTTGTAAAGTGGTTTACACCTATTATTAGTTTGCCCATAGAACATTATGGAGACTTGATTTTTTTCATGAATATTAATCATAATATTGTAACAATATCAAAATTACGAATCTGACTAAAATCTTCTTTACACTAGGTGTTTACATGAAGTTTACACTACATATGTATTTATCTTCGTTTTTGAGCATTCCAGATACCTAATTTTTTCCTAGAGTCTAGAAATTTTCAAAGAATCTAATGTGAGACGTCACGTAGGCGCGTTTGTTTACATCCAACAGTGATGTAATTCAGTTTACACTCATTCTTTATTTGTCCTCAGACCATTGTAGACATGAAATTGTTTTCATAAAATTGGTAATAATATCTGAGTAATATCAGATTTACAAATCGGAATAAAATCCTCTTTACATTAGGCGGTTGTGTGAAGTTTACACTGCATGTTAGCCTTTGTTCAAGAGCATTGCAAAAACCGAAATTTTCTTCTGAGATCTAAAAATTTACAGGGAATGAAATATAGGACTTCAGTTGAGCGCATTTGCTTACACTCAGCAGTATTGCAAAGTGGTTTAAACCTAATGTTTATTTATCCTCAGACCATTGTAGAGACATAATGTTTTCATAAATGTTGATCATAATATTCGAGTAATATCAGATTTACAAATCCGACTAAAATCCTCTTTACACTTAGTGGTAGTGTAAAGTTTACACTGCTAATTAATCTTCCTTCTAGAGCTTTGCAAAAACCTGAATTTTTTGCCAAAATATGAAAATTTATATGGAATCAAATAAAAGAAGTCAGCTGGGCGCGTTCTTTTACACTCATGAGTGATGTAAAGTGGTTTACATCTGCGTCTATTTGTCCTTAAACCATTATGGAGACGTAATTTTTTCATGAATGTTGATCGTAATATCCGAGTAATATCGAATTTACAAATCCGACTGAAATCTTCTTTACACTCGCTGCTCGTGGAAAGTTTACACTATATAATAAGCTTCATTTAAGAGCCTCACGGTAACTTATTTTTTCCCCGAAGTCGTAAAATATATATGGAAACAGATGTAAACGTCTGCTAGGGGTACATGAAGAGTAGTGTAAAGTGATTAACACCTAATGTTAATTTGTTCTTAGAACATTATAGAGGTTTAATTTCTTAATAAACGTTGATCGTTATATCAGAGCAATATCGAAAATATTAATCCCACTAAAATTCTTACACTCTTGTGTAATGTCAAAAATGTAAATTAAAATTAGCTCTTGAAAGTTTTGGAAGCATATTTCTTTACAGGATGTTCTACATAACATAAGAATTACTAATCAGAATGCTTGTTTCTTCTACAACTAGTAGCTTTGTAAAGTTTAAACCATTCAATAATTAGAAGAACCGCATAGTAAATGAAATCTAGTATTGTATTTCCAAATCTTGCTATTTAAAAGTAGGGTACTAGCAAAGAAAAATGCTCCGATGGAACAAAAAAGGGGAATATACTTGGGATTGTGAATTATCGAGGATGTAAAAGGAGGGGACTAGGAAAAATCTCCCTATGTTATATGCCAAAAATCGCAAAATATGTTAAAAACCATACTATCTCTAAACAATGCAAAAAATTGAAGTATATTCTGCGGCCTCCCAATAGAAATAAACTATTTACCGAAGAATTAATTGAAAAAAGCTGCAAATTAGCAATGCAGTAGCTAAGCGAATTGGATGAAATAGTAAATATCGATGCATTCAAGACAATCGATGATATTGTTGGTTCAAAGCAGTAGGAAACACGGAAGCTGACGTGCATCAGACCTTATGTAGATACTCTTTTACACATGTCTACAACAATTGTTTACTAAACTTTTACATTTTTCAAAGGCCACAGAATATACTTCGATTTTTTGCATTGTTTAGAGATAGTATGGTTTTTAACATATTTTGCTATTTTTGGCAGATAACATAGGGAGATTTTTCCTAGTCCCCTCCTTATACATCCTCGATAATTTACAATCCCAAGTATATTCCCTTTTTTGTTCCATTGGAGCATTTTTCTTTGCTATATGAAATTCTACTTTACCAGACAAGTACCTAATTAAATTTTATATTGAAAAATAGGGGTTAAATGGGAAACTGAAGGCATAACCTCGAACTAACACACCACTACAATGGCTGCTCGAATAGTTATGTAAATTCAATACAGTAATAACAATGTCATTGACTACTGCTGGTAAACTGTTCGTATGGAGTTCGTATCGTGTAACTGTCGTAGTTACACTCCAATTTGTTTGCAGTCAGACCCGACTCCAACAGTAGGATGTGCGGAGGCTAGCTAGCCATGCAGCGTTGATTGGTTGGACTCAAACATCACTTACAATCTGTGAAGAGTATGCAATGTGAGTATGCCTGTGGACACCATACACATCTCTTTTTCTTATCATATAGAACATAGGCAACTTGACCGCTAATCTGCTTAAGCCTATATAGAGATCGGAAAAATCAATAATGCATGTAGCGCCTTCTTCTGTAAATTTATCGTTGACTTAATCATATTCTTGTTTTTGGTTTTACTGTGATCCCCCTTTCATCAATATTAGTTCGGCTTGGGTCACGTTTTTAGCTAGCTCATTAAAATTTTCAGGATCTCTGAACTTATAGGGTATTGTAGAGCGTTTTTCTTTGTCTTAACAAACAACTTCTTTTTATCATTTCGTTTGGTGTATATAAAAATAGTTAGCAGCTACCTAGGAGTGCAATATACTGCAGGTAGAATGGGTATTTGGTTGGCCAGCCTCGACTATTTCTAAAGCCGGATTGATTGGGTAAAACCTTTCAGTTTTTATACCTTCTAAAAATTCATCATTCCTTCTTCGAACTAAAAAACTATAAAAAATTATTACATAATTTTTATAGAGGATGACAGCCCGAATTAGAGCTCTTTGTTGTTGTATTTATTGTTCATTGTGCTATTGGAACCAAAATTCGTAATCATTTTGCCATAGGTGATCTAGTGCGAAATCTTTTCAATTTCTTTCGCAAAAAATATCTTCTTGGTCCAAAATGAGTCTTTTGACCTCGGGAAAATTCCAGGGTTGCTGAATTACTCCTGTATCAGGTACTGCGGTCGGTTTCCCCCTGCAGTCTCCTTAGGTACGGACAAATTAGGTCCGAGGAGATTTTAGGTACTAAGTACTTAGGGTCAAGAGGTCGAATAAAGGTGAATCGCTGTAGCACCCGGACCAGCGCTGAGGTTAGCAAAGTACTTAAGTAAATTCTGAAGGTACTTATTGTGGGTTGTTGTTTTTGTAGTTTTTTGTGTGTTGGGTATCTTCTCTGGCAGCATGCTGTCGGTTTAGATATCTGTACATACAACAAGAACCAGCAAGCACCTACTTGCGCACGCATTAAATACCTTCCAACAAACCAACATAAGTTACATTGGAGTTCCTCCCTCACGGTTGCTCGCAACAACCAAACCGGTGTCTGTCATCATAAGTAATCATACATTTTTTTCTACCAAAAAATATTTATTTTTGGCCATTTAAATATGTGTATTAGTTTCATTGTATCATTCGTGATGCTAGTGCGCATTTAATTCAGGCATGTGTGGAAAAAATTTTGTGTCTCCGGGGCAAAGTCACATATTTAAGCATTTGTGGAAAAAATTTTGTGTCTTTGTGGCAAAGTCACTGCTATTTTTTCTCTTTACCCTAGGTGACTGATTGATATATTTTTCGCCACACATATAATTTTTCCTTCTCCTCTCTTTTGCACTTATTGCTATCCTGGCAAGTATACTTACGTTTTTGGAAAACCATTTCTTAGATTAATCAGATTCAAAAAAATTTCTTCGGATTTAAAGATAGCCAATTTTTGGTGAAAACATTTTCGTTTACCTAACATTTAAATTTTAAACATTCCATTTTTACAAATGGATGGTAAGAAAATTCTTCGCTACTGCAATCTCATTCTGCGCCTCAATCGCAAAACAACCAAACTAGTTCTTTGACAAATGATAATAATAATTTACCCCCTACAGTGAATAATACTTCTGTTATTCCTTCTGATAATGAATTGACTACTGGCAGTGTCCGTTCAGGAACCGAAAATTCTGTCAATGCACTCGGTGAAATTTTTCTGATGTAACATTCATAAATAACGATCATAACTTACACGCAAATAATAATAATATTCAACCCAAAGACAAAGCTGTTTTACCTATTTGAAGTTCCAATATGGAAAGTAATGCTTCTGAAAAGCAAAATGATGACAAAATTCGCCCTAATTTGATATGATCGAATTTTCTTGACTATTCTTGAGAGTATTCAAAAAATGAACTCGCAACATGTGCAAGAAATATGTCAAATGCATGATGAAATTAATAATTCAAGGTTTACGGCTATGTTTTCTGGTCGCTCTGAGGCTAATCAGTCTTTGCAATTGCATAATGACGAAAACATAATTAATCATGTATCTATCAAATTACCTAAACAACATATTGAACAGTCAGTAAATATTGAAACTGAGTTCGATAATTCATCACCCATTATTTGGAGTCTGATTAATAATCCTAAGCCTAAGTGTGTACTTGCATATGAAAGGACATTCGTGCCTATTTTACCCATGAGTGAGCACCCACCTCTTCTTCGCATATTCGCGAGCAGCACACACAAAACCCTATTTCTGCGAATAATTTATCTAATTCTGTGCATCCTTTGCAGCGAGCGTTAAGCCAGCAAATTTCTGAAATCGTGCCTGGCCCATCACAACTATTGCATCAGCGGCCTTTAAATCAGCTAGCACCCGAATTTGTGCCTAATGCTGTAAATAACATGCCTCAATCATACTTAAACCCGCCGCCTTTGCAATATTTTCCTCCTAATGCGGAATACGTGCCTTTGCAGCATGCTTCACATTCAGGGAACGATATTTTACCACCACAGAGTAATTTATTACCCCCTAACGGTGACTCTATACCCATGAATGATTATAAAAATTTGTGACCGCCAAATCAACGTCGTGTCACATTTTCTGATGAGGGATCTAATGAATCACAGTCCAAAAATTTGCGTCGTTCGCATCATAATCGCAATTCGCATTGCTCTTGTCATAATTCGGATTCATCATCACCTTCTAATGACAAATCATCTGTGGCAGAGGCCATTAATTGTGGTCCATTTATACAGCAAATGCATATTGCAGTCGCTGCTAGGAAATCTTTTCAGAGTGGGAAAACGGATATTCAAAAATTTTTCAATGAACTCAAAAGATTGGCAAAAATTTATAAAATTGATAAAATTGACAGAGCCAAATTCATGTCATCATTTCTCGTTGATTATGCTCTAAGTTTATATGAAGCATTGCCTGAGGAAGTGCGTAGATCATATACTAAACTAAGTATGCTATGATCACGGAATTTTGCCCACTCAATCATGATACTATATATGATCGCTTTCTTGATCAAAAGCAACAGCCTAATGAGTCTGTGCAAGCTTATTATCTCTCGATTCATCAAGAACTAAGGCGCGCTCAACCTTAAATTGAGGTTGACTCAACACAATTCAATTCAATCAAAGTGCGGTATGTTACCCGAAATTTTGACTGCAGCTAATCAGCGAGCACCTGAAGTTCTTCTGCATGAGTTTTTGCATAATGCTTAATCTGCAGAGTATGCTAATCATCAACTTGCAGCGAAAAAAGCGCCAACACCCTACGTTTCAGCAATTGCTACTCCTACTGGTAGTACTTTGCCTTAGGAACCTGCGCCTTTTACAAGTAATTTTGATTCTGGTTGCTCGCACACTAAAACATATAATCGATCAAATTGTCCTGAAAATGATCAAAATATATCGCAAAAATATTGCACATACAGTAAAAAAATGGCCACATGCAAGAAGAGTGTTTTAAATGGCAAAAGCAGCGCAAATTAGATGAAAATGCACATCAATCAAGAAACAATTTTGCTGCGCATCCGCATAGTTCAGTCACGTTCATGGAATAATTACAATCGCTCTTCGTTGCGCCCAAACTGTAATAATCGTCAACCATCTAAGTCTAGATATCACAATCAAAGTGAATATAGCCAACCTATGTCACAAAATCCTGATGCGCCATCGCCAAAATAATCCCTTCATGAATTATTTGCCAGAAAAGCATAATACCTATTACAATTCTAATTATCGTTCTGTGCTGCAAAATTATCCCCCTAATGGCACACATATAGCGGATTACCAACCCGCCGGAGCTTTACCCCCTCCTAAACTGCCCTTTTTGCCCAAAAAAGATGTAAACATGCTAATCTCAAATTCATATGAGGCTAAAAAGCGTGAAGAAATTTTGCATCTCAAGATTTTTTGGAAGAATATGAAAGATTGCAACAAAGGTTAGCAGTTTATGAAAAAATGGCGATATCCCCTACCCTAAATAAGGATTCTGAAACTCCGATTGTCAGTCATGCATGTACTAATTTACCCATCATTTTGGTTGAAATTCATGGTGTCAAAATCCTGGCAGGCTCACAAGTCTCAATGATGACTACTGCATCATTTTTAAGACTAGGTTTAAAATTACCACCAAAACAAATGTCTAATACAATGCACGGCGTAGGAGACATGACAGCAATCGTTCGTTTCAAATTTAATATGACTATAACTATTGCTGACTATACCACCTCTGCGCAAGTTTCTATCATCAATAAGTTGCCAGAAGATTTACTTCTTGACTTTGATTTTTGCCGTTCTGCATTGCTTTGGATAAATCCCATCAAAGATTGCGCATTCATAAATGGTATAAAATTAGATCCTTTATCGCCTACCAAAACATTGCATTTTCATACACATCCTAATGCTAAAATCGCATGCCCTATCTGTGTGCATGTCTCAATTTCAGAACCAATCACTATTTTCCTGCATCATGAATTCACCAGCCTATATCAGTCATGGTTCTTATGTTGCTGATGTTGCACTTTTTGAGCCTAATCCCAATTTTATGCGCAAAAGTACACTTTTTGTTGCCCCTGCTATTGTCAACACTTCACTTTCCGTTTTTCCTTACGATTTTGTAATATCTCTAAATCGCCTATTCAAGTTGACACAGGAGAATTAATTGGCTTGCTAATGCCTGATGTTGATGTGGTGTCCCATATCACTGTTTCTGACAATAGGTCAACCAAACTTTTTCTTCAATAAATAAGGCTCTGCAACTTGCAAGAATGCATGGTTGATTCTAGGGAACCGCAACAAATCCGTGACATATGCCAAAAATATAATTAAATATTTGCAATAAAAGGCGAACCATTTGGTCAAACTCCGCTTGTTAAGCATCATATTGACACAGGGGATAATCCCCCTGTTGTAGGCAAAACATTTCGCGTCAAACACGCACATAGACAAGTTATGCAAAAAGTGATTAACCAAATGCTTGCAAAAACGTTATTAGACCAACGACAAGTCCCTGGGCCAGTCCTTTATTTTTAATTGGAAAAAGGATGGTTCCCCACGCTCAGTTGTGGATTACCGCCATTTAAATGATATGGCTAAAACTCAAATTTACCCCCTTCCCCAAAGTGATGATTATTTTGATGCCCTTGGGTCTGCAGCCTACTTTAGTACGCTAGACTTCAAATCTGGGTATTGGCAGATCCCCCTTGACGAAAAATTGCGGGAAAAAGTGCTTTAATCTGTCTCGTAGGTCACTACAAATTTGAAGTGTTAAGGATCTTGTATTAATTGCCACTTCAGAAAGGAACTACACTGGCGCCAGTGTGCACTTCAGAATAACGGTCACTGCGGTTCAGTGATATTTTGTTTACCATTCAGTAAAAAAATCGCTGAACAGGAGTGACCATTTTTCTGAAGTTCAAAAGAGAGGTCACGGAAGTGCAGTGACCATTCTTCTGAATTTCAAGAAAAGGTCACGGAACTGCAGTGACCGTTTTTCTGAATTTCAACAAAAAGGTCATGGAACTTCATTGACCATTTTTCTGAATTTCAGAAACCAGGTCACAGAACTGCATTGACCAACATGGGTAGCAGCAAAATCCTAGGGGGACTGCTGGGGCAAAATTGCCAAAAAATTTACTTCTGGGGCTTCCGCTAGATTCTCGGGGGAGGGGTTCCAGACTCCTCACGCCCTTGTGTGGCAGTGACTGTTTTCCAGAATTTCAGAAAAGTTGATCAAGTGCAATAAGTTATGTTATGAGCAAACATTGGCGCAGGGGGTTTAGGGGGTTTGTCTTGCCGGTAACTTAAAATACCCAAAGATTAGTGTAGACCCGACCTCTAGGTTTTCCAAAAAGTGTTAGACAGTATTTTTACCGTAACTACTGTTTCTGAATAATGAATGCCTACCATACAGAAATTCGAATTAGGTAATAAGTTTTAGCACAGTCAATTTAATTACAAACATGCACACGTGGGCGTAGGGGTATGCATCCCCCTGAGAAACTAAAATACCCCCCCCCCACAGATTTCAAGTTTTAAAATTTTTTTTCGCAATTTTTTTGATGCCAATAGATAGTGCTTGATGAGAAACGTCGAAAAATGGTGTTTTTTATGCCATACCACCATTTTTAAGGTTATTTTTTGACCATTGAAGAATCTTGCACTCCTAGAATTTTCTTGCTGCCCACGTATGCATACATGTGGCCGCATGAAGCTACATAAATAAATAGGTATACATTTGTACAAATACGTAGGTGAGGTACATTTTCGATTCCGACAGCTGCAATCTGCCCATTCTAGGCTTTATGCAGAGGCCGATTTTGATATTAGTCGGACGAGACCACTCATGGGCGAGATTTGCCGAGAAATCGATAAAGTGGTTACCAAAAATCGATTGATCCTCATATTTGAATTTTTGGTGCTTTGTTTAGCCAGTTTGCCCCATCGGACCCCCAGAATTTGGTCGTTGCTTGAAATTCAATTCAATTGATTAGACTACAGCGAGCAAATAGATATCTGATAACCTGTCCAAAATTTGACATTTTTGAGTCAAAAAATTATCTTCAACGTTTAAAAGGCACACTTTTTATGATATTTTGAAAAATCAACATCTGTGGGAATCACATCTAATTTGATGGGGTCTGTAGCCATTATGTAGCCAAATTCCACAAAAACACCTCTCGATCATAATGCACAATTTGAGGGCCAAAATGGCGTCAAAAACAGTATAAATGCTAAAATAGCTTACAACTGGTTACTGAATAATTTCAAGCATTTGTGGGAAATGTTTAATTTACTTCCGTTTTTATTCTTCGTTTCTCATTCTGCAATGTTATTGTTCCATTCTGATAGTCCAGCTGTAGATCCCAGCTTAATGCCCCTTGCGCATGTCTGATCTCACTTAAATTCAATATTTCCCGCCCTTAAACGACTCCAAAACACTATCTGATTTACGTAATCCATTGCAAATGATCAATTTCTAATGCGCAAAATGTATTTATCGTTCACAGCTACGTGCAAAACTCTGAAAAAGCAATTGTGTGCACTCTACTTGGGATACGGATAACTTGCCCTCCACATTTTGCCCCCACACAACTCGCCCCTCTACAACTCGCCCCCACACAACTTTGCCCCGACAAACTCGCCCCCACGCAACTCGCCCCACACAACTCGCCCCCCCCCCCACAACTCGCCCCCCACAACTCGCCGCCACACAGTTCACCCCCGACAGATGACTCTTGGAATTTGAAGCCGAAGATTTGCGATTTTGAATGCAGATAAGCAGTAAGCACAGTAGGTACCTACCTACGTTAAATGTCTTTTTCTATGATCTTATGATTGCACAGTGATAAAACAGGCTATAGCAAATCCTCAATAAGTGATATTGCCCTATTTCCGCCCGAGTGTTATGCAGCCAGAGGACAAAATCGCCATAACACTGGTACAGCACGTAATAGGTTCCTGTGTTCATTCACATTAGTACCTACATACAATGTGTAGTTACTTGATAGGCAGATACAAAAAAGCGTAACCAATTTTTTATCCCTCGGACTCGGGTGTTAGGCAAAAATGAATTTTGAATTAGGCTTGCCGACCTTTTTCAAGCTCAAAAATGCATGCTATTGCCCCATTTCCACTCATGTGTTTTGCATCAGCTATGCATAAGACAAAATCGCAATCCCGGCAGTACAAGCACGTAATCAACATTTTTTGAGCAAGCTCGACACGTATAATCTCAGGTCCAGAAATTACATTCTCACGTTTGTAAACGTCCATGTCAAAATTTCTGGTTTTTTTCACATCCTGTGTGGCCGTATAAAAAGCCAGTAAGGCATACAGAATTCCTTATTCGTACCAGCTTCTACTTGGAATGGTTAGTTGTAATTTTTCCTGACGACCATACATGGGCGACAGTGAAACATTGTTTTCTTGTTCCAGTTTTAAAATCAGGCAGCTTAAAGGCATAGTAATTTTCATTTATTATTTTTTCCAGTTTCATTGTTCCACTTTTAAAATCGGGTAGCTAAAGGCATGGATAAATGTTATTTTCTAACTTTTTCAGTTTCATTTTTCCACTTTTAAAATCTGGTAGCAGTGATCGTACGGGGTCAGATTTTCACCCCCGATTGGGGTCGGGGTCGGGAATGAAAAACCCCAGTTTTGGGGTCGGGGTCGGGGTTGAAGATTAACAATTAAGATTGCATGATTACATACCAATTTGAAATGGATAAAAACGATACCTTCACTTGTTTGTAGAGCATACTAATAAAGCTGGTTATGTTCAACATTTTATTTTCATTCCAAGTTCAAACATGGTTTTAGCAATTTAGCATTACTTTAAATTTTAATCACTAATCGCTCTCGCTTTTTCGTTTTCTTCCACAGTTTTTACATAACGGTTTTCTATGGTGCACTGATTGTAGAGGAGCCAATGGCGCGAAGCGCCGAAAATTTTCAAAATTTTCACTGTTTTCATGTAGAATTTACGCCTTTTTATTGACAAACAGTTCGGAAATCATAAGTGGTGCAAAGCATCAAGAAATTCAGTCATATTTTACCACCCAAAGACAAAATTTTTAATTGGTAAAGTTAAAATTTTCGCAAATTGGCAAAATCTCGTTTCTGAATTAAGTCCAAGAAAAACTTAAAATTGATGAACACCTACACTGCTCAAATTTTCTCAGCTGAAATGTGTTTTTCGACCGCTGCTAAGTATGTAGCACAGCAACGGGTCGCAACCAATAAGTCATTGAAAGATGTATCAATGAGAATTTTGTTCTTACCATTTTCAGGCCCATTTGTGGCCTTCTTATTAACTAGTTCAGAAAACAGAAAATGCGCAAAAACACAAGAAAATTTGGCCTTTCCTTTCATTTAGAATGGAATTATGTGTCCTTGGAAAGAAAGATAAACAAAGCAGAGAATAGACAAATTGGTACGCAAACATTTTCACACTTTTACTATTATGTTCAACAAGCATGTGCAGTAAGTGCACTAAATCACTAAAGTGCTGCGAAGTGCTGGATTATTTTAACAGATTCAAGCTTTTAAATTTATTGGATCTGGATAACAATAAATAATGATGACTCGGCGCAAAGCGCCAGAAAACTTTGACGTTTGTGCCTTTTTAAATTCAATGTTCTGGACACATTGCGCCAGAAAAATCAACATAATTTCTTAAAAATTGCGGAGGGCATGTGCCTCCATTCCCTCCTCGGCTACGCCTGTGATTCCGCAGTAATTCCGGCGCACTTCATAATGGAAAATATTCAAACATGTATGTACGTCTTAACAACATGGTGACTGACAATATCGCGAGTGTCGAGTTTAACATATCAATTTTGCTAGTGAATGAATCGTCCTTGTTCCGAATTTATTTGCTATTTATACAATTCTTCTATGTACCAACAAATAAAATGCTATATTTCACCCCCGAAAAAAGGTTCAACCCCGACTCAAAAAATCATGCCCCTGGTCGGTGGTCGGGGTTTAGGCCGGGGTTATGCTGGGTCTGGGTCAGGGTCCCTGTACAATCACTGAATGGTAGGCATAGAATAATTGTATTTTCCCATTTTTTTCAATCAATGAGAAAATTAATTGATACAATGCTAAAATAGCGTTCTGTTCATATATAGTTTCTAGCAGCATTAAAAAACTACTTTTTCTCATTATATTGCCTGATTTTTTCTGGAATTCTCCATTATTTCATTTTGAGGTCAGGAATACCACTATCCATCTTCATTCCCACTTGGCTGTCAGGTTATGGGGCAAGGAAAGTAGTGGATTACTGTTGAATAAGTACACTGGCAGGGGTCAAGCTGATTTGTCAATCAAAAACGGGTTGGGGGCAAGTATGTGGGGGGGGGCGAGTTGTGTTAGGGGCGAGTTGTGTGTGGGGCGAGTTGTGGGTGGGGGCGGGCGAGTTGTGTGAGGGGCGGAGTTGTGGGGGGAGGGGGGCGAGTTGTGTGAGGGGCGAGTTTTGCGGGGGCGCATTGTTTGGGGGCGAGTTGTGTGGGGGCGAGTTGTGTGGGGGCAAGATGGGTGGGGGCGAGTTGTGGGGGGCGAATTATCTGCAAACCACTCTACTCATCATCGACGTTGTGCAAATCAGCTATGGAGTAATCAACCTGTTTACCTACTGTATGTATAGCAGTCCTGTATAAACAGACAGACATATTCTGGCCTGGCGACGTAATTGTCATATTAATTTGAATATTAGTAGGCACTTATGCCAGGCACGAGTCCTTAATTTTTATGCTGGTTCTTTCTATATACGTTTCATTAGACGTATTCTGTAGGTATGTACATCCCACAATAAAGAAGCATAATAGCCGAAAATAAGAAAGTAGCCGTTTTTGATTGCTATTGATTGCAATGCGGGCCCTAATTACGGGTGTACTGTAGGTATGGTCATCTCAAATTTCTCGAACCGAATCCGCCAAATGCGGATCTTTTGTCTTCTTTGCGCACCAAACACACAAATATAGTTTGATGAGTCAAGTAAGCTTTCCCCAAATCAAAATATTATTGTGTCACCTCCCTAGACTGAGGTGTTATCCAAGCCGTCCTAGGTTGCATCGCTGCACGATGTAATATAAATATGTACATGTACATACATACTTGTATTACGCTGTGATTTTCCAATGAAAATATTTTTGGATGTTGTTATAAGAGAATATTACATTAATAATTAAAGAACACTCTAGAATAGAGAAAGAAGTACATACCAATATAAATACTTAATTAAATTGGTTTTTCCAGACGGAAAAGGCGGAAAATAATAATTTCAAGTGAGATCAGACATGCACAAGGGGCATTAAGCTGAGATCTACCGGCTGCACTAGCAGAACAATAGGATTGTGGAATGAGAAACGAAGAATACAAATGGAAGTAAATTAAACATTTCCCTCAAATGCTTGAAATTATCAAGTGACCAGCATAGGTGAGCAGCACCGAAATTCTGGGGGGGGTTATAAAATTTCTGGGGGGGGGGGTGAAAAAATTTTCAAAGGTAAAAAAATGGTCTTAAAAGTGGTTATATGGCGAAAAAACACCATTTTTCGACGTTTCTCATTGAGCACTATCCAATGGCATCAAAAAATTGCTAAAAAAGCAAAAAAAATTTTTCTGGGGGGTGGTATTTTGATTTCTGGGGGGAGTATTTCAACTTCTGGGGGTGCATACCCCCAAACCCTCCCCACGCCCATGTGTGGTGACCAGCTGTAAGCTATTTTAGCATTTATACTAACTGTATTTTAATGCCATTAGGCCCTAAAATTGCGCAGCACGATTGAGAGGTGTTTTTGGGGAATTCGGGTCCAGAATGGCTATAGACCCCATCAAATTAGCTGTGATTCCCGCAGTCGTCGATTTTTCAAAAAATCATAGAAAGTGTGCCTTTTAAACGTTAAAGATAATTTTTTGACTCAAAATATCATATTTTCGACAGTGTTATCAGATACTTGTTCGCTCGCTGTAGTCTGATCAATTAAATCGAATTTTAAGCAGCGACCAAATTCTGGGGGTCCGATGAGGCAAACTCGCTAAACATAGCACCAAAAATTCAAATATGAGGATCAATGATTTTTGGTAGTTCATCGAATTCTTGGTGAATGCAGACCAATCTTGCCCATGAGTGGTCTCGTCCGACTAATATCTAAATCAGCCTCTGCTTAATGCCTAGAATGGGCGGATTGCAGCTATCAGAATCGAAAATGTACCCACCTACGCATTTGTACAAATATATACCTACCTATGTATTTATGTAGCTCATGCAGCCACATGTATGTAATTAAATTACCTGTGCTAAAACTTATTACCTAATTCGAATTTCTGTATGCAAGGTAGGCATTCATTATTCAGAAACAGTAGTTACGGTATCAACTTTTCTGAAATTCAGGAAAACAGTCACTGCCACGCATGGGCGTGAGGAGTGTGGATCCCCTCCTGAGAATCTATCGGACCCCCCAGAATTGAATTTTTGGCCATTTTGGCCCAGCAGACCCCAGGATTTTGCTGCTGCCCATGTTGGTCACTGCAGTTCTATGACCTGGTATCTGAAATTCAGAAAAATGGACAATGAAGTTCCATCACCTTTTTGTTGAAGTTCAGAAAAACGGTCACTGCAGTACCTTGACCTTTTCTTGAAATTCAGAAAAACGGTCACTGAACTTTCATGACTTCTCTTTTGAACTTCAGAAAAATGGTCACTGCACTTCCGTGACCTCTCTTTTGAACTTCAGAGCAATGGTCACTGCATTTCTGTGACCTCTCTTTTGAACTTCAGAAAAATGGTCACTCCTGTTCAGCGATTTTTTTACTGAATGGTAAACAAAATATCACTGAACTGCAGTGACCGTTTTTCTGAAGTGCACACTGGCGTCAGTGTAGTTCCTTTCTGAAGTGGCAATTAATACAAGATCCCTTACCTTTTTGCTTAAAAAATGCCCCTGCCAAGTTTCAACGTCTCATGGAGCTTGTTGTAGCTGGTTTAAAGTGAAAAACATGTTTAGTATATATTGACAATATAATTGTCTTCTTGCACACGTTTTGCAGACATCTAAAAGATCTAGAGGACGTCTTTTGCGCACTATGAAATGCAAACTTAAGGGTTAAACCAGAAAAATGCCATTTAGTGCATGTGGGAGTCCAGCTTCTGGGCCATTGCATCAGTTTGCTAGGAATTGCTCCCGACTTGTCTAAAATCGCCGATTTAGTCGCTTTTCGAGTTCCAAAACGGTGAAAGCTTTGCAAAAATTTCTCAGTCTTGCGCAATGTTTCAAAAAATTTGTAAAAGATCTTGCAAAAATTGCGAAACCGCTTTTCCGTTTTATTACAAAAAGATTCTGAATTTATTTGGATTGATGAGCACCAAAAGGCTTTTCAATCGTTAAAAGATGCCTTTACATCGCCCCCAATTTTGCAGTTACCTAAATTTGATAACAATCATCAATTCATATTGACAACCAACACAAGTAATTACACGTTAGGCGTGATTCTTATGCAAAAACACCTGCCATCTAAAAATCGCTTTATTCTCAGTTATGCCAGTTGCGTTTTAAACTTGGCTGAATGCAACTGTGCCACTTCTGAAAGGAGGCTTTGGCAGTTGAATGGGCAATTAAGCATTATCGACACTACCTTTATGGCGAAAAATTCATTGTAGAAACCGATCACCAGGCACTTACTTGGCTTGTAAATGTAAAATTCCTTTGAATCAATCAAGACAATGGAGTCTAAAATTACAAGAATACAAGTATGAGATTATATATATGTTCCAGGCGCATATAACTGTGCCGCTGATTTATTATTGTATCAAAATTCGATTGTGACAAGCAACGCTATAAACTAGAACCTAAAGCTGTTGCTAATGTTGCAAACCTCAAATCTGAAGCGTCTGAGTCTGAGGAAGAAAACAAACCCCCCAATATAAGACAACCATAGGTGAGCAGCACCACAATTCTGGGGGGGGGTTAAAAAATTTCTGGAGGACCTGAAAAAATTTTTAAAGGTCAAAAAATGGTCCTAACAGTGGTTGTATGGCAAAAAACACCATTTTTCGACGTTTCTCATCAAGCACTATCCAATGGCATCAAAAACTTGCTAAAAAAGCAAAATAAAATTTTTCTGGGGGGGATATTTTGATTTATGGGGGGTATTTCAACTTCTGGGGGTGCATAGCCCCCAAACCCCCACCCACACCCATGTGTGAAGACAACCAACAAAAAGCTAAAACTGTAATCAGCACAAAAAGATCATTCACCAATTATTTATCAACATATTATGTTTTCTGATGCTAAAATAGCAGAAATTCTGTCACCTGCAAAACTTCTTGCTGAAAAACGTTGAGATGACATCTTGAATAAAATTCAAAAATCGCTCAACGATCTGACTACAAAAAAATATTGTGGCGAATTTTTCATGCTCAATAATATCCTATATTGCAGATTTAAGCGCAGAACTGATATAACTCATCAACTCATGATTCCTAAATCTTTGCGTCATTTTATCTTAACTAAATTTCATGATTCCATCTTTGGAGCGCATTTTTTCGCGCAAAAAAATTTGCCTGCCATTCAGCTCCGTTATTGGTGATCTAGAATGGAGAAAGACGTGCACGCATGGTGCAAGAACTGTGAAGTGTGTTTGCAGCACGAGGTAGCTAATAATCCTACCGCAATACCCCTAACCCATTGAAGTTTCATCACCTTTCGAGCTAATAGCATGTGATTGCTTACATATGCTGTGTTTGACGTGCGGAAATGATCAAATTGTTGTCTTCATGGACTATTTTTCTAAGTGTGTTGAAGCATTTGCTGTGTCTGATATTAAAGCATCCACTATCACAAATTTATCACTGCGCAAAGTTATCCCAAGACATGGAGTTCCAAAACAATTTTTGAATGATCAAGGTTCAAATTTTACATCAGCTCTTGCTTCGGGAATAAGCAAATTGCAAAATGTACAAAATGTCTTCACTATCTTATTCCACCACACCTGGGCGTGGGGGGTTGGAGGTATGCACCCCCAGAAATCAAAATACTCCCCCAGAATTCAATTTTTGAAAATTTTTTTCGTTTTTTTCGCAATTTTTTTATGTCAATGGATAGTGCTTGATGAGAAACGTCTAAAAATGGTGTTTTTATCGCCATACCACCATTTTTAAGGCCATTTTTTGACCTTCAAAAAATCTTGCACCCCCAGAATTTTCTTGCTGCCCATGTATGCATACCACCCCCAGTGTGATGGTTTTGTCAAACAGTTTAATCAAACTCTCATTGATGGACTTTCTAAATTAAGCACGAGAAATCAGTATGACTTAGAACAGTTTTTGCCATTTGCATTATTTGTATATCGCGCTACACTGCAGTCATCTACAAATATCTCCCCATTCAAGATGCTGTACGGTTGTGAGCCATTGTTTCCACTCGATATTCAGTTATTAAATGATCTCACGTTAAAATCTTATCTTCCCAATGTTGTTGAAAAATATCTTGCTGACTTAAACATAACACTTCTTAATTTGCATGATATTGCTAGCAAAACTCTCGCTCAAGCTCATAAGCAGCAGAAAAAGCAATATAATAAAAATGTGCACAAAAGTAAATTTGCAGTAGCCGATATTGTTTATCTCAATAATAGGGTAGTCATTCAACCCGAAATCGGAAAACTCTTGCCTAAACAAATAGGTCCTTATTGCGTTGTTGCATTACCCATGCCGGAAACAGCGCACATCATTTATCTGCATAATCCATTAATCAAACATCTTGTTCATCGCAATCGCCTCTTGCCTGCCCCTAAGTTGCCCTATTCCGATTTAAATGCTGAAAAGTACGCTTATGTACCAGGTGATTTTGTTTTAGTAAAACTGCCACGCTAACCATTGTGTCTGGCAGTAGTGATAAGTTTTTGGAATTAGTGGGCCGAGAAAGGAAGTTAAGAGAATGCGCGCCTGTTTGCTTATTAATCTGATCTAAATTGACACATGCCATACCGCTAACTAATGTTTCACCTTTTGCTGAACCGTGGTTGACGACGGTCCCTCCAGCAAGAAGGATAGTGTGGACCACACCTGAGCGTGGGGGGGGGGTTTGGGGGGGTATGCACCCCCAGAAACCAAAATAACCCCCCAGAAATCAAAATACCCCCCCCAGAATTCAATTTTCGAAAATTTTTTTTGTTTTTTTCGCAATTTTTTGATGCCAATGGATAGTGCTTGATGAGAAACGTCGAAAAATGGTGTTTTTAATGCCATACCACCATTTTTAAGGCCATTTTTAGACCTTCAAAAAAATCTTGCACCCCCCCCAGAATTTTCTTGCTGCTCCACGTATGGTGTGGACAAAAATTATCCAAAATTACTCTTTGATGGATGAAAAGCAAAAATGTCAAAAAATTCCGAGCAGCGTTGAAGGATGTGGCTGCTGTCAAGCACTATCACATTCACACATCTGCACCTCAGTTTGATGTATATACTAATAATAGTTTTGTTCAATTTTTTTTACCACACAAATAAAATTAGTGTTGGAAAGCACAATCTGAAGCCACTTGCTTCATTTTTCTTTGATATGGACTATGATCCATTGCAGTAAGCAATGCATTTGCAAGCAACATTTTTGCAAATGTGTAAACAAATTTGTCACATGATGTTAGCTGCATTTTGCGGTATATCATATACACCGTTCCGATCAAAGACACAAAGCCTAGGCATTGACTAACCATCAAATGTTGGAGTCTTCAAGGCAATCGCATTCAAAACCCGGAACCTCTTTTTTCACATTTCATTCATCCTCAAAAGCAAAAGCCAGCAGCAACAATGTCACATTTGGCTGTAGTCAAACGGCTCCAACAGCATTATGTGCTGTGCTCGATGCCACCGCAATTGAGCGATGGTTTTGGAGGTTTTTGCAGTTGTCCACACTGCCGCGCATCACAGTTGCGCGTTGCCTGCCACCCAGACTTGTTAGTTGTTTCATCTGATGTCTGGCAGCAAGCTGCCAAGATCAAAAAACATTTGAGCAAACTCGACAAGCGTATCAAGCCAATCAATGAAGAAAAGAGAGACGCAAGCGCCAAGCAATGATTTACCAACAACTGTCGGATTCATCAAGGCCCTTGCATTCAAAACCCGGACCTTCTTTTTCTTGTTTCAGGCAAATTCAAACTCAATAGCCGGCAACATTGGAGCCACTTGCGCCATCAGTACAATGTTCACAAACCCACCATAGGCCGCATTCAACACCGCCGCCTCAATTGCTGCCATGTTCAAGCAATGCTTCCAGTAGTTTTGACCATTTTCCACCGCCAAAGCGTTCACCACCACATTCTACACCGGACTTTGATGATTTTTGCCGCCCAGCTACACCGTCAAGTCAACCACAAGTCTACTATGGGTTTGGGCAGCCATTGCTAAATTCTATTTTGTATGACAAACATTGCCAATTGCGCAAACGTATGCAGCCACCCATCAGCTTGTCCAGCAGCGATTGCCCATCATCGCATCGTGGTCCAAACTCTAGCAATTCTTTGCAAAGTTGTTCAAGCCATTCATTGCGCTTCTGTCTGACCACAAAACCCAAATTTAAATGCCATCATTAGCCACATTTGGCTTACTAAATTGGACTCTGTGATCAATGTCCACCAGCCAGCAGCGTAATCGTTTGTTGCCTTGTTGTTTTTTGCGCCTTTTTGTAAATTTTTTTGTCTTGCTAGTATTTTTCTTCTATTATTTTAACATTCCTTGTGTGTTAATCTCATCATTTTATCTTGTTAATTTATTCTCATCTTTTGCTCAATCAATTTTGGCCTTATCTTGGATTCTATCTTAAATCTACTCAAATTTTTCTTTATCCTAAAATTTATTCTTCCAATCTTCACACTACTTAACAGAGGCTCAGTCATAGATTCAGCCGCCAAACTTTTCAATCCAAATTTTTATTCCCCAATCCACAGGGGATCAAGCCACAAAATTTCATCAAATTACTCAAAATTTTCCATTTGTTAGATCCCCAACAATTTCCTCAACATTTTGATCATTTTTAATCCTTCATTTAAAAAATTTGGCTCGTGATCCGGATTTTTTTCTGGTGAGGGTAGGAGTTTAGATGAGCTATCTACATGTACTGCACAATTGCAGTTAAAACACAATACCACGTTTGTTTTGACCAACCAGCCATTGAGATACCATTTTGATGCCTCAGCCGTCAAGAAGTGATTTGTTCACAGTTAGACCCGACTCCAACAGTAGGACATGCAGGAGGCTATTCAACCGCAGCATTGATTGGTTGAACTCAAACATCACGTACACACTGCAAGGAGTACACAATGTGAGTATGCCTGTGGACACCATACACATCCCTTTTTCTTATCATATAAAACACAGGCAACTTGATCGCTAATCCGGTTAAGCCTGTGTAGAGATCGGAAAAATCAATAAGGTGTGTAGCGCCTTCTTCTGTAAATTTATCATTGACATAAGCATATTCTTGTTTTTGGTTTTACTGTTATCCCCCTTTCATCATTATTAGTTCGGCTTGGGTCGCATTTTCAGCTAGCTCACTGTACAGTATTTTTCTTTGTCTTAACAAACAAGTTCTTATTATCATTTTTTGGTGTATATGAAAATAGTTGGCAGCTACCTAGAAGTGCAATATACTGCAGGCAGACTGTGTACTTTGTTGGCCGGCCTTGACTATTTCTACAGCTAAATGAATTGGGTGAAAACTTCTAGTTTTTCTACCTTCACAAAATTCATTATTCCTTTTTTGAACTTAAGAACTATAAAAAAATTATTAGATAATTTTTATAGAAATTGACAGCCCGGATCAGAGCTCTTTGTTGTTGTAATTATTGTTCATTGTGCTATTGGAACCGAAATTTGTAATTATTTTGCCATAGGTAATCTAGTGCAAAATCTTTTCAATTCCTTTCACAAAAATTATCTTCTTGGTCTAAAATAGGTCTTTTGACCTCGGGAAAATTCTAGGGTTGCTTAATTACTCCTGTGTCAGGTACTGTGGTCGGTTTTCCCTTGCAGTCTCCTTAGGTACAGAAAAATTAGGTCCACAAAGATTTTAGGTACATAGGACTTAGGGTCAAGAGGTCAAATAAAGGCAAATTGCCGTAGCACCCAGACCAGCACTAAGCTTAGCAGAGTACTTAAGTAAATCCTGAAGGTACTTATTGTGGGTTGATGTTTTTGTAGTCATTTGTGTGTTGGGTATCTTCCCTGGTGGCATGCTGACTCAGATATCTGTACATATGACAAGTACTTAACCAGCAAGCACTTACTTGCGCGCACATTAGATACCTCCAACCAACCAACATAAGTTACATTCATAACCCCACACCCAGGTGTGGTGCCGCCCACTTATGGCTTGCTGCACTACTTGCTGGCACAACCCTGCCCCTTTCTATCCAGCCTGCCCACGCTGGTTTGTGAACTGTTTAATGACTAAATTGTTTTTTCATGTTTCAGATGGATCGCAAAAGCTGTATTAACAATGGTTTCAATGTGCTCTCCTATTGTAAGGAAAAAAGCAGCTTTTCCAAATTTACATACAATTGCCGTATTGGTGCTTGCAGTACCAGCCACATCAGCACCTTGTGAAAGAGTCAATAGTCGGGCAGCTTTTATACTTGATAAGAAGTGCCACATTCTTAGCAACAAACATTTGGAAAGCGAAAATTTCTTTTGCATGAATTTAGCATTTGCATTTTCAAAAAGCTAAACTTATGTCTACCTAATTCTTATGCTCTTTTATTCTTTGTTGTCTACATAACAGTAAACAATGCATCTAATGTGTATGTATATGTGTCACTTATATAAATTAGTAGATTTTTGCAACTTGACATCAACAATGACAAAATAATGCATGTACTCAATGAACAGAGCAAATTCAGATGGAAAATGCCATGCGATGTTTCAATTATTCATTAATGAACAATAAATGATCATTGTTAATGGGAACCGGAATTGAAAAAGTTTTGGAACGGCTCAATTTATCCTTTTCAGAATGATAATTGATAATCATTAACAAGAACAAGGACAAGAATGTTTTAGGAATGCTATCAAATACTGTTAACCAAACAATATGCAGCTGTTATTAATAAAAATAGGAACAATATCAGTTTTGCAACGGATTCCACTATTGTTAATGGAACAATAATTGAGTATCATTAATGGGAATGGGAACAATGGCTATTTTGGAAATGTTTTGCCAATACTACATGTGCATTGTAAAAATAAAGGGTCACAAAATAATAATCCTACAGTTGGTACAACCACTGTAGCAACTTCATCAGGCAGTGAGGACAATAAAAGCGTTCCAAAAATGTCTAATCTACTTGCTTGGACAATCAACAAAGACTCAAAAATAGATCTATCAGAGAATCAGAGTTATCCCAAAAAATCTTGATAAAACTTCTCAAAATTTAAATAATTTTGAAGCAACCTTGTCCAAAGTTCCAGTAGGTAAAGCCAAAAGTACAGTGTTGAAAGAACAGTTGTCTGATTCAACTGATGGCAATGACAAAATCGCAAAAGAGATATTTACTCAAAACAATTTGCATCGCTATGTATCAAGTATCTTAATTCTTTCTCAGGGGGCACTAAAATGCTCTAGATTACTTCAATGATTTTGAACATTTGGCATTCTGCCATGAGGTATCAGAAATGATTTGTTAATCGCACTCAGAGAACTACTGAAAGGTTCAGCACTGAGAGCATTTAAAATATGAGCATGCAACAATGTAAGTTGTATTTTAATTTAGAACAAGCCTTGATAGATGGGTTTTTGGATTCTGGCAATATTTATATTGCCAAGTCTAATTATTATAAGAGAAAACAACAAACAAGCGAGTCGGTTCAGTAAATTTTTGATGACTTAAGGCGTTTAGCAAGTATTGCTCATCCTGATTTGATCATATTCAGCTGGAACATTCTGTCATTGATAAATTTCTAGCTGGTTTCAATACATAAATTCGGAGATTTCTGCTTTTATCTGATGTATCAAATAAGTTTGAAAAATTATTTAAAAAAGCTAAAAACATAGAGCATGCTAATAAAAATGAAAAGAAAATCCTACAATTCTGGTGAATGAAGTTTCTGATGAATTCAAAACTAAATGTCTAAATTATTGCAAAAATTCCAAATTGTTCACTCATGAGACTCATGAAACATCTACTAGCAACTCAGATTATGATTCAGCAAATAAATATTGTAATGAGGAATCTGTATCATTTGCACATGATACATGCAAAGATTCAACAAGTAATTTACACTATGATGACAGAAACAATAATTTTTGGCGTTGAGATATGCGCTATCACAAGAGTAATAAGCCTAAAGAGTATTATAAAGAAATTTATCAGCATAATAGAACTTTTTCTAATAGTAGCAAAGCATCAGGTCCTGATAACAGAAATTTAAGAAAGTTCAATCGAAATAATTTTTTTAAAGAGACAAGATCTAATAGTAATGAAAATTACTTCCAAAATAGGCCTTTTTGATCATTTCCAAATACTTGTAGGTATGAAAGTTTTCCTTCAAACAGTTATAATCAAAATCCTACAAACGTTTGAAAGCCTTATAATTCTTATGCATATTGTAAATTTCATGAGCCTGATGGACATTTGACAGAAGAATGTTTTTTCTGTTTGTGGGTTTCAACAAAAGTTGAATGTTTGTATTTTTCAATAAAATTGATTGACTTTGCCACTGATAAATATCGATAAATATGCATCATAATATGAATATGCATACACTGTATATTGCAGAAATTCCTAATCAACCCAGTTCTAGCACAGTACTGCCATTGTTTCAGCATTATACCATAGATCCTAACTTATCATATCACAGAGATATACCTTCAACCAATGCTCTAAGTGGTTTAATGAATAAATCAAACATGATTATGTTCAAAAATTTGTCTTCAAAGTTTTTCCATGATCTGTTGGACATGAGCTTAAAAATGGGGAAAAAGCCAAAAATTAAAATTTAGAAAAATCTATGCTCTAAACTGTTGAATTATCTTTATGTGACAATGATCCCATTTTTGTTGCTAAATCGCTTTTCAAAAGCAAAAGGAATTTAGTACAAGTATGCATGTTGGATATTTCAAACAAACCCTTTGAAATTAAATCTTGACTGGTCGTGGGACATCCTGAGCTGGTAGAAGCTATCATAAATCAGAATATGTCAAAAATTCATGAGCATAATAAAGTTTTGAAAATGCATTTGATAAGTTAGAAGAAAATCCAGCTTTGAGTAAAGTTGATAAATCAAAGTTAAGGAAAATTTTGTGAAAACATAGATCAGTTTGTGCACTTGATGCTGAAAAATTAGTATTCACACATTTTATACAACATGAAATTAATATGGGTTCTGATGAGCCCATAGCTAAACGTCTCTTTAGGACACCTGTAGCACATTTAAAGTTATTACAAGATGAAATTAAGGAAATGCTTGATGACAGCATTACAAGACCAAGTAAAAGCCCATGGGTAGCACCAATGTTTCTAATTAAAAAGAAAGATGGTAATAGGCAGGTCAGTAATAGACTTTCATGGTTCAAACGCTGTTACATGAAATAATATCTATCCTCTGCCAAGGATAAGTGACTATACAGATTCACTAGGAGATGCTCAATATTTTCCAAGTCTTGACTTAAAGTCAGGATACTGGCAAATTAGGATGCATGAAAATTGTAAAGAAAAAAACTTATTTTCATTTGCCAAGATGGTCATTATGAATTTAGCACCATGCTATTTGGCTTGGGAAATGCACTAGCAGATTTCCAGAGAATAATAGAATCAATTTGAAAAAGGCTAACCTGGAAATCTTGCTTAGTTTATATCAATGAAATGATTGTTTACAGTAATACATTTGAAGACCACCTGAGAAAACTGAATGAAGTTTTTTCAGTGCTAGAAAAAGCTAGTCTAAAATTAAAAATAAGAAAGTGTGCATTTTTGAAGCCAAAAGTCTAATTTTTGGGTCATGAAATTTTGAAGGAAAGAATCCATCCGGATCCTGGGAAATTTATGGCAATAAAAAATTATACATTCCTAAAACACAAGAAAGAAATGGAACAATTCTTGGGAATAGTTGAATGATTTCACTCTTTTATACCAAACTTGGCAGACTTTGCGGCATCATTATATGAACTCATAAAGGATGATGTTGAATACAAAATCACTCCAGAGTGTGAAAGGGCATTTAAAATTTAGCACTAAAAATTTACTTCACTGCCTGCTCTGCAATTTCCTATTTATAAGCCAGACTGCAAATTTATTATTCAAGCAGATGCTAGCAACACTGCTTTGGGTGCTGTTTTGATACAGCAACGCCGACATTATAGTTGAGTTATTGCACACACGAGTACACAACTAAATAAGGCTGTACAAAGTTATAGCACAATTGAACATGAATGTCTTGCACTTTATTTTGCATTTCAGAAATTTGACCATTATATTATAAATCAAGAAGTGCTAGGTGAATCAGATCACAAACTCTACCCTGGATGAAAACTGCAGTGTCTAAAAATAATAGAATGCAAAAATGGGCTTCAATTTTAGTCAAGTATAAGTATAGTATTAGGCATATACCAGGAAAAGAAAATCAAGCAGCTGATTTTTTATCTAGAATCCCAGAACATATAGCAACAAACGATACTACACGAGGTATGGGAAAAAGAGAAACAGAATCAAATTAGTCTACCTCGGATATGGATACAAGTATACAGAACACTGATAGTAAACTTAAACTAGAAACTGAGACAGATATGGACTTAGTGCCAGTTTCTAATGACCTATCAGTCGCATTAAATAAAATCAATATTGCTGAAATGCAAAAATCAGATCTCTTCATTTCTAAAATTTATAAAGCATTGGGTAAGCCTGAAAAATATCACGGAAAAAATTATAAAATTTCTGTTTAAAAAAAATCAAAAAAATTTAAAAAAAAATTCTAAAAAAAATTTCTATCAAATTTGGCAGAATAAACAATTGAAAACTACTGTTTTCCAGCTTGTTATACCAGAAAAATTAGTATTTAGAGTCATACATCAATTTCATGGCACAAACATAGCAGGACATTTTGGCATTCCAAAAGTAACATCAATGATGCTTTTGAGATATTGGTGGCCAAACATAGGTATTAATGTTCAAAATTGGGTTAAAAGCTGTCCAAACTGTCAATTAATGCGTTTAGAAAAAATACCTAAAGTTTTGTTAAGTAACATCCCTGTATCTGCACCTTGGGAGATGGTTTCAGCGTTGATTGCCTGCCTTACTCTGAAGCCATCCAGATTCAGTTGTGTGAATTATATTGTATTTTGTGATTATTTTACAAAATGGATAAAAGCATTTCCTGCTGAGACTATCACAACAGAGATTGTTGCTGATATTTTTGTAAAAGGAATTGTGCTCAGATATGGTGAGCCAAAAGGCTTCTATCTGACAGAGGGTCAGATTTTACATCTGAATTAATAAAAAACGTATGCGAACTCTTGCACATAAAAAAGTACAAATGACTGCTTATCACCCACAAGTTGGAAAGAACAAATTGGACTATAATTAACCAATTAAAATGGTTATCTAGTAACAAACCAGATAATGGGAACAAATATTTAGCATTTGTACTTTTTGCGTACAGAGCAACACCACATGATTGGACTAGGGAAAGTTCATATTTTCTCATGTATGGCAGACAGCCTACACTTCAATTAGACAACGCACCTCTAAAGAAAATGACAATTAACTTAGATTACGATTCATATAGATATTTCCTAGTGAAAACATTAAGTCACACACGTGATATAGTTCTAGAAAATATAGAGTAAGCACAGAAAAAGCAAAAAGTATTTTATGATAAGAAAACAAAGGGAAAGAATTCTTTACCAGGTGACTTTGTGGCTGTGAAAATCCCATAAAAGTGTAAATTGGATATAACTTATCCTGGACCTTATGTTATTGTGCATTCAATGTGAGAAAACCTGCATAATACTATTAAAATTAGCTCATTAGGCGAGAATCCTGAACAATACCTAGTATCTATAAAGAGAGTCAAACCATGGTATGCATCAACCATGCATGTTTAGACCGTCATCAAAACGCATTGATTTTTATCTACACTTTTTGTTTACTCAAATGATTCACACTTCAGCCTAAACAGAATGAATACATTGCATTGAGGAACAAATACGTTCATTATTTGATTTTATGTGTACGTACAAAGCATGCGACAGCAAAATTTTTCAAGCATCATTCTGGTTGCAAGATTTTTCCTTCAATTTGACAATTTTTACTTGAACTCACTTTTCTTTTACTCTCAAATTCACTGTATTGTAGTATAAACACGTGTATTCATATTCACTGTATTGTATTATATACATGTGTATTTAATTATTTTTCCATTTCAAATTAATTGAGACATATTTTTCAGTAAATAGAATGGGTTATTTTTGTTTCCTTACATTATTTCTTCAGGAAATAATGACATAATTGCACTTTAATTTCATGCGCTTAATAATACGCTTTATTGATAAATACAGGAAATTTATTATACTCTTAATGGCAAAAAGACATGGATTTGTGCATCAATATTTACAGGAATATTGATTTCAATTTTTAAAAGTACTTGGTGAGTTATTATTTTCTTTGCAATTGTAATGTAGTGGGGTTTCTGCCTATTAGTACTGTAGATACTAAATGGTTCTTTTTCTTAATACGGTTCTAGATTGTAAAGCCCTATTTATCACCAAGTTTATTAAGTAAGAAACTAATGGATATCACAACAAGAGCGCGTTAAATGACACGACTGTGTCTTGAAGAAAGTGAGAGCCGAACTAAGAGCCTCTCAAAGACACGTAGTAAAGTAATATGTACAAAGGGGCGTGAACGACGTAAGTGTTAAAAATAGTTCACAAATGTAGGAGTGTAGGGATGTACCTAGTTACATCACATCACACCTGGGCGTGGGGGGTTTGGGGGGGGTATGCACCCCCCAGAAACCAAAATACCCCCCAGAAATCAAAATACCCCCCAGAATTCAATTTTTGAAAATTTTTTTCGTTTTTTTCGCAATTTTTTGATGCCAATGGATAGTGCTTGATGAGAAACGTCGAAAAATGGTGTTTTTATCGCCATACCACCATTTTTAAGGCCATATTTCGACCTTCAAAAAAATCTTGCACCCCCCCCCAGAATTTTCTTGCTGCCCACGTATGCATCACATATCCCCCTCCGCAAAAAAATGTATCACGCTCAATCACAGGAAATGTAACAATCCGGTGGTCAGCGTGTCCTTGTTGACCGTCTTGGGGTTGGCTTATCTTTGAGATCCCTCGTTTTGTTGTTGTTGTCCACTTGATCTCTCATGACATTTGGTTCTTTGTCGTTTTTGTCGTCGTGTATAACTGTATCACTTTCAGATTCTGTTATTTTCTGATTGTTTTCTGATACTTTCTGTTCTACATTTAAAGTTGGGGTTATAAACGGGTGAACAGGTTGCTGCACTGCATTTTTGACTGTTTTTGAATCAGTTTCGTCTGATAGGTTTTTGCAAGAAACGAGTTTACATAATCGTAGATGATCAGCGTGCTTTCACTGAACTGACTTGTTAATTTCGATTTTATAGGATAAAGGACCCATTTTCTGTTTAACGACTCCTGGTGTTCACGTTTTTCCTAACGTGTTATACACCCAGACTGTATTGTTCTGTTTAAAATTTCGTTCTTTCGTATTCCAATCGTGATAAAATTTCTGCTTTGCTTTTGCCTTATACATATGTATCTTTGCATCAGGCTTAAGTCGATCAAATAGCGTGCATAATTTTTGTCCGAAAAACAATTCTGCAGGCGTACAATTTGTTGATGAGTGTATCGTACATCGATATGTGAAAAGCCACGTATTTAGCTTATCCTGCATTAGCTCGATATTTTGCGTTTTTAGCACACCATAATGTTGCTTAAAAGTTTGTATAGCGCGTTCTGCCATACCATTTGTGCGACTGTGGTAAGGTGAGGAGCGCATGTGCGTCACACCATTCAGTTTGCAGAAGCTTTTGAAGTGCTCTGACGTGAATTGCTTTCCGTTGTCAGATACAATATATTTGCATATTCCGTAACGTGAGAATAGCGACTTTAGAATTCGAATTGTATTTTCAGATGATGCGTTTTTCATCATGAAAATTTCTACCCAGCGTGAGTAGGCGTCAATAATTACGAACCACATTAGTCCATTGTATGGACCTGCGAAATCGATATGGATTCGTTCCCATGGGGCGTTAGGAATATTCCATGAGTTTAGTGGCGTTTTGGGCTCGTTTTTATGATTTTCTTGGCAGAATAAGCAGTTTTCTACTAAATTTTCAATACTTCTATCGATTTTAGGCCACCAGACGGAAGAGCGAGCTAAAGAACGTGTAGCTAGTATTCCTGAGTGTCCTTCGTGTAATTTTGTTAAGACTGTTTTCTGCAAACAATTTGGTATTACTATTCTGTTCTGCCACATTATGATTCCGTCCTCAAACAATAATTTGTGTCGTTTTTCGAAATATGGCAGAATTTCTGCGTGTATTCTGCATTTTTCAGGCCAGCCGCGTTCTAAGTAAGCTATGACTGTATTTAAAACAGGATTGTGCACTGTTTTACGTTTAAGCACAGGCTGTGTTAAAGGTAAATCGTTCATTTGCATTGCGCGTATCTGACAGATAATCTTGGCATCACTAAGTTCGAATTCAGATGCGCTCGTATCAGCTAAAGGTAAACGTGACAGCGCGTCCGCAGCTACGTTTTCCTTGCCTGGCTTATATTTGATTGTATAATTGTAAGCGCTAAGTGTGATTGCCCAGCGTGTTAAACGCAGAAGCAGCCATTTTTGGAATTTCTTTATTTCCTCCAAAAATGCGTTCTAACGGTTTGTGATCAGTTCTCAATTTAAAATTTTGTCCGTATAGGTACTGATTAAATTTATTTACCCCAAACATGATCGCTAATGCCTCTCTGTCAATCGGCGCATATTGTTTTTCTGTCTGAGACAATGAGCGCAAAGCGGCAGCTATTGGCCTATCTGAACCGTCAGGATATTGATGCAGAAGCAGTGCACCAATTCCTTTTTCTAAGCGACTGTTGCTAAAACTACTGGTAATTTTTTGTCAAAATGTACCAGTACGTTTTCTGATGAAATTGCATTCTTAGGCTCATTGAAAAGTCGTAAATCTGACTCTGTAAAATGCCATTGTTTGCCTTTTTTGTAAAAAACGGTGTAAAGGTGCGCATTTTGCCTGTAAATTTGGTATAAAACGAGCATAATAGTTTAGCAAACCGAGAAACGAGCATAGCTCTGACACATTTTTGGGAGCCGGTTGGTCCCTTAGTGCCTTTACGTTTTTGGTTACTGGGTGAATCCCAGTTTTGTCGATTCGATGACCCAAAAATTTTACTTCCGGGCATAAAAGATGCAGTTTTGATTGCTGTGTACGTAAGCCCACTTGACGTAGTTTTTCGAAAACTTTTTTCAAGTTCGAAACATGTTCTAATCATGTTTTTCCAGCCGTGCAAATGTCGTCCATAAACCACGTTACACCGTCCATGCCTTGTAGTAAAGTGTCCATGAACTGTTGGAATATGGCGGGTGCAGAGGAAATACCAAAAGGCATGCGCGTGTATTGATAGTAGCCTTTATGTGTTGCGATTATCAGATATTTACGCGATTCCGGTTTTATTTCCATCTGTAAGTAAGCATCTTTTAAATCAATTGTTGAAAATTCTGTAAAGTTTGCGAGTTTTGCGATTATTTCCTCAAACTGTGGGAGTGAGTGAGGGTTTTTCGGTATGTACCAATTAATTGTGACTTTAAAGTCACCGCATAGGCGTACTCGTCCATGAGTTTTAGGTACATAAACAACAGGTGATGCCCATTCAATTGGCGTTACGGCAGGGTCTACTTTTTCTAGAATGCCGTCTGTAATTAAGTGTTGAACTTCTGCATCAGCGGCAGATTTTAGTGCAAAAGGAACTGGTCTAGGTTTAAAAACGATTGGTTTCGCATCTTTAAGCGTAATAGATGCTTTAAAACCTGTGATGCGACCTAGTTTACTGCTCAAAACGTCTGTGTACTGCGCTACTAATTTACTTAATTCGGATTCCGTTTTGTCCGAAATTTTCAAAACGTAGTCTGTTTGAATTGTTTGTAATTGCACGTATCTGCAGTTTGGTTGCAGATTAAACGCTTTTATCCAATCACGGCCAAATAACAGTGTTGCCGTTTGTTTTGTGACTGTGACTTTCAATCTTTTCTTTTGCAGGCCTACTTTTACGTCTACAGTAGTTTCGCCTAGCATTTCGATTTCGAAATCTGGATAAGCGCTTAATTTATCTGTCGTCTCAGATAAGCGTGGTGAACCAATGTTTTCCCAAGACGTTTACCGATTATAGTTTGAACGGCTGCAGTATCATATTCCATCGTAGTTTTACGATTATTTATGATTACATCAATTAAATAGCGCTGTTTGCTGTCTATAGTGATGCAACCAACCGAATTCGAACTTTTGTTGAAAGCATCAAATCGAAAATCGGCCGGAAAATTGGACATTGTTGAATTTGTGATCGAATTTATCTTCATTTTTGATCGTTTATCGTTTAACAGGGTGACGTTCCCTGATTTTAAGCACACTTTTTCCCAGTGACCAACTTGTTTACACGACTTACAGACGTTACTTTGCGCTGGACAGCATTTGTAAGTTTCATGACGCTTTTTTCCACAGCGTAAACACTGTAATTTCGGATCAACTGAGATTTTTTGTGTAAATTTAGAATTTTTCAAAGATTCTGTATGTCGAGACTTACCCTTTGACTGCGTCTTCTCTGTGAACTTACGTACCTTATTGATAGACGTGCTATCTAAGGGTTCATCAGAGTTCTTGAGTGATTTTCGTTGGCGTTGAGCCAATTCAATCAGTAATGCTGTTCGTTCTATGTCTGATAATTTAGCGTTATCCTCGGGGTGGTTTTGAAAAAGCTCTTCCTGCATGGAAGGATTTCTTAAACCGAGTAAAAACTGATCGCGTAATTGTTCCTCGAGGGTATTACTGAACTTACAGCCGATTGCTAGTGAACGTAATTCACTAAGAAATTGTGAAATTGACTGCTCTGTTTTTCGCATACTCTGACCAAATTTCATAACAAAAATAACTGTCTAGAAACGCTTTAATTTCGACATAATTGATTTCTGTTATTGATTTTGGTTCGAAATGATCTGATACAAGTCTGTATAACTCGGGGCCTATGCACTTAAGTAGCAGGTTTCTGCGTGCGTTTTTGGTCACTTCTGTTTGTCCTTCTAGATTCTGAAGGTTAAGTTTGAGCTCAAATTGTTGAATGTAATATTTCCAATTTTTGATTTGTTTATCGAATTGTGGAAATTTGAAATGACTTATACGTGCAGATAAGTCGTCTGTTGTGCTGTTCGTCACAGCTGCATTAGAAGACGTTGGCATGTTACTTGGCAAAATGTGCTTTTTCTAAACTTCGACACGTACCTCAGTCGGAAAAAGAAAGGACACATATTTTACGTATACGTTTGCCTTTTGTAAGCGTGCGAGCTGTTAGCTGACGTGTTAGGTCAACATGCACTCAAACTCGTTATTTGAGTAGTCAGACTTTAAGTCAACATGACGATTTTGCAATGAAAATTTATCACGTAAAATTCGACCTAGATTTTGATAAATTTTTGTTTATTTATCGAGAAAAACCGTAATTAAGCAAATTTCCGACATCGCCAAATGTAATGTAGTGGGGTTTCTGCCTATTAGTACTGTAGATACTAAATGGTTCTTTTTCTTAATACGGTTCTAGATTGTAAAGCCCTATTGATCACCAACTTTATTAAGTAAGAAACTAATGGATATTACAACAAGAGCGCGTTAAATGACACGACTGTGTCTCGAAGAAAGTGAGAGCCGAACTAAGAGCCTCTCAAAGACACGTAGTAAAGTAATATGTACGAAGGGGCGTGAACGATGTAAGTGTTAAAAATAGTTCACGAATGTAGGAGCGTAGGGATGTACCTAGTTACATCACAGCAATGCTAGCAAAATGCGATTGACCTGCAAAGCATTTAAAATTTTTACCTCAAAATTATTAATTGCAAGTGGAATTTTCATGCCTTGTACTTCCAATTTCAAAGTGAATTAAATAAGTAAATACTATTTTCTTTACCTAGAAATGATCAATTTAAAGTGAGCAATTCAGAAAATAAAAAATATTTTGACAAGTAAAAATTTTTGGGTGAATAAATCTTTGAAGCAAAATAGAAATCCAGGTATCTAGTTTAAAGATTTAGGCTTTCATTAGCTGCTGGTTAGTGCAATTCTCTAGTCATAATATTTGTGACTTACTTTATGTAGTGGCTTGATCAGACACAAAAAAGAGTATTTGACTTTAATATTTATTACTAGTTACCTATAAACTTCAAACAAAAATATATTTTGCATCAGCAACCTGCAAAAAATTTGTAAAAGGCATACAAGATAATTTATTAAACAATCTATAATTTGATAATTTAAATTATTTAAATAATTATGTGAGCAGTAAAGCATGGCACTCTGGGTCGCCACCCACAGATTTGAACCTAAGAGCGATTTGCGTTTTGCACTTAAGTGCAAATTGCGCGGGCGGCACCCTAGAGTGTTTTGTACGCGCCACTGGCATATGATTGGTGGTAGTGTAAACCCCTGAACGCTACATTCGTGCTATTGCCATATAATTAATGGTAGTGTAAACAATGTACGGTGCTTCAAAAGGTCACCTACTGGTCATTTAATGGTCAGAAAAAACAGAGGACATTAACTGCCATATAATTAATGGTAGTGTAAACAATGTACGATCCTTCAACAGTTCACCTACTGGTCATCTAACTGGTCATTTAATAGTCAGAAAAACCGAGGAAATGCACAGTCGATTTTGAGGGAGCAAGGTACCTATCAGTGTAAAGTGAAGGACTACCTAAATACCTAAGGGGGTACGGCCAACCAACCGGTCATCTACCAGTCATCTGGTCATTCAATAAGTCGATCCGAGAAAAACATAGCACTTTTTAATCAATTTTAACAGAGCAAGGTACCCAAGAGTTTAAAGTTGAGGACCTATAATCATATGAATACTTAAGGGGGCGCGGCCATCCCACTGGTCTACACCTGGTTATATCTCTAGTGAATTTACATGTACTTTAAAATAAACTCATGTACTTTATCAATTTACCATTGCAAATATCAGATTGTTGGTAATTGAACAAAATTTTATTTTGCATTTAGAATTTTTAACATAAAAGTCAAAGTAGGATCTAAATTAAACAATTAACGTGCAAGCATTAAAATTAATCATATTACTTACATTCCAAGAATTTAGCATCAATTAATCCATTTTCGTAGTCATAACAAGGCCAACCACTTCTCATGTTTTTTTCTGCTGCTAAATGATGAGCCCCCTACAGTTAAAATATTGTTTGAATGAAGCGGCAAATTTTCTGGCAAAAATGTCTTGATTGAATAATATATTCCAAACGTAATGCAGTAAGTTGGGTGCACTGATCCTTCATCATCTTCATATTTGTCTTTGATTATTCTTGAAGCTTTTCTTCAAAACAGTTGAAAAACTTAGGTTGTGTAAAATTGTCTTGCAGCAAAGTGGTTTCTGATAAAATCGTGTGTTAGAAATCTAATTCCAGACCGCAAAATTGGGAATCATAGCAAATGATGCCACTGTATAATAAAAATAAAATCATCAACTCAAATAAAGTATATCCAAAACTGCGCCAGCTAAGAGTAAAACGCGGTTACCTACCTTAGCAGCATACAAAAGTTTTTGTACATATTTTGACAAAAAATAGCAAGGAAAAGCTCTATCTAATAACAAGAAACTGGTTTTTGAGGACATCACTGTGGAATGAGAATAAAATCATCAGCTCAAAGAAAGTATACCTGAAACTACGCCAGCTTAAAGTAAAACACAATGCAAAATGCAGGAACTTGTAGAACTGGATTATAAGCAAAGACCACTTACCTACCTTAGCAGCGTACAAAAGTTTTCATACATATTTTGACATAAAGTAGTAAGGAAAAGCTCTATCAAATAATAACCCTTTATTAACGGCACTTTATGTAGGGTAGTTCATTCAAAATCTCATTCATATTCGAATTCCCCATCCTTCAAAAAGTCTCCCTGATTTTTTTTGTGACTCTAGCTACAGTAGGACGTGAGAAAAAAAGTCCCATTTTTGGGACAGTCGTTAATAAGTGTATGTCCCATTTTTGGGACGGTCGTTAATAAGTTTACATGTAGGACGCTTGTCAATAAGTGTACATCCCATTTTTGCCATCATTTTTGCATGGAAAATTTTTGGGATTGACGTTCTCTATATAGTCTGATGTCGTTCCAAGGCGATTCTCTAGTTTAGATACATGCAAGGTACATATAGGTAGGTATAGGTACCTATGTACCTAATTGGACTGTAAAGCAGCTGGTTTACATAGGTAGTATCAGGGACGGATGGGGGGGGCAACTGCCCCTCATTGGCCCAAAATAATGCGCAAATTAACTATTTTTGAGCAATATTTGGGTAAAAACGGGCAATTTTTTCGCCCAAATACATAAGGTCCCATCCCCCCCCTTTGGGGTACCGCCCCTCCCCTTAGGAAAATCCTGGATCCGCCACTGGGTAGTATGTATGTACGTACAATTCTAAGAGAGAATTTGAGCAATTTCTGAAGGTAATAAAGGTCATGAAGACATCAAGAGAAAAACAGAGTTGCTCTTTCATGCTGTCACTTATGAGTGCGCGTCCCAAAATGGGACTTTATTTTTCGATTTAAATTTCTCAAAGGGTATTAGCCGCATTTTAATTATTGAGATACCGTTGGAAAGCCCTGAATGAGCTCTACAGCTCGTAAAAATTCCTCACCAGACAAACAAAAAATTGTGGAACCCGGGATGACCAAAGTGGCGGACAAAAAGTGAGGTTATTTCAATACAGTATATTTCAAATTTCACACTACTAACATAAAAGAAAATGCACATAAACTTGCAGATCTTGGACAATGCTTTCGAATGAACACTCGCACGCTTTATAAGATTCCATCATTCTTGAGTTATTTTGCAGCAAACTTTGTGGAGGAAAATGGGACGGGCATTAATGAAGGGATAAACTGGTTTCTGAGGAAATCATGTGTTAGAAATCAAATTCCAGACCGCAAAATTGGGAATCATAGCAAATGCTACTGTGGAATGTGAATAAAATCATAATAACCATTTTCCTTGATTCAGGAATCTGCATTTAGGCACTTCAAAAATAATTCTAATAAAAGCTACAAAAAAGTTTGCTCTTGAGTAAATACAAAATAATTTTCCTTTACTTGAACTGTAGCTTAAGGTCTTGAGCGTCTGATTTATGTAAATGGAAAAACTAAGTTATTTTTGTTTGAACAGCAGATTTAAATCCGGATTTTATTTGTCTCAAAATGACGCTTCAAATAGGTTCTGCTTTTATTTGGTGGAAGAATTAAGTAGTTGTTAAAGAATAAAGTGTGCAGAAAGGAACAGTTTTACCATTTTCGATCAAAGATTGAAGTGGGTCTTACATGTAGCTAAAAACTTAAGTTTATGCTTAAGTAAATATAAAAACGATTGCTGCTAAAACGCAGTACAAAATCCGGTTCAGAAAAAATTTGAGGCAAAAAATATTTATTCAACCTCACATGATATTGTTAGGTATAAAATAGTCGTTTATAATCAATTAAACATTTTTACTGATTTTAAAACATTGGGTGAGTGAGTTCTGAATATATGGCTATTTTTTTGAATATTTTCTACGGATATCATTGAAGCCTAGCACTTGTAAATATTTTTGTTTAACTATGCCTCATTTATAAACACATCGTTTTTTACTGTACAATGAAGATTGATTTTGGATTCAAAATTTCCCAAATTTTGCAAGGAGATTGCAGCCAAAACCAAGAGGAATTAGAAGCTGAACAATAGCTCAAATGAAAGAGCACAAAATTATCTTACTATTTTGCTATAAACCAACTAATTTGGTTTAAGCAGTCAAAAGTAATGTTTGAAAAAACGCTTTTCTACCGTATATTAAAAAAACGAGCAAATTTTGACCTTCAAACAATAACTTTACGAATTTTTAACATTTGAGCGAGGAATATAGCTAAATAATTGCATTTTAAAAAGTGCTATTCAAAAGAGTATAAGTTTTTAGTATAACAGTATTTGGTCCATTCTGCAATCTCAAGAAACCTCTAATTTGAGTGGGATCTTTAATGGTCTTTGACTTTTTACAAATTTCTCTCACAGTAACAAGCTAAAAGCTCATAAAATGCTGAGTCTAATAAGCACAAATTTGCCATAATTTACGCACTTTGCGCACAACTTTAAGCCTAGGAACAATTAATAAAAGCTAATTGTTTGTAATTATGTACAAGAGCTTGTTTTTTTATTCTTTCCTGTTGCATTCCTACTTTATAATGAGTTTCAACTATATCTTACAAAGAATAATTCTATTTAGAATGCGTTTTTGCTTTACTTTCGAATCAAATTAAAGCTAGGTTTTATTCAGAACATATATGTACCTACCTAAATAGCTTTACGCCACTGCACACCAGCCCTAGGAGTTAGAAATTTTAACTTGATCAAAGTTATCCTTGCAGAAGCGGCTCGTTTTTTTAAAATTATTCATTGGTCATACAACATTTGTATTGTTATTTAATCAGTGATTCTTTCGATTTAGATAATATTTCACGATTTTTATAGGTAAATTGTTCTTGCTTCATTAAATTAAACAGCAGTTCAATTTATTTTATTGCATCTTGGCAATTTAATTCTAACAATTGAGCTAAGAGTTAACTATACATTCGAAAATTATTTAGTGCATTGATTGCAAATGAGCGACAGTGATTACGAACTGTCATTGGATTATTCAAGCATTTCGGGCGAATGTAGTGATTCAACATTGCCTGAATCACTGATTGAACCTTGCAATAATGGTATAATTTTAGAAGATGTAACGGATGCCGAGAGTTTACAATCTTTTGAAACGTTGAGTTTGATTACTATCAATGAATGTGTGGCTTCCAATAACAAACAACAGTTAGGTGGCGAAGTAAATTTGGAAGATTCAGACCTTGATGATGAAGATGGTGACTTTACACCAAAACTGCATCAAGGCGATGATGGGAATGATTGTGTTGTGCCAAGCTTCAATGCTATTAGGTATCATGATGGTGATGTACATTTAGAAAAGTTGGATATTGAAGAAGATGATGATGATTTTACACCCAAACAATATTACAATTTAAGCAATCCTGTTGTACAACAAATCAAACGTTTCAGTACCGAAGGCGCTGAATACAGAATTAAGTTCCTGAATACTAACGAATTGGATAATTTTGATTATCAATTACAACTAATTTTTGATCACGCTGTAAACACTATTTTGTCACAAACAGATCCCAATGCATTGGTAGGCTTGCAAATGATGCACCCAAATTTGAATATGCCTATTCTAATACATTTTCGAAATCGCCACAATATTACTGGAGAAATCATTTTGAACCAAATTGAACGCATATTGCAATCCAATCAAGAAGTTAAAATAGATTCGGACAATTCAATTATCAAAATTGTTTCAGTTACACTGCCAACTGGATATGGAAGGTTTTCCAAACAAATTTTACATGAAAACTTTTTAAACCAAGCGCACAGAGGCTGTTTTATAAAAATAAACAATGATGATGATTTGTGCTTGGCAAGGGCCCTGGTTGTTGCTAGGGCCTGTGTACATAAGGACGATCCTGTGTATCATTGGAACACAATACAAAAGGGTGATTCGAATTGACGCAAAATGCAAAGGATTCAAGCTCTTGAACTGATGCACTTGGTGGGCCTTGAAAATTATGTAGGACCATGCGGTATTCCTTAGCTGATCAAATTGCAAGAGGCAATGCCATTGTATCAAATTAAAGTGTTTTCGAGGGGCAATGCAGACAATCTGCTTTTTGAAGGTATATCCCTATATATTTTTTTACTTTTATTTTTAATTTTATATATTTAATGATTTTAAGGACCTATAAAAACCGACAAAGTGATACACTTGTATCAACATGATAATCATTATACAGTTATTGGCCAAATCCAAGGTTTCTTCTCAAAGGCTTACTTTTGCGAGGATCGCAATGCTGCTTATAATAACAGGGAGGATCATTGGTCTGCTCAGAAATGTTCTTGTTGTTATCACACGCCAGCATGCAAGAAACATCAAACTTTGACTTGTTCAACATGCAATCGTTTTTTCTACAGCTATAAATGCTTCAAAAATCACCGACAAATTTATAGATCACAAACTAAAAAGGAGACTTGTGAGCAGTTCTGTTTGCATGTGCGTACAGCGTTGCAAACAGTGCAGCAAGCACATTAGAGGGCACAAGAAGAACAAAAAACACAAGTGTGGTCAATTCTATTGCCGGGTCCGCAAGGATGAGGTCCCAATAAAAGGTTTTTATTACATTTTTTCTGTATTTTCATATTAATTATGTTTTTCATAATTTCAGACCATTTATGCTATATGCAAAAAAATACAAATGAAGAGGACGAGAACATAATTGATCCTGGTTATGTGGACAGCAATAAGCAAAGTAAATGTGAAAAAGAGGAGTTTATTACAACTTTTGTGTTTTTTGATATAGAGAGCACGCAAGAGCGAGGTTTTGAAGGATGAGGATTATGGGCCCGAGCTTGAACATGTGCCAAATCTGATTGTCGCACATCTGACCTGCGATGCTTGTTGTAATAATGACTTAGAACTTGAATGTTGGCATTGTGGAAAGTGGAAACACGTTTTTTGGGGTGATCAATGTGTGGACAAATTTTGTGCATTATTATGTTCAATGAAACACGTTATGGCTATTGCGCATAACATGAAGGGTTATGATGGACAATTCATTCTACATTTTTTCACAAGCAGGGCGTTGCACCGCAAATCATAAGCAAAAGGTACTAAATTATTTTTATTAAATTTTTCTAAAATGAAATCTAAAAGTTTTTATAGGACTCGAGCTCATGTCAATTACCTGTGGTACAATAAAATTTATTGATTCATACAATTTTCTCCCAATGAAACTGGCAAATTTAACAAAAACATTTGGTATTGATGAAGTTTGCAAGGGTTACTTCCCACATGGTTTCAATGTACGTGAAAATTGGGACTACAATGGCGCATGGCCTGATCAGTATTTCTACTTTCCAACCTCAATGAGACCTGATGAATATCAAAAGTTCCATAATTGGTACATGGAGCAAAATGGGAAGGTACATAAAAGTTTTTTTAAATTGTTTTCCAAAAATTATTATTCAAATTTAATTTGTTTCAGATATTTAATTTTTGAGAGGAGATATTAAATTACTGTGATAGCGATCTTACAGTCTTGTGTCAATGCTGTTTAAGATTTTGAGATACACTTATGTCGGAAACAACTGTGGACCCATTTGAAAAATTGTTAACAATTGCCAGTGCTTGCAATTTGGTGTTTAGAAAGTTGTTCTTGAAACAAATACTATTGGCGTTATTCCAGCAGATGGATACAGGAGGGAGGAAAAACAATCTATGATTGCAATGAAGTGGTTTAAATGGGTGTCATTTAAGGAAAATATATACATTCGACACAATAAAAATGGGTATGAGGCCAAAATTGGCAAATACAGAGTTGACGGAATGTGCGGGAAGCGGGTGTTTGAATTTTATGGCTGCTTTTGGCATGGATGTCCACATTGCATTCCAAAGCGCTATAAGTTGAGTGCAAATAAGGCTTTCACTGCAAAGGAAGCATATGATCATATGAGGGAGAGGGCAAAGTTTATTGCGCAAGCAGGGTACACACTTGTGGAAATGTGGGAATGCAATTTGGAGAGGCAACTACTCGCCAATTCCGAAATGAGGCACTTCTTTGAAAACGTTGCTACGGATGAATTGCCAATAAATTCACAAGATGGTGAGCAATTTTCTTATTGTTTTGCTTTTTTTACATATTTGATAATTTGTTTTATAGCATTTTACGGTGGAAGAACTAATGCAATTCAGCTGTACAAAAAGGTAAAACGAGATCTGAGTGGTGCTCCCATGGAATAAAATTGAATATATTGACGTGTGTAGTTTGTATCCATATGTGAATAAGTATGGAAAGTACCCAATCGGTCACCCCAAAATTATCACAGAAAATTTTGAAAACGTAACAGTTAATAATCAGCCGTACAAAGGTTTGATAAAGTGTAAGATTCTGCCACCAAAAAACTTGTTTCATCCAGTTTTACCTTTTTGAACGGGTGGAAAATTAATGTTTCCGCTTTGTCAAACTTGCGCAATGTTGCAACAAAAAGAATCTTGCAAGCACAGCGATGAAGAACGTGCATTGACAGCCACGTGGGTCACGTTAGAAGTGTACAAAGCCTTGGAAAAGGGTTAAAAGGTTGTACATTTTATTATCTTTTTTACTTGTTAATTTGTCAAATTTATTTTTTAATCCATTCAGACTTTGAAAATTTTCAAAGTTTGGCACTATGATAAAGTGGAGCAGTATGATTATAATGAGAATCTAGATGGCGGATTGTTCACCGAGTACGTCAACACATTTATGAAGATGAAACTGGTAAAAATAAATTGTTTCAGGTAAATTATGTACTCTTTTTAAATTTACATTTTTTTCAAGAGGAAGCTGAGGGATATCCTGCACACGCAAAAAGTGAGCAGGACAAGGTGGGAATATGTTGAGTATACTGAACAATGTGAAGACATCAACCTTGATCCGGACAAAATTGAAAAGAATCCAGGAAAACGCGCATTAGCAAAGCTGATGCTCAACAGTTTTGGGGAAAAGTACAAACTTTACATTTTAGCCCTTAATTTATCGTGTGTTTCCCGTAGTCGTTTTCACCATCTACTCGATTTTAGATCAAATCAATAAAATCAGATAAAAGTATATACATTTGAAAGCCCTTGTTCTCCTGATTTAAAAAATATATTTTCCCCTTCACAATTTTCACTTTCCGTTGAGAAAAAGGGAAAAACTATAACTAAAAAACCAACATGGCAGCCTACAGCACATTTGAAAAAAATCGATACGTCAGCATTCCGTAGCTCACCATAATGCTGCATTGAGCGGCAGTAGAATACAGTAACAAGGTTTATAGCCGCTATTAAGAACCTGCATTCCCAGAGGTTGCCTACCATTAAAATTTCAAAAAATATTGAATTTCTAAATAACCAAAGCCTTCTACTTCATGAAACTCATAGAAAATGTGTAAAACAAGGAAAAGGAGGATAGATGATGTTTCACGGCACAAAAATAAACTTAAAATGAAAAAATCAAGAGAAACCAGCATACTCGACCAAAAATCGAGTACACAGGAAATTAAGGGTTAAAAATTTTTAATAGCATTTTGAGTTTTTATATTTTCAGTTTGGCCAACAAAACAATTTGAGCAAGACCATATACTTTACGGATCCGGCCAAATACTACGCCCATGTTTTTGATCCATCAAATGAAATTTTGGCTATACATGGTATTGGTGAGGAAATGGTTATGGTCAGTTATAAGCAACATGAGGATTTTGTTGATGTAATGGGCAACACAAATCCTGTGATTGCTTCTTATGTTACAACACATGCGCGTCTGAAACTGTATTCTTACATCGAGAAACTTAATTGCCGTGTACTTTACTTTGATACTGATAGTATTATTTACATTCCCAACCCAAGTAACCCCCTTGAATACCGAGTCAATACTGGATCGTGCCTTGGCGATATGACGAATGAGTTACGTGAATACGGCAAAAATGCATACATTGATAAATTTTGCAGTGGGGGACCCAAGAATTATGGGTATCGAGTCTGTGGTGCGAAAGATGGAAAGGAACATGTTGTACATAAAGTGCGAGGGATTACATTATCCGAATATGCCGTTAGGCGAGTAAATCTGAAGTCGCTGATTTGATTGGTTTTTACATTTGTAAAGCAACACTGCACAAAGGAAATTACGATAACATTTAATCGAATTCATCGAAAAGGCATTTGTCGAAAAGTCGTTTCTAAGATTGTTCCAAAAAAGTTTTGCATTGCATACGATAAACGTGTTATTTGTGATAATTTTAGTACTGTTCCATATGGTTGGCAAGATTGATCCTAAATTGCATTGTATTTGATGCTTATCATTTTTTTAGTACATACTGTTCCCCAAGTACACTTTGTAATTACTGTGTATTCTGTGTGTATATAGAGCAATGTTTGATAAATAAATTTTATTTTATCAAATATTTTATGCAACAATTGGTTTGAAATGAACAGTATTCTCTTGTTGATATTTGTGGCTGCACGCTCAGCTTTTGGAGCATGCAGTATGAAGCAGAACTGAAGAATCGCTTTTGCCCAACCTGAAAGTACCCAGCAAGTCTTGTAATTTGTTAACTATAAATACTTCATTTGATCTTAATGATGATTCAATAAAATTGAGCAATTGTACACAAAAAGACATAATTTTAGTTTTACGTGCTCCTGCTTTTATGAGCAATACTATACGGTATAATGCTAGTGTTGATTACAACTGTACTGCTGAGAATGAAACTTGTTTTAAGTTCATTGAACATACACCATATGTATTTATATGCTGTGACGAGGTTGCAAATTATATAAGCAAGCTAAATTTTGCAAAGGGGCTATTCTCTGAGGGCTCGTCAAAAATCAAAAACGCCATTGATTGTGATGATACATTAACATTTGACATTCAATATGGATATCAGATTAAACCACCCATTTAACTGTATAGTTTCAGCACCAACAAAATTGGGCAAAACCGAATCCGTTAAGAGACTTGTACAATTTTCTAAAGAAATGATAGAGCCAGAACCATCTAAAATATTTTGGTGTTATACAGAGTGGCAATTGACGTATGAAGATTTAATGGGAAAAGTCGAGTTTGTTGAGGGAATTCCCAACTTGGAAACATTAAAAGGAAACAAAAATGAGCCTAAATTGTTAATTTTAGATGATTTAATGTATGATTTGAAGGCGGATTCAAGACTGAGCGAGCTCTTTACCAAAGGTTTGCATCATTGGAATTTATCGATTGTACACATTGTTCAAAATGCATTTTTTGATGGGCTACGTACAAGTCGAATTAATGCACAGTACTTAGTGTTGATGAAAAATCCTTCCGATAAGTTACAAGTTCAAAATTTGGCAAGGCAATTATTCCCCGGTTCTAAGCATTTTGCTGAAGCATTTTCAGATGCTACCAAAGAACCATTTGGGTACCTATTGATTGATTTATGCCAAACAACACCTGAAAACATGCGGCTTAGGACAAATGTTTTCCCTAGTGATACTGTAAATTATGTATATGTACCTAAATATTAATAAATAGGAAATATTTAGACCAGCAGTTCATTCTTTAGCTGAGCATCAATAACAGTCGGCATTTTTTGATAATTTGCTCCTGAATGGAAAATGGTCAGCATGCATTCTTAAGAACTGTGTTTCAAACGCTTGTTATACATCGTAATATCATGCTAACGTCGCCAATTTTAGGCATTTTGTTCTTTCTGGCTTTTGCCAGTGGTATTTGCTATGATAGTTATGCTAAAAATTGTACTACTAGCAAATGCAATAACACCATTATTTTAATTCACTCGCCAAACACTGCAGCAAATGATACAACATTGTCAAGAATTAATAATACTGAAAACATAGGCCTACTAAAATTCATTGAATTGAACCTAGAATGCCCAGCCGAGAAGGCTAAACTGTTTCAAATGGATAATTGCGATTGCTTAATATTTTATTCACCCAAAATATACATTTGCTGCACATATGATAATTTATTCCTTTCTCTACACCTTGGTCCAGTTACCCTTTCATACAAGAATACACTGCAACTGGTTCAAGCATTAAATTCAACAATAAATAAAAAGACAGATCTGATTGGTACATTTCATTAATTCATTGTGCTTTGCAATATTTGGTTGGTTCTTCAAAAATGGTCTCGGCAACTTTTGAATTGTTCGTCAGATTGGTTCACAATAAAGTAAAAGGTAAGCTTAAATTTTGAATAAGTTAGAAATTTTGTGTACAAAGATTTATTTTTAATAGGCAATGATTCTGTCAAACGAAGAGAAAAAGAAACTCGCTGATTTGTTTTGGACCAGATTTACGCGCGAAGCAAAAGCATCACATAAAGAACTGGCGAGGGATTACAATACACTTAACGAGTTTTGTGGGCATAAGCGCATTTCAAACTTTTGGTACTTTGCGATTCAGCTCACAAAGAAAATGCAGCAACGTCAAATACATGCTGATTTTGTAGAAGAATTGTACAATGGTGTACTGCGAGATGTGAAATGTGATTTTTCTCTGTTCAATGATTGCAGTATTGTACAGCGTGAAAAGTTATTTTTGGAAATTTTCAAGGATGAGGCTACGTTTTTGCTATAAATAAACAGTTTAATTGATTATTTGTTATTCTTGCATCTAGTGATTGGCTTAGTATGTCGCATTGCTTGCGAAATCATCTTGATGAATTAAAGGTATTGTCCAAGTGTAGTCCTTGTCAACGCATTACATATTTAAAGGGAGCGAGTAAAGATTTGATTTATTGCATTTCGGATATTTGTTTTAACTTGTTACGAGGTAATATTCCATTATCTTTGCAGCAAAAGAAACAACTTAAACGTCATAAACAAGAAATCCGGTACTTGGGCTCCAAAAAAGGAACCACTTTACTCAAAAAACGCAGAATTATTCAAAAAGGCGGATTTCTACCATTAATATTAGGTCCGTTACTCAGTATTGCCGGTAATTTACTCAGCAGACATTATTACAAAAAGATGAAATTTGCAAAGAAGATGGTTTTGGTTCCTCAAGATGTTGTATTTTCGAATCAATCTAGTACTGAGAAATCCCCAATCCAAAAACAGATTGATGAATTTAAAACTGAACTTCAAAAAATTTTAAATAGCAAAGAGAGCCCTGAGCAACAATTTCAGTTGTACTCACAGCTATTTACTCGCTATTTAAATTTAGAAGCTGAAAAACAACAACCGCAGCCTTTTATCTTTAAGGAAGAAGAAGAAGAAAATTAGAACCAGATTGGTACGAATCAGTACTAAGAGATTTGCCAAAAAGTAAGCAGAAGAAGGCAAAACTTTTAGTATCGCATATTCAACATAGCAAATTAATCAATATTAATGATAATGGCGAAATTGCAATCAAAGGGCAAACAATTCCCAATTCTCACATTATTGATTTAATTAATGATTTTAGTAGAGAACGTACTAATACAGCCAAACCCCCCATTGGTGCCGAGGAATTGGCTCAAGCCCTGTCTATGGAACAAATTCCATTAGACTACATTGGGAATCAAAATAGACTTAAAATGATTAATGACAAAATGGAGTACGATGAACCATTGCAAGAAGAGTCGAGTGGTGTAAAATGCAAATTGCAGTTGGAAGAACCATTAGCAAAAAGAAGAATTTATACTGAGGAACCAATTGCCTTCAAATCAAAAAGAAGGCAACGTAGACCAAAATCAAAAGAACAGCTATATAAGCTACCACCACCCCCAACATCCATACCCGAATGGGAGTGGCGCTTCAAGCGCAAGTACAAAGATTCGTTAATACCCTCAGTGAAAAGATTTAAGAAGGAACTGATGCGCAAGCGTAAGATCAGTTTACCAGAGAGGCGTTTGGAAAAACGTTTTAAACATGAACCAATACGTCATAAGCGCAAACTAGAACTTATGACTGCTGCAAGAAGTTCATTACCAAAACGATTAAAGTACTCTCCTTTGTACAAGGATGACGATTAAAAAATTTTATATAAAAGAATCAATATTGCAAAAATGATTCATATTACTAGTTGAAATGAACAAAAAACGGTTGTTTGAATCCATTTACAAAAATTTGGATAATCCATCTTCTTTTGCGAGTGTGAAATTGTTATATAGTGCTGCTAAGGTGAAAGATCCCTCGATTACTTTAAATCAAGTCAAAAAATGGTTATCTGCGCAAGATACGTATACCCTACATAAACAGGCTTATAAAAAATTTAAGCAAAATAAAATTTACGTGTTTGATATTGATCATCAATGGGAATTGGATCTTGCCGATCTGACTTCACTCAAGGATTACAATGATGGTTTTAAATTTATTCTTACATGCATTGATGTATTGAGCAAATATGCGTGGGCGCAACCAATGAAAAATAAATCTGGTGCTAATGTTGCCCATGCTTTCAAGAGCATACTTGCTGATGGACGTAAACCATGGCGTATTCGTACTGATAAGGGAAAGGAATTCCTCAATCATGAATTTCAAAATTTGCTCAAATCAGAGAATATTGATTTTTTTACATCTCAGAATGAAGATATTAAATGTGCTATTGTAGAGAGATTTAATCGTACGCTAAAAAATAGAATGTACCGTTATTTTACCAAAAATGCAACATACAAATGGATCAATATTCTGGATAAGTTGGTTCAAAACTATAATAACACTATTCACCGGTCAATTAGAATGAAACCCACGGATGTTAGTGTCGATAATGTTCGACAAGTATTAAATACATTGTATGGAAAATTAAAACATAAAAAAAGCCTAAACTATCGATTAATGATTATGTACGCATTTCCAAGTACCGTCAAATATTTGACAAGAGCTATAAACCTCAATACACTGAAGAAATTTTTAGAATTTCTCACGTAATCAGTCACCAAACCGAGCCTGTATATAAACTGGTGGATTTGAGTGGTGAGGACATTGTTGGAACGTTTTACGAACGAGAGCTGCAGAAAATTAAGTATACTGAGAATCGTGCTTCCAAGATCGAAACTGTGTTAAAAAGACGACGATTGCAAGATGGGCAAGTTCAATTGTTGGTAAAGTGGTTTGGATATCCAGAAAAGTTTAACGAGTGGATTTTGGAATCCGATTTAGAATGAATGGTGCTGAAATTGCAAACATTGTCAGAAAAGATACCCTACTGAAACATCTCTTTCTTGGCGTCTTTGCCAGTGATCAATTACCTTTGCAAATTCCATTCTGTCCATTGGCGCTGATCGCCAATACAGACACTCATAATCGAGCTGGGCAACACTGGGTTGCTTTTTATTTTGATCCAGATGGCAGCGTCAATTACTTTGATTCATTTGGACTAGCGCCTTCTGTGGATTCATTTTTGTTATTTATGTCTAGAAATAGCAATACACAGTATTGTAATAAAACGCGTTACCAAAGTTCCTTTAGTGCCTCTTGTGGTTTGTACTGTATATTTTTCTTATTTCACTGTTGCAGAAATTTAAAAACTAGTACAGTTTTAGGATCCAATTTATTTCCGTAATGATAGCATTGTGTGTGAATTCATGAATAATACTTATAACGCTTGTCCAACTACGTGTCGTTTTGATTCTTCGCAAATTTGTGTACCTCACTGGAAGATGAAATTTATATAAAGCGCGTTTGCTAGTGTTTTGATCATTTTAGTAAAAAATTTGCTTATGGTCATGCAGGATTCTAATCAATTTTACATCACCCTACCCAGCAATACTGAAAAAGATGGTACTGCTTCGAATTTTAGAGTAAAATTGCCTCATAGAGTTTTACTGGATGGCGATTGGGAAGTTGGCCTGGTAGAACTTATTTACCCGCATTCCTGGTATACAATTAAGCAGGGTGAAAATTATATCATGTTACAAATGGAGTCGAAATTTGAAAGAATAATTTTCCCCGCTGGAAATTACAAAACCATTGAGAGTCTTGTCAAGGTTATTAATACCGCTATTCAAAATGGTCTTAAACAAATGCAAAATAAAATTGATTATAACGCCATTCTGCGAATAGAGTATAATGCTTCAACAAATCAGCTAATTTTTTTCCTTGATCCTACAATCATTAAGGGTGTTTATGCAAATAAACAACTATCTCGCATTTTGGGATTTGATCAAATAATATACCGATTTACGTCGGACACTGAACCTATTCGGGTATACAGTACTAATGCACCTGATATAAACAAGCATAATATTGACACCATGTATGTTTACAGTAATATTGTAGAAAATCAAATTATTGGCAATATTGTGGCTCCATTACTGCGCATTATTGAAGTACAAGGAAAATTTGGTAGCATAATAAACAAAGTCTTTGATAATCCCCATTACTTACCCCTTTTACTGAAAGACATAGCTTGGATTGAAATCAATATAAAGACCGATCTTGACGAATTTGTTTCATTTGAATTTGGAAAGACCATAGTAAAGCTTCATTTTTGTAAACGCTCTGCTTATTTTCAATGAAAAAAGAAATGCATGTTATTTATGTGCCCGGCAGTGCCAATGATTGGTTGGAATATTACAAAAGCACATTATCCAAAAATCCTCAGTACCAATTGGGTGGCGCTATCAGAGGTTTCAAAGCTTATACTCCCTATCACAGGAGGGAGGGGCTAGGCAGTTTTTTCAAGAGCCTATATTGATTAGCTCTACCTTTATTCAAAACTATTGGAAAGCATGCGTTAGTAAGCGGATCAAAAATTGCTGCCGATGTAGCCACGGGTCGTAAATTCAAAGAGAGTGCTATTGAGCATGGAAGGTCTGGCGCGGCTCAGGCGTTACGCGATACCGCCGACCGCATTCATCAATCTGGAAAGGGTATTGGCGTACGTAAAAGACAATCAAAAGTTAGAGTGCTTAAAAAGAGAAAGCGCAGCACAAAACCCTCATTTAGAAGAAACAAGCGACCTAAATCGGTTGGTTTGGACGTTTTTGCCGACTAATAATGAGTAAACTATTGGATGAAAGCTCTATACCTAGTAGTAAGAGCGAGTTAGATCTTTTTACTGTTCCAACAACGCAAGTGGCTATTCGAAGATCGTTTTGGTCCGAGGTTCAATTGCAAAATCCCTGTACTAATGACGGACCTTACGAGTTTTGATTGCCTCCCGACATGTACATGATAGACTTATCTAAAAATTACATTTATTTTGTGATTTGTATTACAAAACCCGATGGCACTGCGTGCAAATTAACCAAAACGCAAGGAGCCTTAGGTGGCGATCTTGTATTACCTATAAACTTGATAGGAAAGACGTTTTTCAAACAAATCAAAATCTTCCTTAATGGGAAACTGATTTCCGACAGTGGTGATAAGTATGCCTATCGTTCGTTCTTAGAAACGGAATTGAATTTTGGAACAGATGCAAAGAAAAGCCAATTACAAGCAGCAATGTATTATTCCGATTACGATGATGAGAAAATGGGTGAAAAACATGGTTATTATAAAAGAATGGATATTTTTAAGGATAGTGCATGGATTGAAGTGATGGCACCAGTGCACGCGGATTTAATGCTTCAAGATAGATTTTTGATAAACCAATGCGAGTTGCGTCTTGAGCTGTACAGAAACACTGATAAATTTTGTTTGATCGACAATGCCCAAAACCCCGCTACGGATTATAAAATAGAGGTCAAACAAATGTGTTTTTATGTTAAAAAAGTTGAAGTCACTGAAGGAATTTCACTCGCCCTTGAATCAATGCTACAACATACAACTTTAAAATACCCAATCAGACGCACACAAATTACAACACTGCATGTAACGGAGAACCGAAGGTCAACGCCTTTGAATTCTTTGTTTAGTGGGCCATTGCCAAGACGCATAGTTGTTGGTATGGTAAATGCTGAAGCAGCAAGAGGATCGTATGCATTATCTCCATTCAATTTTCAAGATTTTGGAATTTCCGAAATTAAAATTGTCAGTGGTGCAGCTAGTGTACCCTCTACGCCTTACAGGCTAGATTTTGACAGAAATCAATTTCTCCGTTCCTATGTTCAATTGTTTGATGGTTTAGGAATTGCTCAGGATGATAAAGGAAACATGATTAGTGTAGGAAGATTTAAAAATGGAAGTACCTTTTTTGTTTTTGAACTCAGTGCCGATGGAACCGATACCAATACGTGGGAATTGATGCGAGAAGGAACAACTAGTTTAGAAATGCAATTTGGGAAAGCCTTACCCATTGGTGGTATTGAATGTATAATTTATGCTGAATTTGATTCCCTATTGATGATTGATCACACTCGCCAGGTTTATTTCGACTACACTGTATAAGATTTAGTCAATTTTCGATTGGATAACAGTGTTATTTAGTTGTTGCTAGGCAACATAATGACTGATGACGTCAAAAAACCTTTATATACTAAAAATTTTGGTAAGAAAATCATAAATTTATCAAAGCTAGAGTCGCTAGGTTGGTCTTATTGTACTGCTCTGAATTTGTTAATCATGCGTTTTGAATTTAATTTGGGGACCAATTTGTATTGCCTTGTGTCAAAATGGAAGGGCGTTGTCACTGTCGCTTTTCGAGTTTGCCAAGTTTTTGGTAGATCGCCCCTTTATCCCACGACACATGGAATTAATATGGTAGAAGATCAATACGAGAAGCTGGTGAAAGCAACAAAGCAAATTATGGACGGACTATTGCATGGAAAAATTATGGAAGAACTCGATTTGTCCAATAACACATTTGCGTTGATTGAAACTGATGTTGTATCAAACAACAGATTATTGATTATTAAGAATGATAAGAAGAAGCAACAGGCTGAATTGACGCCAACTCAATTTAAAAATTGGCAAGACAAGAAAGATGATATTGTGCAGGCGATCGAAAATATGAAAAGTAAATCTTATATTAATAACATTTTTTTGTTTTAGAATTTATTCATTTACCTATAGAGAATGGTGATGGTCAACCGCCAGAGAAAGAAGTTCAATTCTTCAACAAAGGATGAAAAAACAAGTGGTAGTGATATTTCTTTTTTTCTAATTGGCGTTTTTTATACTGTTGATGCATTTAGATGCATTTTTAAATTATGACTCGGGATTTGGAACTCAACAGGATGAAAGTACATTGAACGAACAGGAACAACTGCATCTGTATACACCCCAGCTGATTGAATGGAATCAGGACAGTGATATATACCCACGTGATCCATTGTTTTCTGTACATAATCCAGTTTATGATGACAATTTTACTCAGTAGTCTGTGTGCACAATGCGTGATAATTGATATGTAAATTCTGTGTAGCTTGCTAGCATCTGCGCCTATTATGCTTTTTTAGAAATAAAATAGATAGAAGTACGCATAAAATTGATTGCAACATAATTATGTATTAACAAATGGTCTAGGAGAACCCATTACCCATTGAATTGTTATTATTTTTGATTGAAAATTAATGAATAAATGGTCCCCATAAAATTGATTTAAAGTTAACTCAGTTCATTCATGCTATGTTTTCCTTTGGATGACCGACTGACTGGAGGGATGGCCGCGCCCCCCCCCCTCTTAGGTATTCATATAATTATAGGTCCTCTACTCTACACTCTTGGGTACCTTGCTCTGTTAAAATTGATTGAAAAGTGCCTATGTTTTTCTCGGATTGACCCATTAAATGACCAGATGACTGGTAGATGACCTGATTGGTTAGCCATATTTCTTAGGTATTTAGGTAATTCTAGATCCTCCACTTTACACTGATAGGTACCTTGCTCCCTCAAATCGATTGAAAACTGCATTTCCTCTGGTTTTTCTGACCAATAGATGACCAGTTAGATGACCAGTAGGTGACCTGTTGAAGGACTGTACATTGTTTACACTACTATTAATTATATGGCAAAAGCACGTATGTAGCGTTCAGGGGGTTTACACTACCACCAATCATATGCCAGTAGCGCATACAAAACACTCTAGGGTGCCACCCACGCAATTTGCACTTAAGTGCAAAACGCAAATTACTCTTAGGTTTGAATCCGTGGGTGGCGACCCAGAGTGCCATGCTTTACTACTTATGTGTCACGTTAAAATTCCTATGTCCGACACATAAAATTAATAAATTTACAAATATACAGATAATCCTACATAAACATTAATTTATACTGCTTTTAAGAATTAAGCAAATTGAATTATTTGCACATATTGCTAAATAAATTACAAAAATAGGTATAAACATAAATTGTTTGTATGCTAGTCCTGAAAATTGTTTTTCAGTTGTAAGTATACATAATTATGGTAGATTTGAACATATTTATTTTAAAATAAAATTATCAAAATTGAGCAAGTGATAGCAAAATAAATTATTAAAATTATTCTCATAATACTAAATTATGAACTTGTATTATTAATGAGCAAATAATAATAATAAATATTAGGTTGTAGCTACATCAAATAATGTTAGAAAATTTGTGATGTAAATCTTATCTCTCATACAGATAGATGAAGAGATATTGCAAGTTATAAATGATTAGTAATAGCTATTCATTCAAGATAAATATGAGAATCTTAAATTCCTGATATTTCAGAACTTGTAGCTTTTTTGACTCCTTTATTGCCAACACCACCATGCCTGTTTGCTGACAATTTGGTTCTTGGACCATTCAGTCAAATGGTGGACTATAACATGTACTTACTAAAGGAGTGGGAATGCAATTATTAAAAAGGGATTCCTAAGAGGGCAATAAACAAAAAGGTGATTTTGCATGTCAAAAACAAAAAATTGTGGAATTAAATTGCAGAATTAAGAAGTCATCTAGATGCATCAAATAAACATTGTATTAGTGAACAACCAAAGGTCATAATTAGCAAAAATGTAAGAAAACAAGCACATTATTCTCATTATTAAAGGACACAGCAAAACATGCATTAAAAAGTATTCCACTTGTAATACTTTGACCAACAAAACGTTTGCTGTGAATTTATTAGACTCATGCATCAAATCTATCTTTGATAATGTATTAGTGCAATGACTGTCAGTGATGCTTATTCATTCATCAGGAGTAGTTTTGTCAATAACAGAGGTGCCAAACCTCAGCGTTTTCCCTATGTTCGGCGAGAATATGTAGTATAGTATTACGCACAAGTTCCTAAATGCTAAAATGTATTTGGAATTATTATGCCATTGTCTATTTGTCCATACTAAATAGAACTGGGAATCATTCTAGCATGTGTCTTGAGCATTGCCTACACTAAGCAAAAACTTTGGTGGAATTGGTGATATGTGCTATGAACAAGAACATTTTGGTTGACACAAATCAATGGTGTTTGGATAACGCAAAACTGTTTGATTTTTAACGGAAGGAACAAGTTTTTACCAGAAAGAGATACAATGAATTCAGCGTTGATGAAATCAGTTTTTAACAAATTTGACAAATTGAGGATCAAAAAGAATGAGGAGTAAAAAATAGGAGGAAACAAGTTGTGCAGAGTTCGGATGGCAATATCCCTAGGATGCCTGTGCAGACTACCCACAAGTAGACAATGATTTGGAAGATTCCGACAAGGTCTGATTTTAGTGATTTTGTACATTTTGTTTGTTTTGAGGGGGGAATGTAACCTGACACCTAAGCGTTTATTTATTTTTGTCTTGTCAAGCTGTGTTATTTAAATTGTTTCATTCATTAATCCTTTTCCATTGCATTATCCAAATTAATTGTACTTGAACCTGCACTTGGCCAGATATAAGTACCCGTGTCAACGTCACAGTGATTCAGTCACTTAACCAGAGTTTACTAATTAAATTACTACAACATGGAACCACACCACATTCATTCATTCTTATATATTCTCCTTGAAGAGCCATTCAAGTGTATTATTTAATATAGGTACACACTCCAATCTGTAACAAAAATACTTTGTTTATTTTATTTATCACTTTCTAATTTTAATTTGTAGGTGCACAATCAGCTGAAATGTATATGTAAATGTAATTAATGTTCTTTAATGCCCACCCAATTTTCTGCAATTGCTAATGTTAATATATATTTAAAATAATATTTGTAAAATCACACAATTTACAAATGCTCTATTTACTTTAATTTTATCTTTTAGAATTGCTAGTTTGTTTAAACTAGATATCATCTCCTTTGTAACCAAAATGCGATTATAATTGTAGTGATGCATAGCTGATAACTTTTGCGACTTAATGGACTAGTTTTCATTCTCCTACCTGTATATTTTTCTATGTACAATTGTTTTGAACTTCTAAAAACAGTAGAGAGTATTGCCTTCATTTGGCTAGTAAAACAGTAGTGTCTTCTCAACATGCTTTATGATTTGCATCATATGCACACTTATGTACATGAATATGGATAGAAACCTAGCCAACAACACAAGACCCAACCCAACCCAGGGCATTACAAAATGAGTAATTGTCTGGGAAAATAGGGAATAGGAGACATTCAGCTTATTGCCATCTGATACATATTGACTTATTGAAATTGTTGCTTGTTGAATATTTGATTTAGAGAATTAGCTATATACGTAGTTGCTGCATATACCTACTTGTTATTTTCTATTCTAATGATTTTTTGGCATCTGATTCCTTTCCTACGAGTTTTTGATATTCTGAGTTTGACATTGGATTGTAAATTAATTTTTGAATCAATATAATCAGGCTTCTTAGTCGATAAATCAATTTCAAATAATTGAATGGAATTACGGATTTGAATTCAATGGTTTATCATTAATTTGTATGTATATGTGTTTTAAAGAGGTGAAATGAATCAAATATATGACGCTTTGGTATACTTTGTGAGCAAGTTCAAAAGACCTGATTTTTGCATCAGCATCAGCTAGACAAATAAAGGGGTTGACGTTCTACTGCACCACGTCTTAATATTCAATATTTCAATGGTCTACCCATGGAAAATGTCAGAAAATATGGCTTGATAGATTTAAGCACATGGCAGCCGCACAAACATGGGACAATGATTATAAGCATTTGTATTTTGCCTTTTTGTTACAGGATCAGCAGAAAGCATGTAAAATGTGCTTTCACAGCCTGTACGTGACACACTCAATTTTGACAGGTCAATTCAGTTTGCATGATCATTTAGCAAGCCAGCCCACATAAGTGATTTAAGAAGCACCAAGCTTCGCATGTCGACGTTGGGAAATTTGTGAATCAGTTTCAGAATTCTCCATAAACTTATTCAAGAATTGACAGCCAAAAGCCTTTCCAGAGTTACAACTTAATGCTTGTGACCAGATGGCCCAAATGGTTTTCTTAAATAGCCTTCATCATGAGTTGCATCTACAATGGTGTGCTAGGAAACCCATTAACCTTTGCTGAAGCAGATCTAGAGCACGTCAGTGTCAAGCTCAAAGAAAAATCGAGCTTCAATTATCCTTGAACAAAGAATGTTCCATTGCTAATTTGACTAACTCTGCATTTCCAACAGCTAAGATAGCATCACAGATGCAGTAACAACCTCTGACTTTTTGACAAGCACAGTATATGCCTGTCAATTTACCCCATTTAGACAATCATTTGTTGGAGCTCCAATATGCTATTATTGCAATTGCCACAGTCATGTGCAAGCAGTCTGCCAGAAAAAATGAGTGGACATGGAACACAACTGTAGGCGAAATAGCACTCATTGCTCAATGTGGAGTTTATAACAGCGCATGATAACAAACTTTAGTTTAAATCTAGATCTCACTATGTTTCCTATCCATTGAATGAAAACTACATCTTACAAAATGAGCAAGCCAATGAACTAATTGTGAGTATGTATGTGAAAATGGAATATAAAATAATAAGTAAATTGCAAACAATGGTACATGGATACAATACATTGTATGGCAAAACATTGCCAAGCTTCAATAGGTATAGGTTGATAATTTGGTAAAAAGAGCTGCATAGACAATCATGTTGCAAATTACTGCACTAATTGAAAAAGAGATGCTGTTATTCATCCATGACAAAATTGGTAGCAAGCAAAAATAATGGGAAACAATAGGAAATTGTTTATAAATTGCTAAAAATGAGAATAAAATGATTTGAAAGAATTTCAGGACAAAATTCTAGCTAACATTGGAGGATTTATGTTTCATTGGGTATAGAGTTTCTTTAGTTTTTTTCTTTTGAAGAGATCTTGCATGCTGAATTCCAGTATCTCTTTAGCATTTTCAAAGTGAATTTTTCGAATTCTGAATCTCAAAAAATGTTTGTTTTTAATGTATTATATCAAATGTAGAACATAACATAGTAGCTGGTTACAACTTTCATTAGGTGTGTTACTTTGATTTAAGCAATAAGTCATTTGAGTGAGCTATGAGATTTCAACAATTCATTTTACAATTTTAGATCATATAAAGTGCAGTCAGCGTTATTAGAATCAAACTTGTCAATTTTGTCATTGTACACATTCATTACAGGCTGACACAAATTAGGTACATACTGTTGAAATTGTTGCTGCTCCGTAGCATAGGGGCTGATATGGCCAAGACAACTGGCCAAGCTTCAAGAAGACTATAGGTGGCAGTTGGGGCAGTACTGAGCTTCGATGTGCCCAGGTCAGTTGCAGCTGTAACAAATTGATTGACCAGTAGGCGTACACACAAAATTTTGGGCCTTTGATTGATGTTGTGGTGAGCCGGGTTTTAGATAGTTTATTGGATGTTAATCATCATTCAACAAGGAATGAAGTTGTTGGCAATGGTGACACAAAATTTTAGAATCTGGGCTTCAGCTTCACATGCAAAGCTTCCAGCTTAGTGGAAAGATATTGGATATCTGGAAGCATCATGTTCCCACAGCACTGCATTTAAACCGGACAAGAAGAATTGGCGTATTAGCCGCTCACAGATGTTTGAATCAACATCAGGATACACTTCTGTAATTAGCTGCTGAATGGCGATAGCAAATGTACTCACTGGTTCTCCAGGCTCTTGACAATGAGCATGCAATTGAATGCTATGCAAATCACCTAGCCAAAGCTGGTTTGAAACAATTGCATATAACAGTCGCTAAATCATCAAAAGTCATTGGCTTAATGATTGACCATGGAATTCCACTAAGCACAACCTCTGCCACCCCACAAAAAAGTGGGCAACATAATGCATTTTCTATCATCATCACAGGCATTGGCTTGAGTGTATCAATTAAATCTGTCTATCCATAAGTTCTGCGTAAATATGGCTGCCAGGGAGGAATTCCGGCTGGCCAGGTTGCCTAATGAGGGGTGATATTAGCCCAGGGCAGAAATGCAGCAGGCAAAAGCCTCCAAGTCATGACAGTGATGGGGGAAGCGCTTGCAAGTAATCAAATCTGTCCTGCTTCCATTCAATACAGCCAAAACCAGTTTTTCACATTGTTAAAATACCATGTTGCAGTACATATTTTCTAAGATTATTTATTAAACAAGTGGGCAGCAAAATCACAAGAACAGTGAATCAAACTATTTTTATAAAATTCAAGGATAAAAATTAAAGGCATGTTAATAATAAACTAATTACATTCACCTATTTAGGCACTTAGGTGTAGAAGAATAATACATTTGCAGGTGCACTTAAAGTTGGCTAAAGAATTTATAACAGCGCTTGATAAAGCAAACATTAGTTTTAAATCTGGATTCACTACAATATTTTTTGTCATGAACAATTGGAAGTGAACCAAAAGAGAAAGAAAGTATGGCCAAAAATAAATCATAAGTAAGCATTTTGATTTTTAGAATATATCAAATCACAGTTCCTTTCAATTTTGGAGTTAATCAAAAATCAAATAAATTTCCACAGAATATGCTATTTTAGAAGCTTCTTCAAATGCAAGTAAAATAAATTTCTTGATTTTAAATAAATTATTGGAAGCCCATTTTGAGCATATTTCATTCCACTGCTTTTTCAAATCACAAGCGAGTTCTTCATCCCAGGGTGACCCTAACTTCCATAATTTTTGTAGCATGAAATATTAAGCATGCAGTAATAAGACCGCTGTGAAACCAAAATGGGTTGAAAATGCTGGCAAATTTGTGAAGTGCTAGTCCTTTTTGTAACAGGCTTATTTCTTTCTTCCCTTTGAGATATCTTTTTTTTTATACCTACTGAAAAAATTTTAATATCAATCAAAATCTAGTTTCAATGTTCCACTCTAATCCAAGATTTTTCACTATTTTCTCTAAAGTCTTATCAAAAATCAGAAACACACATAAAAAATTCAAGAATTTTAATTTCTATCACAAAGATTTAATGCTGCTTCCAAAAAGATTTCTTTTATTCATAAAATGCTTTGATTTAGCTTCTTTGTCATTTTACACCAAGTATCAAATTGTCAACATATTAATTTTGGAAGCCTCCTAAAGCTGATGAGGTGTCCCCTTTTTTAATAAAAATGATGCTGCAAAAGTCAGCGTTAAGAATAAGCAGAGTGCAATTCAATCCAGAAAGGAACCCAAGAAAAACAATAAATTTTGATATTATTTTGCAAATTTTCATTTTTTGGATCTTTTGACCACAAAATCTGATTATATATCCTCTAGCTTCCTTGTGAACTCATATCCGTTAAAGAGCTTCTTCCACATCAGTTATAATAACAATGGGAGAAGTTAAGCGGGGTTCCTAGTGTGCAACAACAAAGTATAGCCTGTGCTAAAGCATTGGCAATGCTTTAGCCCTAGTCCTACGACTCAGTTTAAGCATAGGCTATATGTTTTGTGTTGCTACCTAGGGGATGACGTCAGTGATGACGTTACATCATGAAGTTAACCTGAACTATACGTATACTGTAGATGTTTTTAAACTTGTGAATCAAGTCAACCAGGTATACTTTACACTGCAGCGAGAGTACCTATTAAAAGCGGGGGGATATACAAAAAAATGGGGGAATCTATCAGAATTTTATTTTTGGGGGGACAAAGTATGAACACCGCTTACCATACTAAATACGTACAATATTCTAATTTGGGTATCAGTTGACCACATAACACTTTACACGAGAGTAGTTTACACCATATCATAAAACCGATTTATAAATCATGAACCAATAAATAGAATCGAGCTGAAATGTTCAGAATATAAACACTACATGCCAAGAAGTATGTGTATACGGAAAATCATGAGACTGGCTTACTGTAGCTATGTTATAACACTAGAAAATTTCCGCATTGAGCTGAAATGTTCAGAATGTAAAGAATACATGCCAAAAAAATGTATCTGGAAAGTTGTGTACCGGCTTACTGTAGCTATGTTATAACACACATATATTTTTTGATTCAATGGCCGGATTGAGCTTAAATTTGAAAAACAGCATTATCACGTAAAATTAGATAACACAAATTTAATTTAAACTTGCAGCAGGACATAACAAATACAAAAACTATTAGGAGGAGATGACTCGCGACCCAAAACGAATAACTACGACCAAGACGACTAGCTATGACAATGTGTGATATTTAAACATCTCTCAAACATTAAGCTATGCGGATTCGGCTAATGGGTTTTTGAATAGGTTTGTAAACTTTGAGTAATAAATAAATGTATTAGAACTGTGCAAAAACTGTCAAGACTATACAAAGTAGCTAGTGTGCGCATGGACAATGAGACAATTGGGTGGAATTTGTCAGTTACGTAGGAAAAACAATAAAAGCGAATAAAACAATTGAACAAATCAAGTCAAAAAAGAATAAGAACAAGTGTTTATATTTCACATGACCTTTTCCACTGAGGGCTTGTCGTGCGGATTAATCTTGTATGCTTTGTACGTCACATCCCCTTCTTTAATTTGGACGTCCTCGGACAATTCGGCTCCTTTTGCTTGATTTTTCATAACTAAGCTTCTCTAAAGCATAGAACCAAATAAACACATTTTATACAGGTGTAGCACTATTAAACTATGAAAACAACTACACAAGTGCTTAAAATTAATGATAATTAATACTCTACTGATTCTTCTTCACTTGCATCATCAGCATAATTGTTATATTTACGGTCTAACTGTGGTTTGACTTGTTTTACAAAAATACGGTTTTTGTGCGGTTGACATGCACAGTTTCAGTAACCGATGATGTAAGAGACCGAATATTTAAATTAGGATAATCAATACTTAATTACCTTGCAGGGACCTTGGAAAACTTATTGCAGAAGCTTTTTACACAAGCCACGCTTAATTATTTGTGAATCTTTCAACACTAAATCATTAATCTTATAGCTTGTATTGTTTGCTCTTTTATTGTAATATTTTGCATATTTTTCCTGCAATGCATGTATCTTATTTTGAATTACATCTAAAGATTGCGTGAAGTGTTGCTTGACTGCATCACTATATGAATCAATATCTAACAAATAAGGATTCATATCAGCAGTTAGAGCAATATCTGTGTGCTCAGGTAAACGTCCATAAATGAGTTCACACGGTGCATATTGTTGACTCATGTATATGTGTAGCAAAAGCACAAAAGGAAGATGGTCATCCCAATCCATTTGATTGCTTTCTACGTACATACACATACGGGTGGCTAAAGTTTGATTTGCACGTTCAACTCGCCATTAGATATCGGATGATATGCAGTGCTGTGCACCTTATTTACACCTAGCATTTTTGTAACTTCAGTCATTAACTGTGATGTAAAATCAGTTCCTTGGTCTGACTGCAAAATGTTTGGTGCGCCATATCTGCATATGATCTGTGTTACAAAAAGATTTGCAATTGTTTCTGCTGTAATATTTTGTGTTGCAAATGCTTTGACGTATTTCAAAAAATAATCAATGAAAACGACTATAAAGCGGTTGCCACTTTCAGTGATTGGCAATGGTCCCATACAATTGACATTTAGTTGTTTGAATGGACCACTAACTGAAATGGGTTTTAGTTCGGCTTTAATTCTATGTCTCATTGGCTTGTTCAACTGACACTGCTCACAAACCCTACAGTACTCAGTAATATCTTTAAGCATTGTGCTCCAATAGTAATGCTTACTAGTAGCTGAATAGTTTTGCGCGCAAAATGACCCGCTAACTCATTGTCATGATAAGGTTTGAATAATAAAACTTTGCAACTTTTTAGGTACCACAATTCAAAGTTCCATTTTTCTTTGTAATACAAGATGTATTTTGTACTCAAATTGTTCCGATTCAGATGCATTAGTGTGATTTTTCAATTTATCTATAATAGGCTTAAGTTTATGATCCATATGCTGTGAAGATCTTCAGGTTAAAATTACTTTTGTGATCGAAATTCAGATTCACACATTCTTGAGGGCGACTAATACCATTTTCGATATCAAAGACAGGTGTTGGTTTTTCATTCGGAAAACGTGAAAAAGCATCAGCATTTTTGTTTTGCTACCTTTTCTCGATGCGATATTTAGCTTTCTATCTGCAAGTGCCAAACCCCATTGTCCTATCCGTGGTGAAGACATTGTTGCCTCTGAAACAGCTTTAACTGCAGTATGGTCTGTATGAGCAGTGACTTCATGCATGTACAAGTAGGTCAAAATGTTAGCAAACTCTACTACAGCAAGCGTCTCAGCTCAGTAATGGGATAATTTTTCTCAGCTGGCTTCAATGTTCTACTAGCATAAGCAATTGGATGCTCAAAACCATCGTTGCTTATCTGGCTTAAGACAACTCCTATTCCTAGAATTGGAAGCGTCAGTCTGTAGAACAAAAAGGCTTATTAAAATCTGGATGCGCCAGAATGGCGGACAATTAACATATTTTTCAGCAAGTTGAAGTCTTCTTGTTGCAACACAGTCATTCAAATTTCTCCCCCTTCTTTTAAAGTCTGGTGAGGTTGAGGCCAGAAAAGCTGGTATAATTTTTGATGAATCTCCTATGTCGATATAAGACCCAAAACGCTTTTATTTCTTTTTCGTTTCTCGGTTCCTTTATAGCTCATACAGCCTCAAATTTACTGCCGCTCGGAGAAATTCAGCATGTGAAATCTTGTATCCTAAATACTGAACTTCATTAAAGAAATAGCTTCCATTTATTTAGTCACAGTTTCATACCTCCTTTATGTAAACGATTTAGAACATCTTTGTATAGCATTTCTTCATGGCTTTTTGCGAAAACTAAAATATCATCAAGATATATTAGGCACGAATTCCATTGTAAACCTGATAAGAGAATATCATCGCGCTGAAAAGTTGCTAGACATGCAGCAAAGGCAAGTAATCAAATTCATACAAGCCACATGGTGTTGAAGCAGCTGTTTTTTTGCAGTCTTGATGAGCTATGGAATGGACCAGTAGGCATTGCTGGTCTAGCGTAGTGAAAAATTTCATGTTATTCAAAGTGTCCCGGAAACCTAATTGAGGGCTCAAAGATTATTATTTAACTTGTTTGGACCGAATTCCGGTGTTTGAAAATATTAAAGGTTCCTAAGTATAGTGTAGCACAAGGACAGAATTCAGCAGCACGGAAATTCAGCGGCCCAGCATCGTTAATTAAATAATTAATTTTTACAATATTTTTTGGACAGAAAAATTATAGAAGCAATTAAAAAGCGACAGCATGGAGGATACATGCTGCTGACCGTCGTGTTACGCTAATCGGGTAAAATCAAACAATGGCACAAAGCCCTGCCAAAAGCTGCAACAACTGATGTAATTGGCACAAACACGAATGATAAAAAACAAAGCGTACGGCGAAAAGAAGCGTGCACTAGGCAGGAAAACTAACAGACGAATTTCTGCAGCCAAAGCATAAAGGCACGTACGGAGTCTGCTCAGGTACGGCAAAGAAAAAGTCGCATCAGCCGCGGAAGCTGGCGGAGAGGCTCTCAGGCTCAAAAACTAATTGTAAAATGTAAAATCTTAAAGTGCCGTCAAAACTGTGCTCGCACGCAGTTTTAACTGATGCGGAAAAAGAGGCGTAACAACACGAACCAAGAGATGAAAGGATCTATGAATGCGACAATAGGCCTATGTGCAAAAGCTTACGGTAAAGGTATGTACAAACGAGACAGGCACAAATATGAGACACACACATATGATCTTTTAACACACGTAAGATATGATAACACACATACCAATTCGTACTCTAGGTCGCATTAAGCCCGAGTGCCCATTTTCCTATCCCGGATTTTGATTGAAAATATGTGGAGAAGGAATGAAAAATATGATAATTTTAGGGGGAAGGTGGTCCCGGGCGACTCGCTTAAGCATTGTGCTTAACGGTCGTGTACGTACGTGGAAATTGAGCACAAGAATGTACATCTGGGGCAATTTATTTACACTCCATTTTCTCTGTTCATAGAAGTGGAGAGGTCGTGGGATAAAGCCCCGAAGTACTTTCTTAGGGGTGGCGGAGCAAAAACCTGATGAAGAAGTCGGGAGGTCGAATGGGATAAAAATAAAAATTACTTTCTTAGGGGTGGCGAACAAAAACATGAAGTGAAGAAGTCGGGAGAGGTCGGATAGGATAAAAATAAAGTACTTTTCAAAGGGTGGCGAACAAAAATATGGACAAACACGTATTTTTCAGTGTCACCACATTGTAAACTTTAAAAATCTGAACCGAACGCCCTATTGAGTGCTAACAAATTCGGTTTGGAGCCCAGTTTGTAGCCCTTCGATTGTAGTACGTTTGTATAAGCCAAACTTATGTTCCGCAAAATATTTGATATGATTTATAGATTAAATACGAAAAACCTGTTTTTTCGCCCATTTTACACCTCAGATTTCGAACTTTACACCCCCATAAACAACTCAATATTGCGTTTTTTTGAACGCGGTTTGCTTCGACCTGTAGCCCTTAAAGAGTTACTTTATTTTTATCCATTAAAATTATCTTAACTCATAACCGAAAAAGTTGGCAGAGAAATCTTGGACAAAAGCTGTTTTTTACTCATCCACTAGAGTGTAAAGTTTAAACCCCTGGTACTGTTATTGATTGTAGAAAAGTTTGAGGGGTCAGATTCGTTATTCTGACCTTACAGAGAACATTTTTCAAAAAATTCATCATCCACGACGCTCTGGGCGGAAAAATTTTCAGTGTAAAGTTTACACCTGCACTAATAACGCAATATTGATTGTAAAGAAACAAAATAAATTTTGACGTGTATAGGAACTGAGCAGATTGAGTAGTTACCACGTTCTTTCTACTAAGTGGAAATATGGCGGGAAAAAAATATTTTTGTCTCAGACTCTTTACAATATTAAGCCGCCTCTAAATTCGAAAATATTACTTTTTAAGAAAAAAATAAAAAAAAGTTTCTCTCGAATTTTATAACCGTCTGCCTTTTGAAACCAATCAGACTGCATAGAATGTAAAACTGAGTTAGATATATACTTGCACATGAAAACAGTAAAAAAACCGTCTAATTTACACTCCTGTGCAACAACCAATGAGTGTAAAGAAATTTTAAGGCCAGATTCATAACCTACTAATTAGGGAAAACATTTTATAAAAAAATTCGTCAAACACGACGCTACTGGCGGAAAAATTTTTTCAGTGTAAAGTTTACACTTGCACTAATAGCATAATATTGATTGTAAAGAAACAAAATAAATTTTGACGTGTGGCGCTAAGACGAGGCACATTTTAAGGGTAAGCTACCACGTTTTGTCTACCAAGTGGAGAATATAGCGAAATTTTTTTTTGTCCCAGACTCTTTACAATAAACCGCCTCTAAATTCGAGAATATTACTTTAAAAAAATTTAAAAAAGTCTCCCCTAGATTTTTAACCGTCTACATTTTGAAACCAATCAGACTGCATAGAATGTAAAACTGAGTTAGATTTGCTTGGCCACATGGAAACTGTAAAAAACAGTCTAATTTACACTCCTGTGCAACAACCAATGAGTGCAAAGAAATTTTAGACCAGATTCGTAACCTACTAATTAGGGAAAACATTTTTTAAAAATTGGCCCTCCGCAAATTATTTGAATTTTTTGATGTAAAACTTTACACACTCACGACGCGCTCGGTATTGAGTGTAAACAAGGAAAAAAATGGGGTAACTAAGTTTTTATTATCTCTTTTAAAAAAAATTTTTTCAAATGTGCAAAATTTATAGCTGTGAGGGAAGGACACAAATTTCACTCGCTGTGGAAAACATATAAGAAAAAGGATATTGAAATATATTATAGGTAGAGCTATCGCGCTACCTATGATATTATCTTATATGACCCATACAATGCTATGCAATTTTGAAACAGACTAAAAGCATGAAATCGCGCGGAAGAAAGTTTTATTTGTACTTTGCAAAACCTGACTGAAATAAGGAACGACCGCACGTCGAACAACGAAGAAATTGGAGTTACAGTAATACGAACAATTGATTTCGTTCGAAGTGATTTTATCGAAATGGGACGTTTTGGCGCCACGCTCTTTTATAATATTATTAATTATTTACATTTCATTTACGATTAAAGTATAATAGAGATTCCTGGCCATTCAATTGTCTACGTGATGGTAGAATATCTTTGAATTTAGTGAGATAATTAAATGCATCTAAAAATACACAGGATTTTCTACAGTTTTCAGTTTTACAAATGGATACTCATCGAATCAGAAAACGTATGCTATTTTGTAAGCTTGTAGAACCTGCTTTCTGAATATATAATTTATTTTAAAATCGCTAAAATTGATTTATTGAATAATTTTAAGTTGCCAGCGCCAAAACGTCGTAGACCCGATTTTATGACTTATAGTCTGTTCCATTCCAAAGGGCCACATTTCATTTAGGTTATTACTGTATCTAAATATTTTACGGGTTAGGTTGTTGCAGCAGTTTGTTAGATGTATCGCGCAAGCACTTTAAAACATCAATATGAGAAAGGCAAAGCAGCCAGCTGCTTCGAGAGCGTAACTGAAGACGCCGCCTGTGCAGTAGAAACTGATGCAGTAATAAAAATTTAGATAAAATTGGCCATTTCGAATGGAATAGACTATAGCTTAGAAAAACAGACGAAACATACAGTAAGTGCGCTGTAAAGTAACCAAAATTCTGCAAACATGCTGAACAAGCTATTTTTAGACGCACCTGTTCTCGCGAATCTAGACGGTGAAAATTACTCATTTTTGTTGGCGACGTCAGAATAGCAAAAGACAGTATAAACCAAGTAAAAATTAAAAATCCTGCACGTACCCTATGATTAGTACTATTTTAAGCCAATACGAGTAAAATAGTACAAGCGAGCGATATTTAAAAAATGAAAGTACTGCATATAAATTATCCGAATAAAAAGAGTCTCATCCTTACTTCTTCGCCTTTTTGGCAGCTACGACCAACTTTAGTTTTTTGATACTGTCGTGAGCTGAACATGGACGAAGCTAGGCGACTTCGGTGTTTTCAATATTTTCGAGTTTAAGCAAGCTTTTGAGCTACAGATATAAAGCTGACAATGGCCGACTTTGTTTCGCGCTTTACATGAATAGACTTAGAAGCTTCGGGCGATGCGGAAAGTGCGGCTTTTGGCCTGGTGCAACCTGTTCTTTCTTAGTTAAGCCGCTAATTGTGTCTTTGTCAGATTTTTCCAATATGGATGCACCGATGTCACGTTCATGCTTAACTTTTCTGCAAAGATGAGAAATTCATTACCTACATTATCAATAGAAGTCGGGCTATCAGGAGCGGATTTAAGAGGGGGCGGGAGGCAGCCCTGCCCCCGCCCCCATTATTAAAAATATTCAGCGAGATAAAAGAATGGATATGCCGTTGCGATGATTTTTGGCCGTCAGTTATCGTAATTTCTCAAATTTTCCCGCCGCTTCGCGCCGGATAATACCTATTAATGACATATGTTAGCTTTCTTGGCGCCACGCAAGCACACCTGGGCGTGGGGGGTTTGGGGTATGCATTCCCCAGAAGCCAAATATTTTTCTCCCAGAATTCAATTTTTAAATTTTGTTTTTTTCACCAATTTTTGATGCCAATTGATAGTGCTCGATGAGAAATGTGAAAAATGGTGTTTTTTCACCATACCACCATTTTTAAGGCCATTTTTGACCTTTGAAAAATCTTGCACCCCAAATTTTGGTGCTGCCCACATATGCTTGCAAGCAATTTTTCATTCATGGAATAGGTCTCAAACAATTTTAAGATCAGAAACATATTTCATATATTTTTTTCTATTTTCAAGCAAAATATTTAAAACGTTTTACGTTCTGCATCAAATACAGAAAGTAGCAGTAATTTAAGCTTCTAAACGTCCTTCCGCCTAAATTTCACAAATTTTCCGGAGTTTTCGAGCCACATTTTCGCTAAAGTCAAAGAAATTTAATGATTTATTTGCACAAAATTGTCGAAAATTTCCAAAATTTTCGAAAAATTTGGTGTCAAAAGTAATTTTAAATAAAAGTAGACAACAAAACGCCGGAAAAACACTATTTCGCACACGGTGGGCAAATTTTTGGACATATTCTTGGCTGTTTCTGGAAAAGTTGGGATATCGCCCCATTAAAAAAATCCTATATCCGCCACTGCGAGCTATAATTTTATTTTCTAGATTTAGCTTCATATAGTAGCGCGTTAGCGCATACTTAGGTACCCCCAACATATGTCTACCCAGCTATAACGGGACACTTTTGTATTGTGCAGTTTTTAAAAGACAGATAATAAAAAAATTCGCTGCCCGTGCTTATTGTTTTTTAAGTCAATACCCAGTATGTAAGAGCGTGTAAAGTTTTACTGAAACGTTATAACATATAGTTTTTTTAAATTTTGGCGGGCTCACGGCTTTTCTAGCTCAGTTTTGCATTCTGTTTGGTCTGGTTTTTTTAAAAAATGTAGACGATTCATTAAGCTATATAGCGATTTTTCATTTTTCAAAAAGTGACTTTTTCTAGAGTGACAGTGTGAAGAGTGTAAAGAATCCGAGGTGAAAAAACATTTGGCCCGTTTTTTGTCTGCCAACAACTCCGGCTATGAGTCCCGAGAAATTTTATCTATAGCAGAAATGTACTACGGACAAGGGCTACCTTCGGCTAACCTGCAAACATTTTTAATCACTCAATACGGAGTTAGATCTCAGGGGTTCACACTCTTACACTCTGGTGGATGGTGTAAAAACCAGAAAAAGATTTTGTCTGAAGGTTTCTCCTGCAAACTTCTCCGCGTTATGAAGTCGGGACAAATTGAATAATAGATAGAAATCAAAGCACCTTCTGAGGGGCTACACGTCGCAGCAGAACTAAGTTTAAAACCGCAATATTGAGTTACTTATGAGGGTGTAAAGTTCGGAAATCAGGAGTGTATAACATTAGGTGGAAAACACCTTTCTTTCCCATTCTTTGATTGATCAATGATCTCAAATAGGCTGCGGAACTAGAGTTTTCCACATACCAACGTACTACGATACGAACGCGACAAACTGCCCAAAACCGAATTGTCATTGCAACTCAATGGGGAGTTAGGCTTCAAGATTTTTGAAGTTTGCAATGTGGTGCAGAGCGTGGAAAATACGTATCTGTCCCTTTTTTTGTTCGGGCCACTTCCCCCGTTCAGAAGTCGGGATAGTCGAGAAGAATAAAAATAAAGTACTTTCTAAGGGGTAACACTGCTCACGGCGAATTGCTAGTTTGTTTACATCAATATTTAAGCTTTTTTCGGGAGGTGTGAAAGTCAAAAATTGAGTGTGTTAAACGTATTTATGTCTGTGTTTTTTCGGTCAACTTCTCCGGTTATGAGTCTGGACATGATCTCAAGTCTAAAAAATTTACCAGAAATCAAACGTAATACGCCAGTTGAGCGCGTTTGTTTACATCGTACAGTGGTGTAAAACGGTCATACAACTAGTTGATTTAGTTGTCTTCAGGTGGAGACATAATTTTTTCATAACGTGTTGACCTAATGTAGAGGTAATATAACAATTACGAATCCGACTTAAATCTTCTTTACATTCGGTGGTTTTGTAAAGTTTACACTGCAAATTAACTCTAGCTCTAGAGCCTTGCGAGCTTATTTTTTCAGAATGTTCTACGTAACGTCAGAACTACGAATTCGACTGTTAATTCTTCTACAAAACTGCGAATCGACTGTTAGTTTTCTGTATACCTACAAATTTTTTACTTCCTGAGCGTTGCAAAAGGAGGATTTTTCCAGAATATATCCCGTGAAGGTCCAGGATTACGAATCTAACTCTGTGTTTTCTTTACACCAGAGTAGTTGTGTAGGTTTACACTGTAAATTAACTGTAGTTTCAGAGCGTTGCAGAAGCTTAGTATTTTCGAAATATTGCATGTAACGTCAGGATTACGAACCTGAGCGTAAGTGTTCTTTACATCCTATAGTTGCGATTAAGTTTATGCTGAAAACGCTTTGATCTTAAATCAGGTAAGGTTGTCTTGTTCAAAAAAGATAATGCTGAGCTGATGTTTAGAACAATATTGTTCTCCGCGTTCTTGGATGCTGTCATTATTGTGGCATGTTATCGTATGTGTACACTGACTGATTTACTCAAAATCATGCTGATTAAAAGTGGGGTACTAGCAAAGAAAAATGCTTGATGATTCAAAAAAGATGAATATACTTGGGATTACGAATTACAGCCAAGGATGTAATAGGAGGACTGGGAAAAAGCTATCTGTATATGCCTAAATTCATAAATCTTAAAAATAAGACTTTCCTATTGACACATAAAATCGAAATATGACATCTGAAAAAGCTAAGCACTATTTAAAATTAATTTTCAATGCTTCACACAAAATTATAAACATAATCAAAATGTTTACTTTTTTGTAAATTGCTTGCTATAGTCCTGTTCCATTCAAATGGCTCATACTGTATTAGTTTTTATTGCACTGTGGCTTTTTCAATTATGTTCTCGTGGCACTGGTTGCTTTAAACTTCTTCTACTCAATGTTAAATGTGCTTTGCTCAACATGTGGCACATCAATCGCAGCAAGAACCTGGACCATAAAATAATATGCTACAGTAATAAGCTGCAAATAAAAATGGGCCGTTTGGAATGGAACAGATATAGTTGCAACGCTGACTTGCTTCGAATCGTCAAAAATAGAAATCTAACGGCCATTGTATTTAGAGGTGTTTTATATTGTTATCATGAGCATTATAGCAAGCAAACCTGGCGTTAATTGATTAGTGCATAAGATCTTTGCGGGCATGCAAGTGTATACATAGCAGTCTATTTCGCATGCGACCATCAAATTCTTTGTCTTGTTCATCGTGCTTGCCATTTCAAACATTTGGCTTACGCAAAGTCGCTCCTAGTTTACTCCATCTAATTTCCCCTTTTACCTGCTGCATAGCTAACTTGCTGCTTTTTGAATCGTTTTTGGTTCAATAGTTTATTCCAATCTGCAGCAGCAGAATATTCTTCGATTTTTTGCGTTAGAAAGTCTTATTTTTAGCAGATTTTGCGACTTCAGGCGTATACATAGGTAGCTTTTCCCGAGTCCCTCCTTTTACATCCTTAATACTCCACAATCCCAAGTATATTCGTCTTTTTTTGTTCCATCGGAACGCTTTTTCTTTGCTAGTACCTATATATTAAGTACATTTTGCGTCCTTTGCGACTGAAAGCCAGAAAATTGGCTCCGGGAATTTCATGATTCGATATCTGAGCATAATCAACTGCTTCAGTATAGTTCTCTTTAGTTTTTGAGCATTAATTCTGAATTTTTCTGCGCTTCGTATAAAATGCTGTTCGGCGCTATGCGCCCGTTCTGCTAATGTTAATGAAATTTGAGCAATTTTTGAAAGAAATTGTTGAATGTTTGAAGTTTTTCGAAAAATCTTGCACCAAAAGTTATTTTGAATGGCGATGCAAAATGGCAAAAAATGCTATTCCATAAACATAAATCAACTATGTATTAAATATCTCAACGTTTAAAAAACGTTGAGATACCGCCGCCCCTAACGAAAATCCTTTCGTTATGATCTTTATCATTGGCTCATAAGTGATGTTTGGCTTATAATTTTTCTTCCGATCTATGTAGATATTTATTTAAAAGCTTTGGATATCGTTAGTAGTTCAAATGACGTTACAATGAGTGGCGCTCTCAAGATGACTCATGCTAAGACATGCAAAATACGAGTAAGTGAACAAACCAAGATATGTTTCAAGAAAAACACTGTTAAAAATAAGTTTAATAGCTTACTGCGTCTCCCTTGATTTTTCTGGCGATAGGTATCTTTTTGCCGGCAGTTTTGTCTGGGGGTACTAATGACGTCTTTTGACGTCGTCTCCGGGCGAACGCTATGATAGTGGCTACTAGCAATAACAGAGCTGCAATCAAGCCAATAATTATGTAAACGATCAAACTCTTCTCCGCCGTCTAAAATAAAATCGTTCCATAATTATTCAGTCACGGATTTTATGGACACATATAATGGAACTCAAATGTATTTTTATTAATTAGCTAAAGGTCCTTTAATTTGCGCAAAGTTTGTTTTAAATTACGAAAATGACAGGCAAAAAGGGTTCACGACCATACCTAGAATGGAAAAATGGAAAATTTTCTCGGGAAAGCGAGACAAAATAAAGGCCAAAAGTATATGAAAATTTGAAATTTCCTTCATTAGTGCTTTAAATTGACCGAGAGCTGCGTAATAACGTAGTAACGCTACTTTAGCGCTTATACAGTTTTTCGGGTCATTTAGCTCGGAAAAAAGCTCAATGTCGACCGTCCTAGATCGGCTGACCCCCATCGTCGGCCAAGCTGTGCATTTATGTACGACCCTTACCGGATCTACTTGGAATCCCAACTCATAACTCCAAGTGCGATTTTTTAAATAGCGGAAATAATTACAAAATCCAAGGCATCCTACCTTATATTTTCCTTTATACTCACCTTTAAGCATCAATGGCATGGAAATAGACACGTAGGAATAGAATACTTTACAAGTGGTCATATACTCGTATATTTTTTAAATGCTGTTCATTTTGAGCATCGTTCGGTTTCTGAGCGATTTCATGCATCAGGTTAAGAAAGACCACCCTACTCACAGACTTATTGCTTTTAGTTTGAGCAATTTTTTATTCGTTTGATATTTTTACTGATGATGTTGACGTCAACGTTGATGTTGATGACGTTGACGTTGATGAGTTGACGTTAAAGTTGATGATGTTGACGTCAACGTTGATGTTGATGATGATGACGTCGATGTTGATGATGTTGACGTTGATCTTGTAGCAGTCACCGGGCATGCACATGGCTTGAGATAATCTGTTGTCTGAGGAAACACCGACTACCTTGTTTAATCAAGTTGTAACGATAGCCCTCTATGCAACCAGAGCCCTGCCACTGACACGATACTTTTTGTTGCTGATATTGGCAAAAGACGGTCTGCTCCGCATATTTCTTCCATTATCGCAGTGAAGTTCAAACTCGAATAGGGCCGTTTGGATTTCCAGTGTTGAACAGATATTTGTGATCCATCAATGTTTGGCGCCCATTTTCCTGAAACATATGATCCAAATAAAGCAATTAAGATGAAATGCACACACAGCATGCATGGCTGTTCTGGGAATCAATCCGACAATCCCGAAATTTTGATATCAATGATTTATGCTAAACGTGACGCTTAGAAATTAGTATGAATGATAGAACAGAGTAAAAACTACTATAATTGACCTTTTCGGGCAAATTTCCGCACTTTTGCAAAATGTTCTTATTCGTTGCCATTTTTGGCCTTAATTTTGACTTATTTTTCTCAGAAAGTTTTGCGTTTTGTCATTCTAGGGTGCGATTCTGAAGCTTACGGGTTATGTTGATATTAAATTTTAATTGTGTCAAAATAATATAGAAGTTGGAATTTCCCGCCCGAATTGATTAATTTCCGAATTTTTATTCCTTTAAAAGTGACAAAGTGTAGTTAAATGGGCTAACAACGTTTAAAAAACGGTCTTACCACATGACATTTTTTACGTAGTCTATTTTGATCATTTCCGTCATTTGGCTAGTAAAACCTTTAAAGACTAAATTTACTTGCCTCGAATTCTGGAGATTCCATTCACTCCCACCAATGACCTGACCTTGCGTATCTATGCTTCAAACTAGAGCTGTACTGGGTCTCGGCTCCGGTCCCGGGGCCTAGGCCCTGGCCCCAACACCACACGTGGGCGTGGGGGGTATGCACCCCCAGAAGTTCGAAAACTCCCCCAAATTCAATTTTTGAAGTTTGTTGTTTGTTCGCAATTTTTTGACGACAATGGATAGTTTTCGATGAGAAAAGTTAAAAAATGATGTTTTTCGCCATACCACTATTTTTAAGACCCTTCTTTGACCTTTGTAAAATCTTGCACTGGGGCTTGAAAATTTTAATAGTATTGTTAGATGCAAATTATCGCATTGATTGATTGAAATAAGTAAGCTAAACACTCAAATAATGAGCGGAAACTGAGGTAGTTCCATCAATCACGCTTTTTATTCCGTTGTAGATGTCAATAACAAAGGCATTTAATTTTTTAAGACTATAAAACTAATGAAATTAATACTTAATTCAATTGATAAAGCCAACAAGCTTGCACCTAACAACAATCATTGTTGGATTGTGCGAGTTATATAACTTTCAGTCACAGTTGCTTCTGCATAGCATTTTCGCTTTGGGTTAAGTCTGGTCTGCGTTTCGTAGAGTTTCTCTGAGCTAAAATGATTTTCAAAAATGGATACAAAGATTTAAAAAGCGTAATACCTCGGTTTCTGGTCGATTTCAATCATTTTGACGAGAAAGCCTCGATTTTGTCCGTTTTTTATGGGCCAACCAGAAAACCTACTACAAGGTTTTAAGGAGTTGGAGTTTCACATTTCCGTTGGATTTCAGGGAGTTCAGGGATTTCAGAAAGTTTTGGGATTCAGAGACTTCAGGGAGTTCAGGCTCTTTGCTATATACTATGCACGAAGTGAGTAGCTTGTGTCGTTTGAATGTACTCGACGCAGCTGACGTATACGCATCTAAAGCAAGCTAAGCACTTTCCATATTTATTAAGCGTATTCTAGAGATATTTTCATATCAGCAAACATAGGGTGGGCCCGAACGAACGTCTGTTTGTGGCAACCATGGCTGCACTGCCAAACGACTCAATCTGAAAGTTGAGCTTTCTTATCCAAATGAATGTTTTGTTTGCATTCGGCGCATTGCGCGGTCAACATTATTGACTGAGTTACAGGCTGTTGAAGTTCATGTGTTTAAGGATAGGCGAAAAGTAAGCCTGCCTTTGAGAATGTTTTGGATTAGTTTCCGAAGCGTCGGGGACTGTGACTGAGCGGGGTTACCAATGTCTTAGGCTTAGGCTTATTATGTGCATTCACATTGATGCTCAGCGCATGGGCTAAGCCTGAGATAAATAGAGCAAAAATTGCGGAGCGAGCGGAGCAATTTTCGCTCCATTTATGCCTTAGGCTTAGCCCATGTCTGGCACCAATTTGAATCCGCAAGCAATACTGTCGCCACAAATTGAAAACTGAAAAATACCCTCTGCACTTTAATATCGGCGCTCTAATGTTGCGCGCTTTAAGGTCGCGCGCTCTTATGTCATGCGTTCTAATGTCGCGCGCAAGTTATCAGCACTAAACACACAAGTCTCTAAAATCATAAAACTTTCTGGAATTCGCGAAACTATTGAACAACGTGAAATCGGAATCCCTGAAATCTCTAAAGTCTCTGAAATCCCCGAAGTCCTGAAATCCCTAAAGTCGAAAGTCCCTGAAATCCCTGAAGTCCCTGAAATCCATAAAGTCCCTGAAAACCCTGAAGTCCCTAAAATCCCTAAAGTCCCTGAAATCCCTAAAGTCCCTGAAATCCTAAAGTCCCTGAAAACCCAGAAGTTCCTAAAATCCCTAAAGTCCCTGAAATCCCTAAATTCCCTGAAAACCGTGAAGTCCTTAAAAACCTTGATGCCCCTGAAATCCTTGAAGTCCCAAAAAATTTATATCCCTGAACTCCCTGAAATCCTTGAAATCCGCAAAAAAATTTGTATCCACCTCAGCATGTAGTAGGTTTTCAGGGTTGGGCCTTTTGTCATGATCACCCCTGAAAATTCGCCCTTTCCCTAAACTTTCACGTGCAGTCTTCTTGCAGCTTCAGTAGATGCGATAGCAGATTCACTATATATATTTCGATGCATAAAATTCATACATGCACACGGTCAAAAGTCCTGGGAGGGGTAAGCCGAGTTTCCTTGGGGGGAGCGAGAGTAAAAGATTAATTTTTATGGCTACATTATGGCACTAAAATGATGAGTTTACTGTTGATTTTTTTAGATAGTTTTGTCGTTCCTGCCCCGCCCCGTGCAACTCACAACCACACGTGAGCGTGGGGGGATTTAGAGGGTATGCAGCCCCAGAAGTTGAAATACCCCAGAATTGAATTTTTGAAATTTTTTTGCTTTTAGTGATTTTTTGATGCCATTGGATAGTGATCGATGAGAAACGTCGAAAAATGGTGTTTTTCGCCACATACAACCACTTTTAAGACCTTTGAAAATTTTTTCTTTTAAGACCTTTGAAAAACCTCAGCTCACAACCGTAAAATGCTTTACCCGTTGTATTTAACTCTCGAAGATTCATGATTAGGTTTGCATGAAACAAATGATATTAAGCATGATGGAATGACTTGTACTATCAACTATGGACAGAATAATGGATAAAAAGTGTCTAAATGAATGATTGGACAGAGTACTAGTTACTCGAAAAATACTTCAGATTTTACTGCTGGGCATCATTTAACACTCTTTCATAATTCCAACAATAGCTTTTGGTCCGCAAATGGCCTGAGGGTATGCCTTTCAGAAGTTGTGGTAGGGAGATAAACCCTACCCCCACCCAAGTGTGCATGAGTGATAAAATTGTAATTGAAAATTAAATTGTTTGTATACAATGTCTCATGAAAGTCTTAATTATGTCACTGGCTAAGTAAAAAAGCGAAAACTAAATGGAGTAAGTTACAAAATCATAAATAACTTACAATTGCTCAAACAAGAAAGAAAAAATTTTTCGAGAAAATATGGTCACTTTGAGTGGATTTTCTGGGTGCTGCCTACCTATGGCCGCGGCCTCCTTCAAATAGAGCAGTCCCGGTACAGCTCTATTTCAAACACCTATGTAGGTGCATGTCTGATCATAACTACATGGCTAGGTTTTGGGATCAGCCCGGTCCACGGGGCTAGCCAGAGAACTTCATCGAAGTAAACTGACCCGAAAAATCAGTACAAATCTTTGAATCGAAAAGACTAATTTAAGACTGTTGGTGAAAACTTTTACCTATTTCTTGCTTGGAATGTAAAGAAATCAAAATAATTTATCGTCAATCTTTAGGAAAAACCAAACATTCCTCGCTAAGGACCATCGTAATCGTGGAGCTGGAGGATGAGATAGGAGAGCTAAGTAGTAGTATATAGGGGGGTCGTGCGCGTTTTTCGGGGTCCGCTCTATGCTTAACCATTAGAGGCCTTCCTACGTGGGCCAGTCCTGGGGGTCCGCCTTCGGCTACCCCGCGAAAAGAAAAATGTGTAGGATGAGTGCAGATCGAACCGCGAACAAAGCGAACTACAGTCCGACACATAACCACATGCGCGATTCGGATCGTTTCTAAACAGTTAAAGTGAGGAGTCAAAGGATGAGTTAAAGGTGAAGATGAGTTAAAAGTTAAAGATGAGTTAAAGTTAAAGGACGAGTCTAACTAAGTCATTCTAAAATGTAATTTTACGATAGTTTTTCCGAACTCAAAAGGTTAGGTTGATTTTGATCTGTTTTAATGTTTACTTCAATCGTATTAAATGATTTTTTAAGCACAGGAATATAGTGCGGGCTAATATATGAGTGATTTATGATGTCCATGTACTTTCCTTCAATATTTACGACTTGTAGAAGTGGTGCAAAAACATTTCCAACAATTTGTGGTTCAACTATATCGCAATAAATGTAAAAATTATGCATTCCACCCTACATATCGGGGGCATGGTGCGCAGCTACGGTTAACTCTTGCGCAACAATATAATTTATATTATCGAGCTGACTTTCCAGAAATCCCATCTATATAAAATGCTTGGTAACTTTTAAGCTTCGGATATATTTAGTATTAATTATTAAGTGACAAAACTTCTTATTTTCATCATACCTTATGCCAAAGTATTGCAAGTATTCAAATTTTTCATTTTGACTAACCATTTTTATTCCCTCACTGATTGTCTTAACAAGATCGTGTATATTTTGGTATCTTGCTCGAGGAATGAGCATTTTTATTCGTACATTATTTTTGAAGTCGTAAAATTGTATCAAATTCTGATCCTCGGCAACATTGTTCCAGGTATTTGCATAAATTATTTCTGCCAAACCAACCTCCCACTCCCCATTCAATACGATTTGTCTTGGTAGGTTTGTTATAAAACTAGCTGCAGAATTTGATTCTTGGGAATTGCTCGGAAGCGTGATATAAAATTGTTTGGTATCCATGTTTAAAAGCTAAGCTTATTAAAGTATTTATAGATTTTTTCATTTTGCATTGATGCGATAATGTTTTTAAATGGGATACCATGTGCACGGCAAACTAGGAAATAGATGCACATATGACCACATGAAATGCTAAATATTCCTTGAACTTTTGCATTATTGTAAGTGAATGCTTTTGCATTGAGCTGTATATAATGTTTAAGCTCATACGGTTTTCTTCCATAGCTGTCAAAGTAATCACAGTGGCCTTTTTGATTAAAATAGAGGGCAACCCAGTGAGAGCCAGGTTTTCTGCTATCGTCCAGATTCACTACCAGGGCAGCTGGATAATTTTTGATATGCGGTACAAGATCTAATGGAAAAACACCTAAAAATGTATTGTTCTGAAAAGCAGCATTGAGAATTTTGATTATTTCAATAGTATTCATGTTTATGCGTTATAGTCATGAAAAGTGTTACGATTTTTATCGATCATTATCAAATTATCAAACTCAGCATATATAATAATTTCAGCACCTGAATCGGGCAAATTGCTACTGAATTTTATATGAATGCTAGTTGTACCTTCGTGGACTAAATCCCAATGTCCGCCATCATCTTCATCAGGAGTCAGGTCAAAAACAAAAAAACAGTGACTTGTTTTAAATTCATCTCTGCTAATAAAATTACCTTCGCGTCCTAAATCTAATGCTTCATACATTTGATTAAAAGCTTGTAAGTACATATTGTGCTCAAATGAAATGCTAAGTGGAAATGCAGGAAACGTTACACCACCACACGTTACTTTTACGTCATGTATGTTGAACGGTTTAAAATTGAAAGGTGACTTTGCTAAACTACCTCGATAAGCACTGCCCTCAACACAAGCAAATACAATACGCCTAGGTAACTGACCAGTGAACAATGTGTAGCTAGGCGTTTCTCTCGCAGGATTTGATATATGCAAGTTGGTCATAGCCACACGTCTTATGGGATATTTTGCTGTATGAGCAAGCATGGTTTGCTCGACTGCCAGATTTACACTGTCCAAAATTTCAACTTTTCGAATAAAAAATTTCATTTGTAGAACTTGTAGTACTAAATTTACATCTTCAAAGCACTGCAAAACAAAGGCATTGCTGTTTCTATGTAATTCTATGCAAAAATCGGTAAAATTAATTAGATATCTGTCTTGCAAAAACATGTCAATGTGCAGTGGAGCTGAAACTTCAACAATATTTTCATCTTTGAACATTTTTGAACGCTTTTTGAATGATTCACTATCTTTTGTGTCGACTTTACTGCCCCCGTCATGAAAGTACAGGGATGACTGTAATTGTGAATGTTTTGCATCATATCCATAATTTAGCTCCGTTTCAAAATAAGATCTGTAAGCATATTTATCAGAGCTGTCAAAAACTAATTGTCCGCCTAAAAAGCATTTTACTTGCTTGAAAAAAGTTTTACCTATAAGATTGATGGGAGCATAGTCGGGTAAAGCTGCGCCTACTGCAACCGTTGGTTTTTTAATTCTTAATAGCATATAAATGTGGTTTTTACTCAGTTGTAGGTAATGCGGGTCAGGCGGAATTCTGAACTCATACGGTCCCTCATTAGTAATGGGATGCGTTGGCTGGATTTCATGCCAGAAGCCTCGCTTTATCACCACCTGGGTAGGTGGAACTGTAAAAAGGTCAAGTTCGCTTTTTGTGCTTGGAATTGATTTTACGTCTATGAGAGCCATTTTTATTATAAAAAGCATCATTTACACTAGTATTTATAGACTTTGAGCGATAACCAAGACCTTCCCCTTGCTGCTGAAGGGCTTTAGAGGCCTCATCAAAAAGCTGAGCAGCTTCTCGCTTTGAGTGTTCTTTAGTTGATTGAAAGAGGGGCTTTCCATGAACCACATCGGATGCTATATTTGCACCTGCCACTAAAGCATGTTTTCCAACTTGCTTACCAATAGATTGCAAAACAGGAACAGCCATTCTGAAAAGTGAACGGAAAAAACTACCAAGACCAACCCCCCGCTGATATGGAATTCCCCTAAACCCCTCCAACCCATAGCCCGCCTGCCCAGTGTAATACTGCAGCCAAAGATTGTAATCGTCTGGGTGAAATTGAACATGCATTTTTGTAATTTTATTCATATATAATAATGAGTATTTATAGACTTTCTTCCCAATCAAAATCTACATTAGTTCGCGCTGCTGTAAAAATTTGCCTTCCCTGTTTATTAGCAATGCTTTCAATTGGAACATTTGTTCGATTAAGTGCTTTTAGTAATTCTATTGTACCAGGATGTTTGCTTATGTTTTTTCGCTCACGTGCCAAATCGTGTAGTATATCTGTGATGCTTGAACCACGAATTTTTTGACCATGTATAACAAGCTCGCCATTAGGGTCGATTTCAATACTAGGATTGCTGCGAATATAATGTAGAAGCATTTTAGCCTTTTGATAGTTCGATTTTGGAACATCAGCAAGGATTTCCTCATCATTGTCATTTTTGCTGTCTATGATGTTTACCTTATATGGTTGCTTTTTCTTTTCCTGCAATCGCATAAATCTGCCAATTAGTTGATTATATTTTATGAGCTTTACATCTTGTGGTACATTCTTTCCATTCAAAATTTTTTGCATTTCTCTGTCTAAGGAGCCAAGCAGGGTGTCAACAGGCTTTGTATGTTCAGTTAATTCACTAGGTATTAAAATTATCTTTTCAGTGTGCTTCATTTTTTACCAACTATTGCATCAGCTAATAGACTGCCAACAATTGAAAGTATGGGTGTGAGTAATAAAGGAAGAAAACCACCATTTTGTAATATAATGTCTTTTCTTTGTTTTGTTGTTGCCTGCTTATTATTTGCCAAATATCTAATTTGATTCTGATACCTTCGAAGTGTGTTGATTTCCTTCTCAGAGAATGGAATATTACCGTTTAAAAAGTTGTGAGCACAATCACATATGCAGAGAATCTGGTCTTTGCTAGCAGTATTTATAAGCGCATTTCTCTGAGGTTTTTTCGCATTACTTAGTACGTGTAAACACGTTATGTTCTGTTTTAGTCGTTTTGGAGCCATCTTACATTTTTATTTAATATTTCTATCGGTATTTATAGGCTTTGGTACATAAATAGTAGGATGCTTATTGAAAATATCCGCTTTTAACCTATAAGTGTCCAAAATATTTTGAGTTAGATCAATGAAAAGATAACCGTGAGGTTTACAAGTTGCATCTGAATAAGCTTCTAGAAAATATTTCTGATTGTTAGGATAAAGCTGTCTAGATAAAACTTGTGCCTGTAATTGATCGGCAGGATTTTTAAACAAAACTATGTAATCAGAATTTATGCGAGAAGTGCGTAGTCCATCAAAAAATAGGTTTTGCACAATGTGAACCACACTAACGTTCCAGTGATGACAACCTCGTGTGAATAGTTGTATAATTTGTGCATTTCCTTTGCTTTCCTGCATAAGATCATCAAGTATAAGTAACTGGGGTGTTGGGCTGGCCTCCTTAAGCCTGCTAAAGTCAGGTAATTCAGTGATAAATGAGACATTCTTAAGCTTCTTATATAATGGTTGATCTTCTGTAAAGCACCACCAGATCTTTGTGATTTTTGTGTCAATTTTTGTTTCACGGTTTTCTATAAGTTTTTTCACAAATGTTGTTTTACCCGATTTTGTTGGACCAGAAACAATGCATGTAAAATGGATGTTCTAAATCATTTTGGTTGCTCATAAAACTTAAGTTCTCATTTTGTTAACTCTGTGTCAAACTTTTTTGGCCAATTTTTAAATTTTACTTTGTATGTCCCTTTACCAGTATTTATAGCTTTTGCGACTCGCTATGCATTTCAGCCCCTGGTTCAGCTACTTGGAGCTCCTTTCTATAAAATGCACCAACGATTGGTTCTCCCATCAAATCTTCCAACTTGCATGTTTTAGGACAACTGTCTGACACCTCTTTAATACGAAACAGCTCATCAGTATATGTGTGCTTGCCTGCTTTTGCAAAACCATTTGAGGGAAGTTATTCTCAGAAGTTGTCCAATAGGAAGTGTTGCGTCTGGTTTACACATTTTTCTATTTTTTAGCATAAATGCTAATAATTCTCCCTGTATTTTCAGAATTTACATCATTTGGGGCTGTATTGTTAAGGCTACTATGAGGCGTGTTATTATAGCTCTCAATGATGCTTTTATATACCTTTGTCCAATTTTCATTTGAATAGTATGTCATGTATCGCATGAGCTTGTCACGGAATGTTCTATGAAATCGCTCCACAAAATTAGCCTTAATCTCGGGACTACTTGTCAATATATGCTTGATTTTGTATGACTTAAGCAATCTATTAAATTCCCCTTTAAATTCATTACCATGATCAGTTCGCACTGCCTGAGGGATGTTAAGGGGCAATATTTTTTCAAAAGCTTGTGATGCGGTTTTTGCACTTTTATTAGTCATTGCCTGTCCATAAGCTTTACGCGAAAAAACATCAATAGCCATCAATATGTATCGATTTTTATAATTTTTATTCCTAAATTCTTTAAGATCAAGAAGATCTACATCCCACAGAAGATTAGGACCTGAAACTATAATTGCCCGCCTAGGAAATCGCTTCCTCACTGGTTTATGCAATTGATAAGTAAACTGTTTAGACAAAAATTCTTTTACTCGCTTATTTGATGCTTTGCTAACTTTTTGCAGTTTATTGATACCTGCAAATGCGCCCGGCTTGCCCACCTCAGTCCACTGTATCTTTAATGGTTCCATCGTTTATAAATATAGACAAAGAAGAGTTTAAAGTATTTATTAAAAAATGGTTACCATACAAAACATTGTGTTGACTACATGCCTACCAAATGTGCTTGATCTAGATGACATCTACCTGAAATTACCAAATACAGCGCAGTATAATCGGCAGAAATTTCCAGGCATCATATTTCGATTACCCCAGGCTACACTGCTGATTTTCAGGTCGGGTAAAATTGTATGTCTTGGAGCAAAAACTATAAAAGATGGTGAAAATGTGATAAAAGTATTCATCAATATGCTGAACATGGAGAATTTGCTGCTGGAAATAACGCCTCAGCTGTTTGTAGGCTCTGCTAATTTAGGATTTCGCATTAATCTTTGCAAATTTTATGAGCTAGTGAAAAGAAAATGCATGTACGAAGTAGAATTATTCCCTGGTTTAGTGTACAAATTTCGAAATGTGACATTTTTGCTCTTTACAAGCGGAAAAATGATTCTCACTGGTGCAAAAAGAGAGCATGAATTGCATATAGCATATAAAATAGTTTCAACAATGCTCGAGCAATGCCAAATTAAATAGCAAAATTTCCAAACTTTACAAAAAATATTCCAAACTTTACAAAAAATTTTCCAAACTTTACAAAAAATTTTCCAAACTTTACAAAAGTACTATGCTTAAGCATGTAAAATATATTCCAAACTTTACAAAAAATATTCCAAACTTTACAAAAAATATTCCAAACTTTACAAAAAATTTTCCAAACTTTACAAACTTTTGTGCCCATTTGTCAATGTCCGACTCACACCACGGGGAGGTTGGCACAATGGTGAGTCATTTCCAGCTGAAAAGCTGAAAATTTTATTTTTTGACCATATATACAAAAATTTCTAAATACTGCAAAATTTATACACCTAAACACGTAAAATTTATTCCAAACAATGCAAACTATTCTGAAAGCTTTACTCCAAATGCACATGAACTTGTGCCCATTTGACTCATAACACAGGAAGATTGATACAAAACTGAGGCATTTTATCGTAAAAAAATTAAAACTTTTTCTTAACATAATGTACAAGAAAGATCATTCAAACAAGTATACGCTCGCCCACGAACTCCTTTTGGGAGGTAGCGCTCGCATACTACAACATTCATACAGGTATACACCCCAACTGCCACTAACCCGGATCGCGGGGTACAGCTGAGAATGTACCACAGAACCACATACACATCGCCGGCACTTGCTCCTCACAAGGCACGATATGTACATGGAAAACATCCTGTTTCAACAGGCTGCTCCTTTCTTGTATAATGTGCTGAGAAAAATCTTTATTTTTTACGCTAAAATTAACTCAGTATTGTGTCAATGTTCCTGTAATATGAGTCAAGTGGGCACAAATTCATGTGCATTTGGAGTGAAACTTACAGAATAGTTTGCAATGTTTGAAATAAATTATACATGTTAAGGCATAGAAAATTTACAGTGTTCAGAAATTTTGTTAAGTTGAAATTTTTATATATCTAATGGGACTGTTGTTATTCCATCAGATAAAACTTTTCTTTTAACATACAAGTATGGTAGTCCCTGCTTTTCTTGTATGTATGTCCATATTTGATTATCTGGTTGCATGCGGAAACCAATATTTTTTCCGCCTTGTCGGTTCTTGATTTTGCAAGACGTTGCTATACTGCTCGAAGCTCAGCTTATTTACCTTCTTCATTAAGCCTTTACTGCTAGACTTGATTTTATTTGTTGTCTCATCTACAGCAATGTACGTTTTAGCGGCTAAACAGCACATAGCTGTTCCTCTGAATTCCTCTTTTAGTAAACCGGGTGTTCTTTTGGTTGCTTTAGATGTTACAAACCAGTGTGAATAAACTTGCTCAAACTCTTGCCTTTTTTCCGGCTTTACTATATCCAACAAATTTTCTGCAGACAAAGCTAAATAAATGCTATCTGTGTCAGTCTGCATACATTGATAATCCGACTTGTCAAAGAATTTCAATAATACATCGTAGAAAAATTCTAGCATGCGAATTTTTGCCCAGTTATATACCAAAAGGCCTACTACAATCGGTAAATCTAAGGTTATTTGCTTTTTACGCATATGTATTTCATAACAGTTGTTAGTAATATGCTTAATTTTTTTAATAAAAGGACTTAAGCTGCATTCAGCTGCTTTTTCATAGTCGGCATATGAGACATCTATGTGTTGTTCTTTGTTAGTGAGTGTCTTTCCGTAACCTGTGTTTCCAAGAAGTTTGAATGTATCAGCCAGCATAGCAAGTTCTGGGTCTTCATCCCCCTCTTGCCTATGCTTTGTTACTATATCTCGAAATTTTTCAAATGGCCTTGTTCTCTCATACTGTATTACCTCATGAACTTTATCTAATGTAAGGCCATGATTAACAAGAAATCTTATCATTTCTGTAGATAACATGATATTTTTTCCAAAATAGCTGCTTATTAGATTTTGCTGTGGCTTTTTTAATAAACCCATTTTTTCAGCATATTTCTTTCATTAGAGGGCTGACGTCCTCTCGACTGATTTCAGCATGCTTTATAATTGGTGGAAAGTCGGCATATAGGTCCTTTAAATGATTAGGGGTTGAAATGTCTACCTTGGCAAAGCCAAAGACGGATCCATCAAGTATTGCTTGTGTCATTTCCTTAGTGCTAATCCAATTTTTTGAGTAGAAGTGCCTAAGCTTTTGTGTTTTTAAGTATTCCATACGTATTTCATGCCATTGGCATTCCCATGTAGTGATGAGATTGTATCCTAGAGACTTAATGTATGATTCCTTCTCCTTAATCCAGTTTTGTGCTTCCTCTGGGTCAATTTCCTTATTGTGTGCGCCTGCTAGGCAGTCATGGCCATGCCAGTAGCAGCCATAAAATTTGTATACAGTATTTGTGTTAGCGCAAAACCCATCAACAGGTAAGCATCTGGGTCCTATGGTTTTTTCTTTACCATTTCCTGAATGCTGAATTGGCTGGCTCATTTTCTGACTTTCGTATTCTAGATACTCGATTGATATTGGCTTAGCAGAGGAGATTTTATGAAATTTATCGTTTTTTTCAGGAATCCAGTGATCAAAGTAGCCTGTTGGCATATCCATGGATTGTGCCCATAAATATAGTGCATCATAGGTAGCGCGTTTGCGCGTACCTATAATATACTTGGGTACCCCCAACACCTGGGCACCCCCCTACAGCTATAACGGGACACTTCTGGAAGGTGCGGTTTTTTTTAAAAGAAAGATAATAAAAAAATTCGCTGCCCGTGTTTTTTTGTTTTTCTTGAAACTCAAAATTGACTGTGTAAAGAAGGTGTAAAGTTTTTGTGTAACGTTATAACATAGGACAAATTTTGGGACCTTTTTACTGCGGCATGTGGACAACTGAGTATTGATGACTCGAAAGATTAAACAGAATAGGATAATAGAGGGATGAATTCCTACAGATGACATCTTTTGTTTTTTGAAATTCGCATTATTTATCGAACGACAGTGTAAAGAGTGCGAAAATCTGGGGGTGAAAAAGCACTTTTCGGTCGAGTTTTCAACCTTCCTCTGTCCGATACTAACTCCGGTTATGAGGTTTTTAAAATGTTTTCTGACAGAAATGTAGAGCGGATCAAGGGCTACATTCTGCATATAAGCAAAGTCTTCTATGCTCTATGGTGAGTTAGATCCTGGGGTTTAAAGTTTACACTCTAGTGGATGGTGTAAAAAACGGATTTTATCTAAGATTTCTCTGCCAAATTTTTCCGCTTATGAGTCAGTGCAAATCGAAGACAGCAATAATAAAGTGCCTCACAGGGGCTAAACATCGCAGCAAACCGCATTTAAAAAACGCAATATTGAGTTAATTATGGGGGTGTAAAGTTCGAAATCAGAGGTAAAAAATGGGCTAAAAAACACGTTTTTTCCGAAGTTTGATTGATAAATCATGCCAAATAATTTTTGCAACAGAATTTTGGCACACAGGAATGTACTACGATTTAAAAGCTACAAATTGTACCAAACCGAATTTCTTTAAACTCAATGGGGAGTTCGGTACGGAATTTTAAAGTTTACAGTGTTCTAAATGATGGAAAATACGTTTTTGATGCGTTTTTTGTTCGCCACTTTCTCCGGCCAGAAGTCGGGATAAGTCTAATAGAATAAAAATAAAGTGCTTTATATCGGGTGCATGTCAAAGCAAATTGTCTATACATTAATATTTAGCGAGTGTAAAGTCAAAAATTTGGAGTTTTAAATGCGTTTCTGTCTTGTTTTTTCTGCCTGCTTCTCCGGTTACGAGTCAGGGACACGTTTATCAAGTCTAGAAATGGACCAGGAATCAAATTTGATATGCCAGTCTGGCGCATATGTTTACACTCCACGGTGTTGTAAAGTAGTTTACACCAATTGTTAGTTTGCCCATAGACCATTATGTAGACTTAATTTTTTCATAAATATTAATCGTAATATCGGAACAATATCAAAATTACGAATCTGACTAAAATCTTCTTTACACTAGGTGTTTACATGAAGTTTACACTACATATATATATATCTTCGTTTTTGAGCATTCCTGAAACCTAATTTTTTCTTGGAGCCTAGAAGTTTTCAAAGGATCAAATGTGAGACGTCACGTAGGCGCGTTTGTTTTCATCCAACAGTGATGTAAAGTAGTTTACATTCATTGTTGATATGTCCTCAGACCATTGTAGAGACATGATTTTTTCATGAATGTTGATCATAATATCCGAGTAATTTTTTACACTGCATGTTAGCCTTTGTTCTAGAGCATTGCAAAAATCGAAATTTTTTCCTGAGATATAAAAATTTACAGGGAATGAAATATATACGTCAATTGGGCGCGCTTGCTTACACTCAGCAGTATTGCAAAGTGGTTTAAACCTAATGTTTATTGTCTTTAAAACATTATGGAGACTCATTTTTCCATAAATGATGAAAGAAATATCGGAGCAATATCAAAATTACGAATCCGACTAAAATATTCTTTACGCTATGTGTTTGTGTAAAGTTTACGTTACGTGTTAACCCTAATTCGATAGACTTGCAGAGACTTTGTAACTGAAGTCAAGAAATTTTCAAGGATTCATATGTGAGACATCAATTAAGTGAGTTTGTTTACCCTCAAAAGTAGTCTAAAGTGATTTAAAAATTATGTTCAAGTGTCCTTAGATCATTGAAGAGATGTAATTTTGTCTTAAATGGGTTGCAATAAAGTTAAATCCTTCTTAGCCGTGTTTATAATATGTTTCACAAAATCTTGCACATGGAGAGCTATCGTTTAATTGATGTAAATTGCCTGCAAAAGTGGTTTAAAATGAACCAGCAATCACACTACTGTGCACAGAAGTCGACAAAGATATACAGCTTTATTGTAATCATGTACATTAATAAGCCGTAAACTGTTAGTATTCTCTACACCTAGTAGTTGTGTAAAGTTTGCACTATTCATTTGTTGTTAATATGTAGTCTATACTACAAATTTATTTTACTACCAAATCAAAGCGTTAGTGTTCCTTACATTTGATATTTGCGTGAAGTTTTTGAATTTTTGCCGAAAATCTTTGCCTTCTAATTTACCAACATCCCGCCTTTTCCATTTTCTTGAAGTTTAAAATCTTTTATAATTCTCTCATAATTTAATGGTAGGTTTTAACTTTAAGTTTCTCTTGGTTTACAACTCTCGCTTAGCAAGCTCATTTTTCAAAACTTTTTCATAGTGATCAGATTAGTTGCGTTTAGTTTGGAATTGGTGGACGGTCGTTATTTTATTACTCGGCTTAAATAAACCAAGTGACTATCTTTTGATTATTTTCTTCATCGCAAATTCAAACACCCAATTTTCAATTTGAAAATTGACCCAATTTTCAATTTGAAAATTGATCCAATTTTCAATTTGAAAATTGAAAATTGGGTGTTTTCAATTTCAAAAGTCACAACACATTGTGCTTGTGTATTGATTGAGTGAGGATTTGCAATGTGAATTCGTTGGTTAAATTTTTGTGCTTGATTATAAGTGAACTGCACATTAAGAAGAAATAACTTAATGCAGTTTTAATTTGAAAATGGATGGTGTCAATAAGGTTGTCTTGTTTAAAAAGGATAATGCTGATGTTAAGAACAAAATTGTTTTCCGCGTTCTTGGACTGTTGTCATTATTGTGGCATGTTACTGATTGTGTTTACTGACTGATGTACTGAAATCACGCTAATTAAAAGTAGTGTACAAGCAAAGAAAAATGCTCCGATGGAACAAAAAAGATGAATATACTTGGAATTGTGGATTATTATGGATGTAAAAGGAGGGGACTAGGAAAATCTACCTAAAGTCGGAAAATCTGCTAAAAATCACACTTTCTCTAAGCAACGCAAAAAATCGATGTATATTCTGCGGCCAACAGATTAAAATAAATATTCAACCATAACAATGATTGAAACAGCAGCACGTTAGCTATGCAGTAGCTATGGGAAATGATATTAAGTAAACTAACAGTCTTCCAAGCCAATTGAATGAAATAGCAAACATCGAAGACAATTGAAGACATGGTTGGTTAAAAACAGTAGGAAACACGTAAGTTGACTTGAAACAGACTTAATGTAGATACACTAGCATGCCCGAAACGATTGTGTGCACTAATCAATCGGCTCCTGCTTTGCTTGCTATAATGCTCAAAACAAAATAAAACAACTTTAAATACAATACCTCTTAGTTTTCTATCAATCAGGTGCCAGCAATTTAAAAAAGTAACCTTGATAGATTTCGTTTATACACTCTTATCTGAAACTTCGAACATTATTTAAAAAAGACACTTTTTTAGAGGCCGCAGAATATACATCGATTTTTTGCCTTGCTTAGAGAAAGTGTGATTTTTAGCAGATTTTCCGACTTTAGGTAGATTTTTCCTAGTCCCCTCCTTTTACATCCATAATAATCCACAATTCCAAGTATATTCATCTTTTTTGTTCCATCGGAGCATTTTTCTTTGCTTGTTAAAATCTAGCCCTATTACTGCCTTAACAGGTTTGCTTGGATTGTTGCAGATATATGTCTCATCTTTTATTGCAAGTCGTGTCATGACCATAGGAAGTCCTCCTCGCATGCTTGATTTTAGTGTGTAGTACAAATCCTTAGAATAAGATGCAAAGAGAGCGAATTGGGTTTCTGGAATGCTTCTAAATAGGTAGCGCTCAGTGATACCTGGTAGGGACATTGCCTCCCTGAAAATATCTATTCTAAATCTGTCCCAATAAAGCCGGGCCATGGTCAAACATGCTTCTAAGAATGGTACAACATCTCGAATGTTGTAAAATATGAGATAGTCTTTTAGAGTCTTCATGTTATATTTTTTCCAATAATTTATGCATTGTTCATAATCTTCATTGCTTATACATTCTTCTTTCAGGGTGCTATAAAAAGCTTCAGGGGAGGCAGCTTTTGTTCAGATAATTTATCAAAGGAGTCTAAATATTCGTATGGAAATTTAGCTTTTACTAAGCTCGCCTTATATGCTTTCATGAATGCATCTAAGCTTAAACCTGGAGCTACATAGGTGCTGATGTCTAGAAATTTGAAAAGATTTGTTGATAGGCAAAGTGTAGTGCCATTTCTCAAAATAGCTTTTAGCCATTTATTATTTTGTGAATCCTTGCGAACTTGTTGTATGAGTGCTGGAAACAAGTTACGCTTAATTAAATTTAGGTCATATTTGCCCGAGTTGAACCCAAGGCAAGTTAACTGAGTACAATACCTATGTAGCTTGGTCTTAACTTTTTTAAGCTGATTTAAGAATCCTATTTCGCGTCTTACATCCGTATCTTCGTGTTCTTTAACATATACTTCCTGATTATGAATTTTTTGATCTATAGCTTTGAAAATATCGTGAAAATAAGGTAAAAGTTGGGCGCTTTGCGCTGTTTGAATTTTTTCGAGATGGTGCAGTAATTGTATGATTAGCTGATCAGGATCCTCATTAATAAAACATGTTGGTACAAATCCTGGGACGTTTGTATGTACTGCGCATGAAATCGCTTGATGCTGAGTGATAAATTGTAATTTAGTTGAACTTGTTTTTTCTTTTCTTAATAGAAGTGCCTCGAAATCGTATACGGCTAAGTAAGAACAAAATTGATTTCCTATGGGAATGTTAAGGTCGGCGAGTTCTTCAAAAATAGTCTTTTTTTAATTGAAAGACTCCGCCTGGAAATTTATGCCCTGTCTCCCCTTTATTGCAGTGATTTTTCGCATGATCATGTAATTTTTCTGATTTTTTAAATAGTCTGCTGCAATTGATACAGATGCATCTTGTCGCATATTGATCGAGATTTATTATATAGCTATAGTGTGCCTTATCAGAAGCAGTCATTGAGACATCTAAATTCAAAAGTTTGTCATATTTCCTGATCGTATTTTTCCAGCAAACAGCTGTCTGTTTATCTACATCAATGTGATAACATAACGCTGTTCCTGATAAGTACTGGTTTTCCTAGAAGAGTAAAATTATTTTGACAGGCGTACCAATAATTACTTACTCCAGTTTCCCGATTTTTCAAAATATATCCTAAAGTCGCATCAACGCGGAAAGCCTCTTTTTCTTGAATGAAAATATCGCTGAGCATTTTTAAATAATCGCCAGTTCCCCAGCGATAATTATAGGCATGATCTAGCAAATCATTTATGCTTTTAGTTGTACGAATCAGATTCCAGTATTTCCTTATTTCCTCCCTAACATCATTAGGGTAGTCGGACAAATCTTCAGGGAGAAGACTGTCCTCAGGCATCATTGATATTTGAATGGGCTAAACTTTTTCTAATTCGGGTCCTGGATTAGCTTTTACAAGTAAACATGCCTTAATGTGAGTGTCTGTGAAGAGATCTGACTGTATTACAGTATATGCAATTATCGTTCTGTGTGCTTATTCTCATAATGTGCAATAAGTTTCCTAGGAAGCCTAAAAAGTAATGGGCTAGAAGGGACAGCGATACCTAGCGCCTTCATGGGCAGATTCTTCATATTCTTTTAATCTATTACGTCGTGTAAATGTTTTGTTGCATATTGTGCATGTGTGCAGCTTGGGCTGCGATCGGTTTGAGCCGGCCTTCAAAAAAGTTACTGGCGTCGGCCGACGGAAGCTATTTGTTAGCCCCGCTGAGACCAGTAACCCTGGAATTTTGACATTTGTAGTCATAGTTTCCAGAAAACTATATATTCCTATCCTATATATTTATAAAATTTGAGATAATTCTTATATTTATAGACTTTTGATATTTATAAACTTTCTAGTATTTATAGACTTTTCGATATTTATAGACTTTTGATATATAGTCAGATGACAATTTTTGACGGAAATTTTTTGTTATTTATAGACTTTAGAGCTTGAGTCGGGATGACAATTTTCAGAAATAATTTTTGATACTCGTTGACTTTGCTATGCTTAAAACCAGTCGCTTTCTGACAAAAACGTGCATTAAATCCGCTTATATGTCCTATTTAAAACATTAAACTCACGGGTTAAATCGCATATGTGCTGCCCATCTTTTTTTGGCACTTTGCCAACGGCATCCGCCTTATAAATTACTTTAACTTTATAGCAAACTAAATCGCTGCATGTGGTTATGCGTCGGACTGTAGTTTGCTTTGTTCACGGTACGATTCTCACTATCCAAAACTTTTTTCTTTTCGCGGGGGTAGCCGAAGGCGGACCTCCGAGACTGCCCCATGTAGGAGGGCCTCTAATGGTTAAGCATAGAGCGGACCACCGAAAAACGCTTGCGACCCCCCTCTATACTACTACTGTTTTATGACTTTTCTGAAAAACTTTCAAATTTCTCGTGATAAATGATAAATTTTATCATTTAATTTCTATGAAGACAGCGCAGAACACGCATAACTAATCGCCTTAAATACTTGTTGTTGTCCCGGTAAGGCATTTTATTACCCAATTTAAAAAGTATATGAAAGTTTATTTAAGCAATTATTATAACGATATGCCGTGACGAATATGAAAAAAATTAGAAGCCATTAAATATTAAGTAATAAAAACGCAATAAAATAATTTTTTACATCCTTTTTAGTGACAATTTGAAAAAATAAAAGTTTATGTTTTGTTTCGCTTTTTTTAGTTTACGTTTTCAGTATTTTATTTTCCCTATTCCCATTCCTCAGTTTTTGTCCCATGTGCCTCACTTAGGGTCATTATGTCGATGACTATAAAGAAGATGGAGATGAAAGCAGTGGTCAGTGGCGGTGCCATAAGCAATGCGTAGCAATACGGTGGATCAAACGGATTTTGAACCGTTTCTATTAGCATTGAAATCGATGGAACAAGGTTTGCGGAGACCATTATAGCTGCAGAAAATATAAAAGGTATGGATATGCAAAAATTTTAATAAATGAGAATTATTCATATTAAATTATAATTTAATTGATCAATTAGATAATTATTTTTCGTCATTATTTAAAAAATTACGCCTTTTATTTATTTTTTAAAAAAATGTTACTCATTACTTAATTCTATCTCGCATAAAAAATCAAAAAATTGAAATTTTGATGCTGAACTCACACATTCAACACCAAAATCATTTTCAAATTGTACACGTACGGCATAGAATTCTGGGGTACAGTCACTAAACATGTTTATATGACTTTTCGACCTTGAAAAATTGATACGCGCCAAGAGCTCTATGTTATTTTTTCACGTTTCTGACGATGCTTGTTCTTTTCAATATTTGAAACCGAAAAATATTATAAAAATTTTATGAATTTGTTTACTAAATCAAACAAGACAGTGTCATCTACTAGCTACAAAATTGATAAGAACGTTTAAAATAGCACATATTCTGCGACTGTTTGGAAAACCAAAAATTCTGGAAGTCGAACGCAAATCTCCCAAACTCTTAGTTCAAAGAACACGTATAATTGTCACTGCATCTGTTATAAACAAACTTTTAATTTGGACACTTAGATCTTTCTCGCTGGATCTACTAATGCAATGAGTCTAATGAGATTTTTTAGCTAAGTAAATTGATAGAATCTGTGACACGGGAAATGGGCTCTCGGTCTAGCCCATTCCTAAACATTTCTTAATTTTGGCTTCAACCCTCGCATTCCCTTGAATTAGGATGGCGTCCTAGCCGATCGCTTTTTTGTGATTCTTTTCGTTGTATGTTTTGTATGACTACAAAACTTTGTCTAGCCTCATTTTAGCCCTAGTTACATCATTTAAAATGTTCAAGCTAGTAATTAAAATTATACATCCTAAAAAATTAGCATATTTTCATGATTATCACGTAAAAAGAAAAATTATAAAAAAGTTGTGGTCAATGATTGGTAGAAGATTGGTGGGCTTCTACTTTTTAATCAGCTACTACAGTCCTAAAATGATATTTTAGTCAACTAAAATATACTATTTGTATTTATTTTATGCATGTCCACCTCATGCCTATGTTCAAGTATAGTTGCAGTTTTTTAGTTATAACTTCTTACAACGTTACTTTAGCGAAAAATGACAAACATATTCGGAAAGAGCTTAAAAATTGCTCAAAACGATACTAATATTTGCTATTTTGAGTGAGACTAATTACATTTTAACCTGGCTGAGACGGCGTCCTAGCACGGGAACCTTTGACTTCAAAAAACACTTGGGAACGCGAGGGTTAAGCGCAAACTTTACAAAAACCGCTAAGCCAGGCTTAACCCTCGCGTTACCGCAGATTATGACGGCGTCCTACCCAATCAGTTTTTAAGCAATTTATCGTGTTACGAGTACTTAGTACGTCTCTATACCTTCACGTAGCATCATTTCAGCCTATGATATGCCACTTAAGTGACACCTAATAAAAGATTGCGTACCGCTTGACCCATCGCCCCGCTATACCCACCGTCCCACTAGACCCACTTTTTCGTCCCGCTAGACCCAACGGAAGTCTCGCTAGACCCACCACGTGCATAATGAGTTGTACGACTAGACCCACCATTTTGCGACCGTCCCGCTAGTCCCACTGTCTCGGAAGACCCATCCAAAAAATGAAGACATACACATTACATGTGAAATTAAAAATAGTTATCAAGACGCTTAAGTGAATTCTGCAAAATTTTTTGTAATCATTAATTTAAAAGCAAGTTTGAGGTGTTTGACAGTCAACAACAAGCGGTTAGTTTGTTTTCATGAATGTGCAATTGTATATAATTACCATAGGCACTCCATAGGTACCAGGTACCATAGATGCGGCCATGGCAGGTTACTTACCATTGCCACACACATGCACGCACGCACGCACATATCTTATTTGCATGTTATTATCTGTGATGTACACAATTTCATGCAATAATATGCAAAATTTATTTATATATTAATCAAATTTAATTGATTAGGTGGCTAATTAAATGTAATTATTTTTTAATCAATTATTTATATATTTGACAAACTTATATACTTGCATGGATACACTTTACAAGCGTTTCTGTTTTTGCTTATAAGCGTACATAATTTTCTTCTCTCGTGAGTCTTCCGAGACAGTGGGTCTAGCGGGACGGTCGCAAAACGGTGGGTCTAGCGGAACACCTCATTATGCACGTGGTGGGTCCACCGAGACATCCGGTGGGTCCAGCGGGACGAAAAGTGGGTCTAGTGGGAAGGTGGGTCTAGCGGGACAGTGGGTCTAGCGAGACGGGACCTAATAAAAAATAGCGCATTTCCATTATAAACGCTAAGATGAGGAAATTGCGTCATGATAAGTGATAAGTTTAAATTTGGCGATGTTTTAGGTACTTGTCGATTGCCCCGGCCCTGACTGAGGTCTTTGCATTGTTTTTTTACTTAGCTCTCAAATCTATTATTTGTTTTTTTATACGCGTGTCCATACGCTTACGCGCAGTTATCATTTTTATGATTATAAGTTATATTTCCTTAAACCATCGTTTTAAAGAAAATAACGAGTATGCGCATAAAAATCCAATCAAATATACTAATATTTGTTATCTTAAGTAAAACTAAATGCATTTAAACCAGGCTAGCGCGGCTTCCTAGCGCGGGAGCTACATACGACTGTAAAAAGCGCGCGGTAACGGGAGGCTTTAGTAGCGCCCTTAAACTTTGAACCTGGTTGAAGCCCGCTTAAGGGAACTGTACCTCCGATAGTTTTCGCGGTTTCTGTCGCTTAGTCCTTTTGCGATAAGTCGCTGCCATGCGCGCTTCTAACTAAACACGAAGAGATTTTCTAGCGTTTTTAACTAGTTTGCAAACCTACTCCCCAAAATTATTGTCAGGGACGAAGGCCGACCGCGATCCACGACGACTTTTCCCCGATTCGCGTAATTGCGCCAACAAACTAAGCAACACTCGACCGCGATAGACGAAGCCATGGAGTCGATGGTGCCGTTGGACAGAAAACACAAAATTTCGAGGACGTAGCAGAACGCGCCAAGGGAGTCCGTCCAAGGACAATCGAGTAAATAGCAAAGATTGTAAATGACGAAAGTGACAGTGTAAACCGACTGGACCAGCACTGCTACGGACAGTAGCGCCATCAATGGTCGAATATTGTTGGGCAACACTCGCGATCGGGTCAACAGTCGCACAAAGATAGCATTCGTTGCCATAGCGTATAACGCTAATGCCGCTATGACCGTCTGCGTAATACAATATGGTAAATTTCATTAAAATAAATTAAGTAATATAAATTAAAATAAAGTCATGCATATATGCATGCCTAAATCGATAAATAAATAAAAAAGGTAAACGTACAGTCGAATAATTAGTTTCCAGAAACAGTAGAGTAAATCAGTTCAAAAAAGTAAAAAAGCAAAAAATTAGAGGTAAAAAGTAAAAAAACACTTCATCGGGAAAAGTAAAAAAAGCAATGCAACAAGCGAGAGGAAGATAAACCAACGAGCGATTGATAAAAATTAGAACTATAGTCTGTTCCATTCCAAACATCCCATTTTTGCTTTATGGCTTATTACTGAGAGCATAATATTTTGCGTTTCAGGTTGTTGCTACCATCGGTGGGCCGTACCAAAGTTCTGGGGTGGGTTGCAAAATTTTTTCAAAGGTCAGAAAATGGCCTTAAAAAATAAATAATTCAAACACTGAATTCTGGGGGGAATATTTTGTTTTCTGGTTGGTGCATACCCCCAGAGCCCCCTTCCCACGCCCAGGTATGGTTGCTACTGTTTCTCTGATGCGCCACATGTTGAGATAAAATATTAAACATCGATAAGAAGAGTTCAAAGCAACCAGCAGTCACGAGAACATAATTGAAGCTGTCAGTAGTTCAGTGAAGAATACAGTAATAAGACTTCAGCTTAAAATAAGCCGTTTGGAATGGAACAGACTATAGTGAGTTCACAGATGTACGATTCCAGTATTTGCACTAAGAGCAAGAAAAAGTCTTTTAAATCAAACCCTTTTACAAAACTAATTTATAAATTTCGACAACTTAAACGGCCGTGCTTCTGTATTTTTTTATTTTATTTATTTATTAACATGTGAAAATGTGCTTAGTGATTAAGTCCAGATGCTCTTTTCAGTATCAAACATCATTTGTGCATACATCTGCTCAATATGTAACAGCATGCGATTTGCAAAGTAAGAAATACGGGGACGGTTTAGGTATGGCTATAGGTGGCCGGAACCAAAGTTCTGGTGGGAGTAAATATTTTTTCACATGGCCTTAAAATGGTGGTATGGCGAAAAACACCATTTTTAAACGTTTCTTATCGAGCACTATCTATTGGCTTCAAAAAATCGCGAAACAAACAAAAAGTATTTTGATTTCTGGGGGTGCATACCACACCTGAGCGTGAGGAGTTTAGGGGTATGCACCACACCTGAGCGTGGGGGAGTTTGGGGGTATGCACCCCTACCCCAGAAATCAAAATACCCCCAGATTTCAATTTTTGAAAATTTCTTCGTTTTTTTCGCAATTTTTTGATGCCAATGGATAGTGATCGATGAGAAACGTTTAAAACTAGTGTTTTTTCGCCATACCACCATTTTTGAGGCCATTTTTCGACTTTTAAAAAATCTTGTACCCCCCAGAATTTTCTTGCTGCCCACGTATGATATGCACCCCCTGAGAAATCAAAATACACTCCTCGCAGAAATCAAAATACCCCCTTCCCCCAGAATTCATTTTTCGATTTTTTTCTGTTTTTTTCGCAATTTTTTATGCCAATGGATAGTGCTCGATGAGAAACGTTGAAAAAATTGTGTTGTTTTTCGTCATACTACCAATTTTAAGGCCATTTCTTCCTTCAAAAACTCTTGCAACCTTCCCCAAATTTTGGTGCTGCCCACCTGTAGTGCACTCCCCCATACCCCCACGTCCAGGTATGGGTATGGCTTAACCAACTTTGTAATCTTTCAAATTTACGACGACAAAAAATAATATAACTCTTATATTTCATGAGCCCCGGGTTAAAGTATGGCAGAGATCAATGAAACAGAATCCCGGTCTTAATGCGAAGCTAAATTAGGAAAATGATTTGTATGTTAATTATGCAAATTCTCACCGACAGTAAATACAACTCCCAGCTGAAATTTCTTGATACCGTCTCTACACCACTGCCGCTCAGATTGGATGCAATTTTATTTCTATCATCGATCATAGTATTTAATTTGTCCATAATCTCGGTCTAGCTGATCCGCTGAATATTCAAACGGAGGCCGCGGTTAGCAATCCTGTCAAATTATTTAGCCGAAAAAATCGCATAACTTAAAATGAATAGGGAAGTCTGAATATTTTCAAAGCCCAAAAAGTGTCTAAAAATCGATGGTAGTGAGGCAAGCAATACGATTTTTACATTTTACGTCAAGCACTCTAAATTAGTATGAAAAAATTAAGATAAACGAAAGACCGCTGGAAAACACTCTACTCCGAATTTTAAGAAAGACCTGAGGTCCTGCTTATTTACCCGTCGTACTCACTTTTTGAGTGGCTCTTATCTTTTATCAAAATAATCAAAAGTAGCCTCAGAAAGCAATAAGTTATGCTCTAAATAGCATTTCTGCCGTTTGTGCTTCTCAGTCAGAATTACTTCTGTAACAAAAAAAGTTGCCTGCATCTTGAAAATATGAAAATTGCGTCGTTTCATTAGAAATATTCAAACTTTCGGCACAAAATATAGTTTTCATCTTATTGCTCGTGGGCAAGCTCAGCAATAGCGTTTTTGATTATTTACGGCCAGTGACGAAAATTCCTGAGTTTTTGCAATTTTACGCACTTATCGAATAGAGCGCGACGAAAAATGCCGGAAAACGCAGATCGTGCAAAGCTTGAGATACTTTTAAAGATGTTTCCAATGCTAACTCGCGAATTTCAAATTGTTAAAAAAATCTAGAAAATTATATTCATGCGTTTCAGCTATTTGAATTATTTTTGACCACGTGTTGTTCGATTTCATTAAAATTTTGGAGTATTTATATGTTTTCATGTTCTAGCAGGAAATTAATGCCAGGTAAGGGAATAATGATTTGAATCAATTTTGGGACTAACTCTCGTAATATCCCGAAGCTTACACGTCACATTGGACTAATCGTGCATACAAGCCTACTCGACGTACTTAAAGGAAAGTACAAGGACAACGAATTCCAAACACATTATAATTCCGGCCAAGAAATAGGACCTTTAGGTTTCACGAAAATCAATGCAAATTTCAATATTCGGTGCAACGTGCGGAAATAATCTGAAATATCTCTTATATGGTGTGATTAAAATAAGTTAAAAAATACTCTTATATGTATCATTCTTCATCTCGTTGATCTTCACTGAAAGATCATTCTTCGTCCAAAAATGCTCGTTTTTGAGGAAAACTACGAGGAAATCATCCGTTTAATATAAGTGCGAATGAAGGCATTCTTGTCAATCTCGTTTTTGATCCAGCACGCATGAGCTTTTAATGAATTTATGAATAATTACAGCGTTGGTACTTATTCGGTTATGTGAAATAAGGGATGGGTGGAAATAAGAAAGAATATTGCGATAAGTTGCTACAGCTGAAACTTATTTGATAAAAGCGAGCTAAGTTGCTAGGCACGTATGCTAATGCGGAAACCACCTGGCGGATAGGAGGATGGAGCATGACTGAAGTTGAATAAGAAAAGGCGGCTTAAATATAGATATATGCGTTAGCTTTCATGAGTACCTACCTAATATATTTTAAATGATATCACATTCGAATATTCATAGAATTTGTGTCGAATGTAGGGAGACGTTTCCGCTTTTGAAACCCTTCCATTTATGTACGCAAGATACTCATTAAGTAAATTTATGCTTTATTAAATTAGAATAGAAAATGAGGAAAAATATAGTGAGGAAAATGTGATGAGAAAAACAATATTTCATTTCGCAAACGAGATGGAATGAAAAAAATCCGAAGACACAGGGGAAATCCGTGGAAGTAGCGAATAAAATATGCACATATTTTATAACAATGCTTTTGTAATCGTGCTTTATATCAAAAGAATATGCATATTTATTAAATATATAAGTAAAAAATGGGGAGAAACAGGTCCTCGTCTTAACGATATAAGCAAGTAATAATTAAAGCCAGAAAATCTAAATCTGGTGAATCTCTTTTGAGCCCCACACAGCACAACGCAGGCAACGAAGCATATTACCAGGCATGTAGTTAGCTAGCCTTCTGAATTTGGTAGAGAACTTGGTTGACAAAGATTTCAGATCCTAACTCAGCACCCTTTTGAGCATAGGTGGGCGGCACCAAAGTTCTTGGAGAAGGAGGTGCAAGATTTTTTCAAAGGTCAAGAAATGGCCTTAAAAATCGTGGTATGGCGAAAAAAACACCATTTTTCAACGTTTCTCATCGAGCACTATCCATTAGCATCAAAAAATTGCGAAAAAAACAGAAAAAATTTAAAAATTGAATTCTGATTGGGGGATATTTTGGTTTCTGAGGAGGGGTATTTTGGTTTCTGAGGGGATGCATACCCCCAAACCCCCTTACGTTCAGGTATGCATTTGAGGCGTACTGCTGCCTATTTTTATTTAAATGAATATGCCTCCATATAAAAAAGAATAAATTTTATAAATATGATGTATCCAACTGTCAACGTATTTTTAGATTTGGTATGCCATAGCAGATCTTAAGGCATGCGAATTATTAAATAAGCTTTGTGGGTTGCTTATTCAGAATGCGTGTAGCTAGAATAGAAAATACCATTCATTTCCCTCTACAAAGACTGCAAAGTTATGTCAAAGTTCCTTTCAGGTGAGCTACTCATATAAGTGCAGCTGACAGGTTTTAGGGGATGAGTATGGTGCCAAGCTGGCAAAAATCTAGAAATCGCCAAGAAATCAGTTCTTGGGACTTCTAATGAGTTTATGAGATTCATAGGGGCCTTAACTTCTTTACCGAACCTTTCTTTTTAAGCGCTCCCATGTGTGTTGTTACTGATCATCGTCAATCAAGATACACCTTTTTTGTTGTACTGATTGATTATAATGCTAAAAGCGGATTTTCAGGTGCATATTATAGCAGTTCGATCCCACAGTCCTATGAGCACTCAACTCACAAAATTTTCCACATTCTTCTGACAAAATATTTTAATTCCCAAGGCGTTAGAATTGTTAGATAAGGTTTGTAAAGCCGGATTTCCCCATCAATATTAGTACCGTTTTCTCTGATATTCAAAATATGCGCAACTAGAATAAAAAATGCTTTTCTTGTAAATTGAATGCTAAAATTTCTTTTGTGTGAGCTCGGCAGATCAGCATAGGGCCAAACTTTCAAAAAATCCAAAAATTGCCAAAAAATAAGTTCTTGTGAATCAGTTTGCCATATCATAGGGGTCTGACTGAACCACTTGTGCCAACCCTTCCTTTATATGCCCATATGAGGCGCTACTGATCATTGCCTATCATAAGTTCACCTTTTTTCTTTTATTGGTAGCCCAGTAAATTTTCAATTAAATAACTTTGACAAAATTTCTTTTACTTTTCTGACATAAATTCTCAAATCCTAATTTAGAATTTCTTTGAGGTGTGCTACTGTCTACTTCTATTCAAATGAAAATGTTTTCGAATAATAAAAGAATAAATAGATCAGATTTGTAGCTATTAAGCAACTTGTTTTTTGTAGATTCGATTGCTAAAGGCGGATTTTCCCATGAATATTTTGAATTTTCTCTTGTTATTTAAAATATGTGAAACTAGGATAAAAATACTTTTCTTTGTAATTTTTGCTCATTTTTTTCGAGATAACTACTCATACATATGCAAATGACAAATTTCGAGGAATCAGCATAGCGCCCAGCTGGAAAAATACAAAAATTGTAAAAAAATTAAGTTTTAAGGAATTCTTGAGAGTCTGCCAGATTGATAGACGTCTAAAGCCCAACTTATTATTTACAAGCCCATGATCGCCAACATACATGGGCAGTAAGAAAATTCTGGGGGCTCCGGATGGATGAAACAGCCAAAAATTTTACTAAAAATTGAATTCTGTGGAGGGCTACAGTAATCTGTAGGTAAGGTCTTAATCTGCAGGTAGGTTTAATTTCAGACACCCCTAAGCCCGTGTGATCGCCAATCATAAGTTACACCTTTTTTTCTTGTACTGGCAGATTCTAATGCTGAAAGTGAATTTTGAGGTAAATATTATATGTACCTGATTACCATAGTTTGAAATATGTACATAAGAAAAATCGGACGTTCACAGATCCTACAAAATTCTTTTATCTAGCCTTCACTGTCTAAAAAATTCAAGTTTCGCCTCTACGCTCTATTCCGACGCATTGCAAAGGGAAATAATGCTTCAAAATGATAATTAAATTAAAAATTAAAGTAAATAAAATAGTTTAAAGTAAATAAATGTGCTAAAAACCTACTTTAGCGTTTCTTTATTTATGGATATAGAGATGCATGCTTCAGAAAAGTTTAAATTCTTTCTTCTTCGAGCCCTTGTTGAAAACACTCTCTTTATTTTGGGAAAATTTATAGGGAATTGGTCTCACTTTAATCCTCAGCTACAAACCGTTGTATAAACCGAAGAAATTATTTTAGGTTTGTTTGACTTTTGAAAAAGTCAATGCCTTTAAATAGCGGCAATATAACTCTTTTATTATACACATTGTTTACAAACGGTTGAAATAACTTTGTAAGGCTGATAATTTTAATATGGGTTGTAAAAAAGTTTACAATCAAAAATTTTTGTTCGTTTTTCTAAGCAATAGATAATTTGATAATTAGCAATAGATAATCTCAGATAATTTCCTTATTCAAATTATCTGAGATTTTCGAACCATTGCGTAAACTAAAGATAAGATTACTCTGTTATCAAAAGCAAATTATTATTGTTTACAAACTCACTGAAAAGACATATTGAAGCTGATTATTTCGATATGGGTCGTAAAAAAGTTTACAATCAAGAAATTTTCTTCTTTTGGTAATTCATAGTAATTTGAAGCAATTCTTTTGGTTAGCTATAGTGATTTAAAGCAATAAATTGCGCTACTCAAATCTATCAGATTGTCGGACCCACACGTAGGCGGGGGTGGGGGTATGCACCCTCCAGAAGTTGGAATACCCTCCAGAATTCAATTTTTTGAAATTTTTTGCTTTTAGCGATTTTTTTGACGCCATTGGATAGTGCTGGATGAGAAACGTCGAATAATGGTGTTTTTTTCGCCATACAACCACTTCTAAGACCATTTTTTAACCTTTGAATATTTTTTCACCCCCGAGAAATTTATAGCACCTCCCCCAGAATTTCGGTGCTGCCCACCTATGGTCGGACCAATTTATGAAGCTATGGGACTATTTGAGGTATTCTTCTGCAGACGTCAATTCCTTTACAAGGCGATGAAATAATTATGTAAGAGGAAATCATCATTGTTTACAAACTCATTGAAAGAACGTTGTCAGGTTGATATTCAATACGGGTCGCAGAAATAATTTACAATCAAAAATTTCATTTGGATTTCCATAGTAATCTGAAGCAATAAATTGATTTAGTGAAAGCATGCGAGATTTTAGAGTCATGGCGTAAACCCGGCAATTATTTTGAGGTGTCCTTTTGAAAAAATTTAATGCCTCTCAAGTCTCAGGGTTAAAATAATTCTATTATTAAGATCAAATCGTCATTGTTTACACTCTCCGAAGAAACGTTGTCAGGCTAATTTTAAAATGGGAAGTAAAATACTGTACTTCGCCCAATATAGGCAGAATCAAAATTCACAGATGCTGATGATGGTTCAAATGAATGTCATTTTTGACTTGCCCCACCATGACCTCTCCGTCAGCATTACACTATAGTCTGTTCCAGTCCAAACTTTACGGCTTATTACTGTAGCATAATATTTTACGGTTCAGGTTGTTGCTGCAGTTTGTTTGATAAGCCGCAGGTTGAACTAAGCACATAAATATCGGTAAGAAAAGTTTAAAGCAAGCAGTAGCCACGAGAACATAATTGAAGAAGCCATTAGTGCAGTGAAAAACTAATACAGTAATAAGACTTCAGCAAAAAAATGAGCCGTTTGGAATGGAACAGACTATAGACAAAAAATAACGTTTATGTATAAGCATTTAACTTCAATCAAATTAAATCAAACTTGCAATCAACTTGCTACGGAATCGTATGAACTAATCATTGTTTACACCACAATCGTTTACACCATTGTCTTTCTTTACTTTCCACTTCCAAACTACGATGAATCGAGTGAGAAAACGAATAAAACTTCTATATTATTTACATGTCGATCACAGGGTACACGCGAATACAAATCAATATCGTACAAAAGAAGTCGATATCGCAACAACGCCGCTGGGCCGGGGGTTGGGGGCTGGCGGTTTGAATTGTCGGTTAAAAAAGCTTTTTCCGAATAGACTTTTACGCCATTAAGATTTTTCAAAGAAGATTTGGCACTCTGCCCTCTCGGATCAAGGACATCGCTTCGATACGTTGTCAACCATACATAGAACACGTTAGCAGTCCCAATCATACATGTAACAACAGATTGGCGGTCCCACTTAAAGTCGGCATTCCTATTCCAGTTTAATTATCTTAACCTCGACCCCTCGCCGACTTTTTGGCCGAAACTTGCGTTTTTAAGCGCTATTTAGTCATTTCTGACTGAAAATGGAAAACCCTTTGGTCATCCCCGAAAATAGAAACCCCAAATTCTGAGAAACTGCTATGTACATGTACGTATGGTCAAGATGGCTGAAAACCGTGGCTTTTATGTAGCAAAAACGAGTGAACTTCATGAAACGTCGGTCGCCTATCGTCTTCCCTTTGCCAGCACTCCAACATGAGGTCGTAGAGTTCTTTGGGGCAAGTCGGAGGCTGCGGAAGATTTATCTTGAAGAGACAAAAATTTGTTTTTAAGCACTTTTGTTGATAATGAAAAGCAACTGAATGTGCATGCACTTCAAAAATTTGTGAAATATAAATTTACTGAAAATAGGTATCGCTCGGAAAATCCAGTACTTTTTCACAAAATTTGGTACGTGAATTTTCCGTCGTCATTCCGTAGATTTTGGTCTTTAAAACAGCGCCCGAAATCGGATAGACCGCTCAGTTCTTGAACGAAAAATTTTTTTTTAATTCGTGGAAACGAAAGCCAGGACAACAAAAAAGCCATTAACGATACAATAAAAGTAAAAGTTTCAATTATATTTTCACGAAGTAATTTGAATTTTTAAAGTTTTGACCGGAAAATATCGATTTCGATTCTAGGTGAGTCTGAAATGAATGACAAAATCAATATGCTTGATTAATTGCACAAGCTGAAAGAAACTTTATACAAAAATAGTATATTTTGAAAAAACTCAGTTCGCAAAATGGGTAGAAAAGGCGACAAGAACCTAAATATTGAAGAATTCAATCTCGTTGAGATATCATAGAATTCCTTTTAAAATTTCAAGGTTTTTAATAATAAAGTCCTAATAATTGCGCATCAGTATGTGAAACGTGATCCTGAAAATCAATCAAAATTATTATTTCTCACCGTGTTTATACAGAAATTAGCGATACATGTGCCGAAAAGAAATTTCTGGCAATCACAAAATAAGCATAATATCAAAAATGCTAAATGCACATGGATAATAGCTACAATTTAAACATAATTTAGTTTCAAAGAAACTTATCAATTTAATATACAGAAATAAAAGAATAATGTTTGAAATCGAGCGGATAAAATTTGAGAAATATCGTTGGCGTGCGCACAAATACCTTTGTCAGCATTTCCAATTTAATGATAAAATTTTTCTTATTCGATTGTAGTTTCTGGTATAAAAAATATCAGATTTCCGCCAAAAAGTTCGAATTATTGTTTAAAAGTTTTTCACACATTTTTTATTCAATTTTTTTTGCTTCAATTAATTTATTCTAGAAGGGCTGCGTTCGAAGATGAGATGCGCGTTTTCGACGACTTGCTCGTCGGAAAGCGCGTCGAATGGCCTGAATTGCGCGTAAGACAAAATTTCCCACAACGTCACGGCGAAAGACCAAACGTCGGATTTTTGGGAAAATTCGCCCTTTGACAAAATAATTGTTAAATTTTCATAATAAAATTATCAGAGTGGGGAGCGAAAATATAAACAAAAAGAGAATATGATTTTGTAAAAAATTTAAAACAAATATTTATGTATATATGACGACTATGAAGTCCTAAACGAGCTTAGGATGTTTTTGTGGCGTTTAAAATAAATCTATTTTTATGCTAAATTAAAATTAGCGACAAATAAGATCGGAAAATTTAATTTTCTATTTATTCAAATAATTGTACAACGATCTTCTCAACCTCTTTCTGGCCATAAAAAATTTTATAGATGATGTTGATCTGCTATTGTCTGCTAATCTTCAGGCATTTAATTAAAAGCTTAAGAAATAAAAAACTTAAAAATAATACACTCATTTGAAGTAACAATTTAATGCCTTAAAAGTCTTGAATTATTCAAATCATTTAGTTTATAAAGTGCATCATCATACTGATTCTAACGAAAAAAATCCAACACATTTTGCTACTTCAGCTTGCACAAATATTACAGGGCAAAGATGATTAAAATTAAATAGCAATGAGAATATGTATTATTTTGATACAAGTTTTTATGAAAAGCTAGATATGAAAAATATTATTCTTTTATCTATAGAATTAGCGTCTTTGAAATCGGAGAAAATGCGAAACCGTCAATTATTATATTCATCAACAAATAATTTCTGCAAATTTAAAAAATTACTGAATTTTTAACAAATCAAAATTGAATTGAGTGCAAGGTATTAAATAATGCGTTAAGAACAGTAGGAGGCAATCAAAAAAATGGATGATATCAAAAATAAATAAATACAATAAAATAAAATAAATAGCAAATAAAAGAAAAATTGAATGGATTTGTATAATTTTTAAACTTATTGGCACGATATTAAGAAACAATTAATTCAAAGTAATTAGAAAAACGTACTAATGAATAATACAAAACAAATTATAAATTTAAAGGATAAATAACAATAATGCATTTTATTTCAATGGAAGACAGAGACATCGTAAATGAATTGATTAAAGTAAAAATGATAACATTCACAAACACAAATGCACATAGAAGGTGAGGAGGGTTTGCCCCCGCCCCTCCCCTGAAGGGCCAGCCGGACAGGTACGGCCCAACGATTTTGAGCTGATGAAATGTCTTTTGCATCATTTTTGAGGTCAAAAGCATTAAAAATGTCGAAATTTTTTGGCGCTTCGCGCCGGATTAGCATTTTTATATACTTTTTACTCGAAAAGCGCGCAAATGATAAATTTTTGCAATTTTTATTGTTAAAAGTGATATGCAGTCAGAATGGACTAAAAATGCTTCAAAAACGCGATATCACCACGAAACAACCTTTTATAGGCTATTTAGGCCGTTTTGATCGCTTAAATAGCAAAAAATCGTGAAGATTAAGTTTACTGTTTTGGATTTTAGGTATTTCACCCCCTGCTGACCCATATCTTGCGCACCTATATTCAGAAAGCATCTATTGCTCTCAGTTTTTTATCCTTATCAATTTTTAATTTAAGCATTTTTGCTTATGATCTCTGTCTCGGCATGATATAACATTAAGAAAAGCTAGAGAAATACCGCCTCGTCCGCTATTGCACTTTTAAATTCAACATATTTTATGTTTATAAAAACTAGTAAATGATAGAACGTATTGTTTTCAATCAAATTTTCATTTGTAATCAATGAAGAATAAATAAACTTAGAAATAAGTAACAATTTTGAACTTAAAAATTTTACTTGCTCAACGCTTCATTTTTAAAATTATGTCGCTTTTCCTCCTTTTCTAGAATTCTTTCCATGTATTTGAAAAAATTGAATAAATCACAAGACTAAAAAAATTAAATCTCACTAGCAACACGCATTCCCAAGCCATCCATCTGACGGGTAGCAAATAGCCCGATTCGAGGCGGTAATAGTCGCCCGAAAATGAGGACTGGGCCATGCCAAAATCGCCCACCTTTATCAAATTATCGCGGCCGACCAAACAATTCCGGCAGGCCAAATCTCTGTGAACGAAATTAAGCGACTCCAAGTGTTTCATACCCGATGCTATTTGGGTCGCCATGTAGATTAAGGCACCGTAGCTGAGTATAGAAAATAGTTTAAAAATAAAAATAACTAAAACAATTAGACAAGATCGACATAAGGTGTAAAGTAGATCGCCAGACAAATTTTAGAGCAAGCAAATTTAATAATTATAAAAATCAATAAATAAAAATAAACAATCAAATAAAAGAGATAAGTAATTACGAAATCGAAAAATAAATGCATAATTAGGTAAAGAAACAAATCTATAGGTATAAAAATTGATTAATGATTCAATGGATAAATAAGTAAAAAACGAGTGAATAAATATGAAAATCAATAAATAAATGCATAATTGAAAAGTTGACGCAATAAATAAATCGATTAATTAATTAATAGTCGAAGTACATAGTGAGAATTATTAAAAAATAAAATAGAGTAAATTAAACCCAGTAGTAAAAAATAAATAAGTATAAAATGAAATAAAAAACAGCTCTTCCTGAAATCTGATACGAAACTAATTAAAAAATATTGTTCAAATTTAATAATTTAATCATAATTTTTTATTTAGTAATTTTCGTAGATCGATACCTAAGCGTACTGGAGTTTGACCGAAGAAAATGGTACAAATCGCCGTTTTCCAAATATTCTAGCACCATGAACCACGCATCGTCTTTTGTACAGGCAGCAAGCAATTTCACAATATTTGGATCGCGTAATTCCGAAAGTACGGATATTTCGCTTCGAAAATTGCATCTATTGTAAGGACGCGTCAGATAAAGAATAAAATTGAATGAAAAATAAAATTAAATTGGTAGATAATTATAAAATTGGCTGAAACTATGGAAAAAAGCTCGTACGTATATGTGAAATAGATTTAAAAATCGATAATCATCCAATTATGCTATTAAGAAATCAAATAATGCACTCGTATATATATAAAACAATAGCTTCTCGGATATTTTTTTAATAATTAGGTATATCAGAACGAATCTGCTTGTTTTTCTGCGAATGCAGTTCTATTGCTGCACTAAATTATTTTCCATTTTTGGTCAAAACTAGCAAAATAATGAAAAATGGCTTAAAATACAAGTTTCTGCCTAAAAGTCGGCGTTAGGGAGTTTAAACTTTCAACTTTATACGTAGGTACGCATAAAATCGACAGAGAAAAATTTTAAGGGCAGGCGTGTAGCGTACGCGACGACAATTGAAGAAGTAAAACCTGATAAATTCTAAAAATAAAAAGCAAAAATTCTACCGCTTATTGAACTTAAGAAATTCGAAAATTATCGTAAAAAAATAATCTCGAATAAGAAAGCAACCGAAGCTCGTCATTAATCAACTTTAAATTCATTATCAACAACACCGCTAAACTATGTTCGGCAATCATCACAAACAATATGTCGTATTTTCGGCGCACACCTTACAGATTCCGAATCGGATTTGCGCAGCATTTTAACGGCCACTAATTTTTGGGCAATACCCGCGATGGCCCTCCCATTTTCGTCCAGCTGACAAAGGTGAACTTCGCCGAACGCGCCTTCGCCCAGCTTGCTTTTGAATCGCAGGCATCTCAAAGGGACGTGCGGTACCGAAGAAGAAGTTCCGCCGCACGAACTGCACGTAAAAGCAAAAAGTAACAAAAAATAATGGATATAATAAATATAGGAATAAAAATAAAAATGAAAAATTATGAAAAAAATAAAAAATAAACAAAAACAATGACGCGACCGTAATGAAATGAGATAAATGACGATCTTGATTTATCGCGTTTATTGCTTTTTGCGTTTCGATTTTTTTGTTCGGCTTACTGTAACGACTGCGCGGATTGGTTTCGATGATTTCGAATCAAATCCGAAGCCGCGTAATGAACGCTCGTGGGTTCGTATTCGTTTTCTGGCGTTTTTCCAGCTTTTCTATCGTCAGTCGCGCCGACAACTTTTTGTAACGTACCGCTAATGGAACTTTTGCATCGGTTACCGGTCTTGAAGCGAATGGGCGGAAGCAACGGCAGAGTGCCCGATGAGTTGCTGCGGGCTGGCTCGGTGCACTCCGATGAATCTGCGCCAGATCATTAGCATAAATTCAACGGCCTGGTGTTATGGGGTTTGGGGTTCAGTAGCCCCCTTGAGTTTGGGGTTCAGTAGCCCCAGTAGCCCCCTTGGTGCACTCCGATGAATCAGCGCCAGATCATTAGCGTACGTTTAACGGCCCGGCGTTATAGAGCTTGGGGTTCAGTAGCCCCCTTGTAAACAGTTTCCCGATCTCGCAGAATCGTCAAATTAAGGTAATGGGCGCGGACGAGTTTTTCAACTTCACATCACTTTTTTTACTTTACACCACCTCCCTAGGTCAATTCATACCTAAATACCCGTTAAAAAGGGGCCTATGACACACACGTTTAACAGCTCGAAATTTTGGAAAATGGCAAAGCTGCAGTTAAAAATAACCAAACAATGCGAGTTTCTACCATAAATCGGGGAAAAGTCAAAAAATTTTGATCCTGGGGGATAAAGAGTGTGCTTGACGGTCTCTAGCTAGACGCGGGAAATGAAAAATGAGAAACTTTGTGTAGACCATAGGGCAAATCGAAGGTCATAAACAGGTAATAATCGAAAATTTGCCACACAATTACTAAAAATTGATCAAAAACTGAACCGAAATATTTTTTGCGCCAATTCAGCATTTATACCCGTTTATGAGGCCAGTTTGGCTAAAAAACTCTGTGACCAACTCTCAACTGAGATTGCCCGACGCTCTTCCAGACTGCCATGTTGTGCATCTATGGTCCTCCCTGCGCAGGTATAGCGGTGGGCTGGGCACCATGTTTCGACAAAAAAACAAAGTAGATTTCGGCGTCAAAATTGGACGAGTAAAAAATCTGCATTTTTACGGATAGGGAAGGGGATAGCGTCGACCTTCGGCAAAGTTAAGAATAAAGTCAATTCGGGGAAGTGATGAAGTCCAGAAACCGAGAAATGGGTAAAAACGGAAAATGGAAAGCAACAATTTTTAAATTTTTCCGATTTTTTGCATAAAAAGTCGTTTTTTTAATGTACACATCTAGGCCATAAATCCGAATTTTCGACTACAGACATCAAATTTTCCATCAGTAAATCAATGAGCATTCATCGAATAACGGTTTCCCATTGTAAAAAGTCCGAAAATATAAAATTCTTCATTTTAGACATTACGGATTTCGCCAAATCCAGCTAGATAATTTGAATTAGGACTAATTTAAAAATACGTTTAAAATAAAAATACCATAAAAATTAAAATTTGAATCGAATAAAAATTCACCCGTGGTAAAATCGGACGATTTGCCGGACAAGTACAAAAATTCTTTGCAATTTTCGACCGGGGGAACGCAAATTAATTTAGAAACGGGTCTGAGTTTGTCGCAACGCTGCTTTTTGACGCCCGCGCAATCGTCCAGCATCGAAACGACCGTCATTTGCATATTTTTAACGTCGATGCTGAGTCGATCGGTCGTTTTTTGGCTTTTTAGGCCGGCGTACGAAGCCGGGCACGCGGCGCGTTTTTCGGCTTTTTGGCGCATTATTATAACGGCCGTGGCGAAAACGCAGCCGAAAACCACTAGGAAAATTATGGTTCCTGTAATGCATTCGTGCGACCCGTATAATTGGCCAAAAAACGATTTAAAATTATTGCGTCAGCAGGTCATGATGTGTCCGAAAAACGGATTACGTCACACAAAGGTCATCCTCGCCCACTCCCTTCCCGAAAAAAGTATCGTAATTTTCAATTTCACCCGAATTTTACTGCAGCCTATTTAGTCGATTTTTATTGTTATCCAGATTTTAGCCGAAAATTAGGCTAAGTCGAAAATGGCACTTCAAGAATTTCGGGTCATAGCCGATAAAATCATAGGGTATGACGTTTGCCAACGGGTTTAAGAATGGGTAACATTAAATGAATTACGCGTTTTCATATTTCTCCTAATCATGGGCGGATTCAGGGGGGCGGGGGGCCGGCTGCTTCCCCCCATTGGCCCAAAATAGTGCGCAAAATTAAGCATTTTTGAGCGATTTTTATCGATTTTCGGGTTAAAACGGCTAATTTTTCCGCCCAAGTCAGGGTTCCGCCCCCCCCTTAGGGGTACCGCCCCCCTTAGGAAAATCCTAGATCCGGCACTGCTCCTAATAGTAGTAAGTTATACGCGAAATCCTTAATCTATAATTTTTAAAGTTTAAGTAAAATGAGCAAAACGTAGGCGGTGAGGCGAAAAGAATCGTGATTTTCCCACATTTCTAATCGAGCTATATTCATTGATTTGCAAAATAACAGAAAAAATGAGAAAAAATTTAAAAATGCAATTCTTGAGGCCGCGAAGGCTTTCCGAATTCTAAGGTCATATTTTGCGACTTGCTGCGTTCTACTCAGGACCATTAAAATTTAAAAAAAACATCAAATTCTATAAACGAAATAAGACGCAATCGATACAGTTACACTAAAGTTTTGAAGCAAACTCCAAATCACGGATGATTTTTTGATATCAAATGACTTCCCTGAGACCTGCGGGGTTGGTCATGATGACCAGGCAAACACGCACGGGAATTCTTGGGGGTAAAACCAAAACTTTTTCAAATTGCCTTTTTTGTGCTCAAAACCGATGGGTAAGCGTCAAAAACGCAATTTTTTTCATGCAATCCGAGGTGTAGGTTAGAATTGTTTGCTACTAACAAAAGCTTCATTCCCGTCATTTACAAAACTCTTACGGGGTTGGTCTGGTTCATAGGTGGGCAGCACCCAAATTCTGGGTGATGCAAGATTTTTCAAAGGTCAAAAAATGGTGGTATGGCGGAAAAAAACCATTTTTCAACGTTTCTCATCAAGCACTATCCATTGGCATTAAAAGATTGCGAAAGAACAGAAAAAATTAAATTTTTTCTATTTTTGGGGGCAGGGCGGATTGGCTCAAAATAGTGCGCAAAATTAAGGATCTTTATTTTTGAGCCATTTTTAGCGATTTTCGGGTTAAAACGGCTAATTTTTCCGCCCAAGTCAGGGTTCCGCCCCCCCCTTAGGGTACCGCCCCCCTTAGGAAAATCCTGGATCCGCCACTGTCTGGGGGGTATTCGGCCTTCTGGGGGTGCATACCCCCAAACTACTCCCCACGCCCACGTGTGGCCTGGTTCCTTTGCGAGTTTGCGGGGCTGTTCAGCCGCCAGGGTCAATTCACTAGATTCCGAATTGACCCTATGCTCATGTCTGGATGGTTTACCAATCAATATGCCGGCATATTCGCCCATAACGTATTGGACCGTTGCCAAATCTTGAACCGCACTCATTGATGCATCTTCCACACTCGTGTTGACCGGTTCTTTAATTGGGAAATAAAACAAAAAATACGAAAATCGATATGAACACAAACGTATAATAAAACATAGAAAATTAAGGAAAATTTAAAAAAATTAAAATCACAAACAAAATTCAAATTAATAAAATTTGTATTAATAAAGATATAAAATTATACTGAATTATTAAGAGTGACAATAAATTACATAATTATGTTATCGAATTACGATATCCTTTATAATTATAAATTAGTTGTAATTTATCGCACATATATTAAAACATTGGAGATACGATCAGAGATTAAAATAATAAATGAAAAAATTATGAATGAATAAGAGCAAGCAATTTGGTTTGACGAAGCTATACGTACATTGTAAATACTATTTGAGCCGAATTGCATTCGTAGAAAAAGTCGAAAGTTCAAATAAGAATAAAAAATAAATATGTTGTTAATGATTAGCTTTTGTATGAGGAGCATGTCGGAGCTTAAACTTTATTTTAACCATTATTACAAAGTTTTTGACTTTTCGTGAATTTTTGCTGATTCTATTCATATCCTTCGCGTATCGAGTTAAAAAAATCAAAGAACTTCTCAGAGATTTAAATCAAATTAATTTTGAGATTCAGCAGTAATTTTGCTAAACAGAGACTAAAATAATTAAATCTGCAGGAAAAATTTAAGAAATATTCGAAAAATGAATAAAATAACACGAAGCCATACTAGATGTAAATTCCACTTCGCTTAAAAGGAGCCAATCGCTGGAAAACTTCAGACGGCACTTGACGAATTTACCAACTTTGTGAGACAATGACAACGTTATCCAGCCAGTCGAATCTTTTTTTAATAAAATGAACAACTTATCGTAAAGTAGAAACAATGCGTGATATACATATTAAAGAATTTAAATTTTTTAGTCAAAATTTTAGAAACAAATAAAAAATGCAAAAAGCGCAAACAAAATCAGTTGATTAAAAAGTAAAACTTTCGTTGACCTTATTCCCCAGGCGCTTAGCTTTTTACTGCTTTTCTCTCTCAAAAAATTCAAATTGGAATGCGAACGGAAAAATTATAGAAAATGTTCCAAAAAAAGCATGCCGGCAGGTTGATTGGATCCCGAAATAGAAATTTAATTTGGAAGGCATAAAAAGGGGCATTTATTCATAACGATTGCATCAGCGAAGAATTTACACAATTTTCGTGTCCTCAAGTTATTCAAATTAATTTTTTCAGCATTTAATTTGCAAAATTCAATTTCAATTGTGCTGCCGCGAAAATTCAAAAAAAGATGGCGCCCTAACGAGTCAAACGATAAAATCGAATTGACCGAAGTGATAACAAACGAGAAAAATGGAATTACTAAAACTAACAAGGAAAAATTAAAGAAGACGAAAGAGAGCAGCTTTTATTTTAGTATTTGAATTAATTCAATTTCAATATGTAAGGACCACAAGAAACCAAGACTAATGTTTATGCAATGCAACTATTTTCATACAAGTTCAGAGCATTTACTTGACTGAATGACAATAATCAGTTTTTTTCAAAAAGTCAGATAACAAGTCCCTACTTTTGTAAAATCCTTATAGCTTCATTATCATTATCATTATCTTTATCGTTATCATCATCATCATCACCATCACCATCGCCACTCCCACCCCATCACAACCATATCATATCACCATCATTATGATTATGATTATGATTATGATTATTATACTATTATTATTATTATTATTATTATTATTATTATTATTATTATTATTATTATTATTATTATTATTATTATTATTATTATTATTATTATTATTATTATTATTATTATTATTATTATTATTATTATTATTATTATTATTATTATTATTATTATTCCTATTATTATTATTATTACTATTATTATTATTATTATTATTATTATTATTATTATTATTATTATTATTATTATTGATTACTAGTTTTTTATTAAAACTTTCCTATCTTACTAGGAATTTTTGGAAATTTGTCTAATTCGGCGTCGTATTCTTCGCGATATTTCGATGGATGCATGGAAAAGAAAACAGTCGCACGGAAAATATATGCGGCAGTTGATTGTTTATTCAAAAATCTAACGAAAAGTCGTATGGCCGTGAACGTTCTTGGTTTGTCAAAGACGAATTCAAGGTCTATCGATTGATCTAGTATAAAAACATACTAAAAGAAAGCTATAAAATGAAAATAATTACTTGAAGAAATATTTAAATGTGTAATTGTTCAAAAATAATAAATTACGACGCAAAGGTCCATAAAATTAGATTTGTTGAAAAGAACGAACACTCTATTCGAATAATAAAATAAAGTTACCAGAAATACTACAAAATGACCCAAAGCCAGAAAAGCCCACAATGAAACAGGGATTTCAAAAATGTTTATTAATATGCCAGAATTCGTCTAAATTGAAGGAAAACATAGAATTTATTAGTATTGAACAGTTACTAATTGAAAAAGTGTAAAGGTTGAATGAGGAAAGGACACCCCGGAATGAATGCAGGCAACCCGCAAAATGGCTGCGAGTACGACCCCCAGAGCTTTCGATTTTCCACAAGAAATCGTAGAAAGTGCGGTTCAATCGATTTTAGCTATCATTTGGTCAACAGCGTAAAAATTTCGGCGTTTCGCGCATATACCCATTTTTTGACTAAATTCTCAATTTATTTGATTTTTTCGAATTTTTCTCGAAATTCTTTTGTTTTTCCATCTTATTAAAAGGAACGAAACGTCAAAAAACAAGGTTTTTCACGTGTGGCATCCATCCCTTTTCAGATCAAAAAGGGGAACTCGTAGAAAATTTTCCGGGTTTGATTCACCTACCATTCCCATGCGATACAAGTATGACTATCACCGGTTTCTAATAGAAAAAATGGCTTGAAATTTCATGTTTACATAAAATTTCAGCTGAGCACCTTTAAGGGCGTCGCTCCTCCAGCCGACGAAATTGCCTATCCAATTCGGGGCATTCAATCGATCGCCAATTTGACCATCGTAAAGTAATCCGAGGCCGTTGGACAAATAATCGGCACTAGGGCTTCCTTGATAAGCATTGTCTTTCAAATGCATGTCATCTTCTATCCAATGCCCTTGCGGCATTGAGTAAGAAACTAGACCATCTAAAATTGAAAAATCGATTAAAAAGGGCTAGAGTCAAATGATTATATTTTTAACCTAAAAATATAGTTTTCCAGGGTTTATCCCGAGGCAAAATTTTAAAAATAATAAGAATGAAAAAATTATAATAAGAAAAATATATATAATGATAAAAAATAATAAATAAACAAAGAATAAAGTTAAAAGGTATAAGAATAAAATTTAATATTAAAAACGAATTATTGAAAATTTATCAGAAACTCGTTATCAAACTCGTTAATAATCTCATCGAAAATAAATAGCTCCATATTTCTGGTCTTGTGGTTAACAGCTAATTTTCTTACAACATCGAAATAATTAATGGATCGTTTATCTAATCTTCTGATGAATTTTTCTCATTTTATGTTTAATTTTCTAATTTCGACTTTTCAGGTACGCTCCGTTTTTAAGGAATATCAAAAATCCTAAATGTTTGTCTTTTTACTGCGAATAAAATAAAAAGTTTTTCAACTAAAAAAATCCAAACTCAAAGTATCTCCCTATTTACGAAATTTGAGACTCGTTCCCGCAATTGAGCTTTTGTACCCTTATTTTGAATTTTCAACATTTAAAATTCTCCGATTCAGTCCGAGTCACACCGATTCACCGTCGTTCGGATTTTCGACCGAGATTTCGTACCAAATTTGCATATTACTCAACGATACACAGGCAGAATACAACCAGACCGGAAGTAATTGGGTTTACGACGCGATATTTTTGTGTATGCTAATTAATTCGATGCTCAACGTTGTTTACACGCACCGTTGTATTCGCATCCTTCGATTTCTACGCGCATGCAAACCGTTCTTGCGTACGAAGAATAGGGCAGTATTCTAATTTTTGAAGCAATTATTGGCGGCACTAGACGCTGCCGTCTTACTGTAGACGTGTCTTCGTTTGCTTCTAGAATCTGAAAAATATTGGCAAAATGAAACGTTACAAGCTCGATTGGGCCACACTACTTATCGAAGCTTGTTTGTTGGCCAATTTTCGACCTCGCGAAAGCGGCTCTAATCGAATGAGGCTGATTAGCATAAATCGCGTGCGTTTGACGTTTTAATAGTTCTTTCGTAAACGCAACTACCGGATCGCGCGCATTCTCGCTTATTTTAATTCGACAATTTTTTCGAGAACAAAATCTATGTGCTGTGTGCATACATGCACAGCATGGGAATTCTGGAGGGGGTGAAAACCTAAAGTGCCTTTTTTGGGCCCAAAAATGGCCGGTACGCGTTGAAAAACATCGTTTTTTGGCGTTTCTGACGATACTCTATCCTTCTAGAGCATGAAATCATGAAAAAATTTCGAAAAAAGTCGAATAAATTGACCAATATATCGCTTAAAACATGAATATATGGCGCGAAGCGCCGAAAAATTCGGCGATTTTGAGCAAATAGATAGCCAAAAAGCCTTAAAAAGACACTTTTTCTACCAATTTTCAGGTAAGTTTAGGAAACTTTTGAAAAATCGCCAATTCTGGGGGTGGGGTGAAAAATTTTTTGCGGGGGTGAAAAATGATTCTGCGGGGGGGGTGAGAACTCCCCAATCCCTCCCCCCAAGATCATGTATGGCTGTGTGGCATAATTGTGGTAATTGTGTGTGAAGGGAGAAAAACAACGAAAAGCGGTTTAAAGTCGGAGAACTAACATTTCGTATCGAAAAAAATTTATCGGTAAATACGCGAATTTTACGTAAGCTGATCAAAATTAGAGCGCTTATAATTTAGTGTCGAATATCGATTTAAGCATCGGTACTTCTGAGTATTTATAACATTACGGACCGGTGGCATGAGAGTGTAAATAAAAAAATCGAGACCTTTGTCGTACACAAAAATGTGTAAAAATGAATTTTCAATCATTTTTTTCGGATAGAAAAGGATTCAAATTTAGTGAAGTCGTTTAAACTAATGAAACGTAGTTCATAACACCAGTTCGAATGAGTGGAAAATAAGATGCAACGCATTATTAAAATCTCTACACCAACTTAGCTTGTTGCCTGAACGGAATGTTTCGATTTTATACGATAACAGTTTAGTAGGGGCGTTTCCACACCTTTGCAAGTGTCATAAGCGGACATGCACGTGGCGTGAGGAGGATTTGTTGGTCTACCCCCAGATTGGAAAAATATGAAATTTTCTTCGGTAAATGAGGCAAATCAAGGCAAAAATGGACGAAAGCTGTATATTTTACTTCAGAGTGCACTAAATTGACCAGAAAGCGTAATACGTACTTTTAACACTATTTTAGCGCTTGTACCAGTTTTTGAAGTTATTTTGGCACAAAAAGTTCCCTTTATTGGACATGGTGCGGTCATGAGCGAGCACACATGGGCGTGGGGGGTTTGGGGAGGTATGCACCTCCCCTCCCAGAAATTGAAATACCCCCCAGAAATCATAATACCCCCCAGAAATCATAATACCCCCCAGAAAAAATTTGTTTTGCTTTTTTAGCAATTTTCTGACGCCATTGGATAGTGCTCGATGAGAAACGTCAAAAAATGGTGTTTTTTTCGCCATACGACCACTTTTAGGACCATTTTTTGACCTTTAAAAATTTTTTCACCCCCCAGAATTTTGGTGCTGCCCACCTATGGTCATAGTGCCACCATTGTTCAAAGACTACAGTGAGAGCACCAGTGGCGTGGAGTTAATCGATCGCAACTTCCAAAACTAAATCGCCTGCGGCATTAAAAAGAGAACGAATTCACTAATGCTGCAAAACAAGCATACGCTTTTATGGAACAAATATTTGAAGCAGACAATAGTGCATTTTCGTGTCATTTTGAATCGTTTTTCATATTTTACATTTTTCAAACTTTTCGTCTTCCTTCCTTATTTTTTTATACGAACTAGCGCTTAAAAAATCGCATCCAAGGCTTCATTATGGAAGCTGGTGACGCTTCCGCACCACTGATGGCTCAGCTTAACGAACTAATAGAATCACATTCGTTCGCTTAAGTAATACGGACATTGTAAAGCGCACTGTAAAGTCAAAAGGAGTATAGTGGCACTACCGAAGACAGTAATGAAAAATTAGTCTTCCTTACGGTCTACAGTATAAGTTAGCTTACACTAGTTATATTTTAAGTTAAAAAAACTCCAGTGTCGCTTACGCTCGAACCACTGTAATTCTTGTATAATATCCACTGATTAACGTCGAATCTCGAATACATTATCCTGAAATGCGTAGCGAATTCTCGGCCCTGGCCGGAACCGTATCGTCCTTGAGTCAAAATCGACGTTATCACGTGTTCGGATAATAGATCGATTTCGAGGAATTCCAGACTACTTCGATCAATATGATTTTTAGGACACCAAGCGCCGCCAAAGAAATCCGTCCTTAGTCTTCAAAGCGACGGGTAAACAATGAGTACGGTATTAATAAAACAATTTGGCGGACGCAAATAAAAAAGTAATTATGAAAATAATTCACGGAGCGAAAAATCGGAATTAATAATATTTTTCTTATGCGACGTCGCGGCTCCTTCTCGCCGTATTTTGATGTTTTTTCTAAACCTCAGTTTCTGCATTGCATCACATTACTGGGTAAAGTGCTCTTTTGTGGCAATAAATTTAGACCGGAAAATTATAAAAGCATAGTTAAAAGTATAAAACAGGCACTTTGCAACTAGCTTCAAAAAGTAAGATATAGCCGAACGCAAGGGCGGATTTAGGGGGCGGGGGCGGCCGCCCCTCCATTGACCCAAAATAGTGCGCAAAATTAAGCATTTTTGAGCGATTTTCAGCGATTTTCGGGTTAAAACGGCTAATTTTTCCGCCCAAGTCAGGGTTCCGCCCCTCCCTTAAGGGTACCGCTCCCCCTAGGGTACCCCCTAGAAAAATCCTAGATCCGCCACTGGCCTAACGGCAAATTAATTAAGTCAGACGATGCAAACCATAAATTCTGAGATTTTTTAATTAAACAATTCGCCCGAATCTGAATAAATTAAAATTTTTGAATGCTTAAACGTGTAATTTTGTTATACTTCGTAAAATTGCTTAATACGAATTACGGTCATTTTCTGTGTGTAAAGTTTGGTTCCGATCAGATAAAATTTTTCAATAAATAAAAATAATTTTGTCAAGTTTCGTTTTTGATTTGTTTGTTGCGACACCGGCTAAGCAGAAGATCATCATTTTTGTGAACCTTTTCGGCAACCCGAGTCGCAAGATATAAAAAATAAACGGTATAAAAATTGGACGTTAAAACCCACAAAAAAGCCAGTATGTACTTATCGAGCAATAAAAAATGCGGCAAGCAGCGCGAATGATTTTTTAATGCGCCGATGACCCGCAAATGACCCTTGGTGCATAAAAATTCATGGGCGTCGAACAATAATAATACGACAGAAATACGGTTATAGATTTATGCCACCTGCCGGATCAGTTCATGCAAAGGTGCGGCCAATATGGACACTTTATTCAAATCGCATTAGGCTCGAAAAAGCCAATACGCAACACTATATACGTACGAAATGAGAGAATCGGAGATAGTAGGGCTTACGCGTAGAGCTCTAAATTCAGGAAGGGGACGTTGAGCCTTTTTTAGGAGAAGGGTGTAAATGAAATTCGAATTTGAGGCCAAAAATAGTAAAAACGGCCTAAAAACTCAATTTATGCCAAAAAAATTGTAAAGGGGTTTTCGGCTTATCGACGATAAGGCACAGAAAATTATCGAAATTTAAGATTTTCACGGAAGGCGGAAATAAAGGCTATTATTGAAATTTTGGCGAGAGGCCGGCCGTCATTTAGTGAATCCAGCATCCTTCCCGTTATACATATACTCAATTTTTTTAAATTTTAATAATTTGATTATCTAAATTTTCGATGGATTAATTTCCGTGACATATTTCAACCTATTTATTGCTAGAAAAGCTCACCTAGAACTCATTGGCCCTACGCTCTCATTATCGAACGACGAACTAGCCGAAATTTGAGCATCAGAAATTTGCCGAGATTCCATACCCAACGAACTTTGGCAGTGTGCTGGAAAATCATTAAAACGTTGCTGAGAAATTGACGTAAAAATAAGATAGAAGCAAACTTAAGTAGTGTTGAGGTGTAGGTAGAATAATTGAAAATAACGAAAAAGCCACAAAAAAGTAAATGTATATAATTACTGGAAAATTGAAAATAATTAATAAGATCGTGAAAAACGTGGCTCAAACGAGGATGAAGAGCAACCAGTGAGGAATTTCACGGAGTTACTATCCCTTATCCCGTACTTTCTTCAGTTTTCTTCAAAATCTTTTATTTTTAAATCTTCCTCAACTGTGTATGAACTGTTCAAAAGAGAATATGGTTTTCTAATATTTTTTGAAGGAAAATAAGAAATAAAAATTAAAGAGCAGGAAATGATATCAATAAACCTTTACTTGACCAAACATAGATGTAGGGGATCAACAAGCCTCAAACAAAATTAGAAAAACCCTCCAGAAATGAATTTAACGACTTTTTAGTTTTTGTCGTGATTTTTTATTCCAATGGATAGAACTCGACGAAAAACGTCGAAAAACGGTGTTCGACCCTAGCAGACACCCAGAATATAGGCGCTGCGTACGTAAGAACAAAAGTCTAAAGACGTAGACTTTGTCACGTAGGGGTGGGGATTGGGCTGCCTATTTCGAACCACAGTCCTGAAATTTATCTGGAAAAAAATGTATCGAAAGAAAATTAAAAACAATAACTTTGCAAATGAACATTGTCTATTATTAGTGATTATCTTTCATTTTTCAGCCGTCGAAATCAATTTTTTCAATCGTTGTTGTATAAAGTAAATTGAGCATTTCCATATAATTCCGATTATTAATTTGTCCCAACATTGGAATATAAGCATTCGAGCTCGGAAACGTAGACAAGCTATGCAATTCTCTGCCTCGTTTTTGCATACTTAAGCATCTATGTGTGTACTTTCCAATTCTTATGTTTACGAAACTATGCAAGCAACGCAAATAGTCGAAAACTTGGCACAAACATCTTGGCAATAGACTATAAGTATAATTTTGAGGAAATGGAGCAATCGATCAAAAACGCAGCCAAACTAACACCAGAACGTGTTATACGTTGTTTATTATTTTAAGATTTGGAAACAAAGTGATTGATTGGCTGATTGGCAATGAGTGTGACTGGAATCGCTGCGTGCAAAACATAATTTTGTCTATTTCGCGCCTTAAATTATCAAATTTTCGACGTTTAGCTTGCCATCGGAAAACCATAGTTTATCTCGATCAGAATGTTTCCTAATATATAATATCAAGATGCCTAAAATAATGTGATTTTGAGTAATCAATAAGAATAGGGGCTTGTTCATACGCATTGCACTAGAAGAATCATTGCGTATTAAACTACGGCGGTATCATTAAAAAGCAGTGCTTAAGTGATTTTTCAAAAGGATGTCAGAAATTAATGTGATTTTTTATTAATTGTGCGATTTTTCTTCTAAAAATATGTATATTTGAAATTGAAATTATACTCTCACTGCCTTTTTTGCAAATACAAAACTCGTGTTTTTTCGAAATACATTTCCGTTTCTACTCCCACTTGTAATTTAATCTATGCCGAATGCTTCATGATCATAAATAAATAATCAATTAATATAAGGAATTACTGATATTCTTTGAACGAACACCCGGTTTTCCAGCTAATTGCGTCCTCTTTTTATCCCCTAGTTCATTATATGATTTTATGTTGCGATTGAAGGTAAAAATAATGCACATCGCACAGTTATTTGTTTGCGTATGGCGAACCGCCGGCCAATAAGATGCCGCAGAGTCCGGCGACTCGGAGACCCTCTCAACAGATTTTAACATTGGTAGCCAAAATGTACCGGAATGCTAGGCCAGTCAAATCTGATTATTATTTCGATACTACCATATGATTTTTTCTGTAAGAAAACACGGAGAAAGTAAAACCCATCATTGTGTGTGTGTGTCCATCACGCGCAATTTACGCTTCGTGGCGACTTCGATATTAGGTTCATTATTTTGTACGGGACGAAACGGTTGCCATGTACGGTGGCATTATTGGAGAGATAATTTGGCATAAAATGACCGTAACCGGGCACAAAAGATAATAATCAAGCGTTATGTTGCGCTGGTAGTCGGAACGAATGCGTTGTCCGATGTATAATTACTGTAACGCCGCCTGTCATGGGTCATTGTCCGGTTTTCTGTCACTTAAAATTAAGCGCATTGGGGAGGAAATTGCCGGAAAACGCGCCGCGTTGCTCTTTTTTCCACTCCTCAATTTTATACATATAAAAATCGTGGCTGGTGGTATCAGCTGCTATTGCGATCAAAGTCGCAGTTTAGCCGGCGCCGGTAATCGATTTTACTTTCGAAGCAAAATTTACAACGAAAAGATGAAGAGAATTTTATTTTAATTAGAACTTTATAACTAAATGCAGGAATTTATAAAAACATCCACCGATTTCATTTTTTGAGTTTATGTTTAATCCAGGAAAAAGTGCCGAAGAAGCGCAGCGAGCCTGGGAAGTGAGCCGGTTTAGGGGGTTAGCTAGGAAGTTATTGCGACCTAAAGTTGCCTCACGCCGAAATGAAGTAAACATTATGCCGATCGACAACTTCTGCTCACTTTCGAGCACTTTTACAAAAAACGTATTCGCTCGTTTCTGAACTTTATTTTGCCGCGTTTCCCTCTAAAAAATTTCCGGTTTTTCTATTCTAGGGGTCAGAATTTTTAGAGCCTTTCATTTTTTACCCAGAAGACCCCGAGAATAAAATACGCGTTTTCACACAATTTTTCGCTATTTTTCAGCCATTGCCCAGAATTTCGAAATGCCATCATTGCTACATCAATACTACGTCATTGCTCATCACTACTGCAGAAATCAAATTGACGTTTTTTCATTCCATGGCAATTTATTCACCCTTTAAACTTCTTAACCTCGCGTTTTAAACTTTGAACTGAATCAATAAAAAAGAGTTCTTGGCTAATTTTTTTCGCTAATAACACTGCGTTTTCGAATCTGGATAAGAGCAGCATGCTGTTTTTGTGCAGTAAAACGAACGACGACGATTAGCTTGCAGATAGCCATCTGCCCACTTAAAAATCCCATTATAAAGTGAAATTATCACTGGCGCTCCGTCTGGAGCAGATGACTCGTATCGATTTTTCCAAGATTTGAATTAAATTAGGCGCGCGTGCCTTCCTAGAACACATTTAATCCGAATCTTAATCTCAAATTTTAAGCCGACTTGTCCAGTTAATTATCGAGCGAGAGCCGAAATGACCGCCCGATGCTATTCGGACAAGTGTTCCGTCTTTTCGGAGTAATAAAGCGAAACCGAATTAGCGTCCAGAAAACCGCCTTACAAACATCATTTGCATAAAACTGAAATTGCGGGCAACGCTTCAGCTTAGGCCACGTGTTGACAGAGAATTCAATTTAATTCTTCGTTATTTCCTCCTCGAGGACCATGCGTAAATGTTCCGAGTGTGGGAGTCAAGTTGAAAATGAAACCAAGCTTAAGCATTGGTGCGCGTGCATGAATTAAAAATACCGAGCACGCAATCAACGTCCTGCTATTCAAACAATCTTGACTTTTTTCCTTCAACGGAATAAAACGTTTTTTTTTGTACGGCTGATCTAAGTTGTCGCTAGACAGCCGTTTTTTCTAGAAGCTACTATCAAGGAGCCAACGGAGTCGAGACGATTTATACATAGCCCGCGGAAATTTACGTAGAAAGAAAGGGATTTTGTTGGTAACAGATACAAAGAGTTTTCTGCTAATTAAAACACTGCAGGTCACAATATTTTTCCAAACGAAGCCAGCGTAAAAAGCATACAAAATTTTAAAAACAAAAATTTAAATTAGGGAATGAATGATAAATTGTCAAAAATGCTTATTCGCTGCCCACTGACGGAAATTTGATCGAATGTATTTGTTCGGAAAAAAATCGCGAAAACATGCCGGAAACAATAGAACCTAGAATTTTCTTCGAAATAATAAATTTTGCGGGGAACAGCAATGCGCCCGGGCATTCGACTATTCTCTTTTGCGCGTTTGTTTGAGTTTGCCGCGAAGCGGTTGTTGACCTGGAATTCTAATTTTCCGAATTAAATGCCATTCCTAATTCAAAACCATTTTTGGCTTTTAATTTTTGTGGCGCTTCTAGTCAACAAAATTAGTTTTCGAATCATGTGTACTGCGTTTCAAGCTCAAATAAGGTCCTTTTACTCTTAGAAAAATCTTTTCAATTGAATCCTATAATTCTCGTTCTTCGCGTGTTTTAATAGCATAAAATTTTGGCTATTTATCATTCTATTATGCTTGTGAATATTTAAAAAAATCATAAGGCAGTTGACATAAAATTTTGGGTTCAATGAACATGCATATAATAACTTTCTCGGTGTTACTTAAATTGTGCCCGATGTCATTTCGATTTTTTATGATTATTTAATTTATCACTTGTCCGAATTTAATTCAAAAATATTTATATTATCACTTATCTTATATAAATTTATAAAAATCGGTCATTCATTTGAGCGTTACCAACAATTAGTTCAGCACGCCAGAATTTCGAAAAAAAGAAAATGCGCACAAATAGACAAAACAAGTTTTTTGACGAGTTTTTACGAGTTCTATAAGGTAAAAGTTACACATGAGTAAAAAAACGCTAAACTTCCAAAGCAGAATCGCAGCTTTATCTTCAAAAGAATGCCGAATGGAATCAGATAAAGATAAGTGAATAAACAACCGGCAAACAAGCCACAGTTTAAGCCCTTAAAAAGTTTGTGAACTTTGACAATGCCTATGCGCATTAAAAAGCTTTGTTTCGCTTTATTAATATATTGGTAAATATAAAGACATAACTCACTCAAATCTAAGGAATGCGCGGTAACCACAAACAATGAGAATCCAAATAAATGCCGGATCATGGTAGGTGTAAACTAACAGACCATGTTCGTTGATACGCTGAAAAAGAATGAGTTGTATAAACTTTATTCTGTGAAATTTAAGTATAAATTGAAACAATCCACTTCAATATTATTCGAAACTTCTATGCGAACACTCAGGCCCGGTCTTAGGCATTTGGGGGCCCTGTGCGAGGTACCTTTTTGGGGGCCCTGTGCAAGGTACCTTTTTGGTACCTACTTATTGGAAGCATTTGTATAGTGCATGTGGTGGGGCCGCCAGGAGGCCCCTTCGGGGCTTTGGGGCCCTGTGCGGCCGCACACTCCGCACATGCCTAAGACCGGGCCTGCGAACACTTGCGAGTACGAGCACGTAAATATCGAGAACTACGAATAATTAGCACAATGTTGAAAAAATTAAACTCCAAAACCATTCAAAGATTATTCAATTACACAAAGCTATAATATTTCGATTCATTGCAGTTTGCGGAAGATTTTTTTCGCGCGAAATATCGAAGCGGAAATACAGCAACAGAAAGTTGAATTGTCCCAGATGAAATTCGACACTCATTGTTTTCTCACTTAAAGCGAAACAAATACCTCCACGTCGAAATAGGCACCTAATCGGATTAACGGAAAACGAGCAGAGAATTCTGAATGGCAGACGCGCGGGCGCCATGTGAATAAACAATCGGATGATGAAAGTAGAAAGGAAGCAGGAAAATGAAAACTTTGCAAGATAGCTCATTTTTCGTCAGCTCGAGCCCAGTCCTAGCATATAAAAATGCCAAATTTCTATAGGAAGTACATATGTAGCGGCGCAATAATAAAAGTGACGACTGACCAGCCCGAGCGACCGACCAAATAAAATTAATGACCGCTAGCAGCACGCGCTGCGTGCAAGATATAATCACGTAGGATTATAACGGGATAACGAATGATACGGCTACAGTAATCCGACGATTTGGTGCGCTAGGTCGAAAATTGTACCTGCTCCTGGTGTCGCGCTGCGCGGAATATTTATGTGCATATAGAAGCATGCTTGGGAAGTAAGTAAGTAAGGAATGACATTGAAAAAGTCATTCATGCGCGAGGTTCCGCTCAGGACGCGATCCATCTTGCGCTGCTGGGTGACAAGGAATTTTTCAAATTACTGTAGAAAATGATTTAAAAAGCTTAGCGCGCCGTTTCGCAAAATTATCGAAAGTTATTCGCGACGATTAAATAAATAATTATGCACAACTCGGATTGTACAGGGACTGGTCGTCGCCCACATTTTCGCATTTTCGGGCGACTGCGGCTGGCAAATCAACATACTCGCACTCACAAAGCAATATAAAAGTTGTACAGTGTAAAGAAAAACTCAAATGAAACGCTTTAAAGTACCAGGGTTAAAGTCAATCTGTCGGGGTATCTCCGCATTCTGCAACTTTTATAAAAGTAGGTAAACTTATTTATCTCCTAAACACAGAAACTGGTCGGTAGCTAATCGAATTAACGGAAAACGAAAATAGAAAGACAGACCAGACATAAAGATAAAAAGCCTGATTTTGAACGAGGCGTACAAAAATGCCCTACGAGCGAAAATAACGTTATAATCTGAAGGGACAATGAACGGGACCTGGTTTTATTAGGACAATCCAACGCGAATGCTGTAGGAGTTCTGAAACCATGATTCAGTGCATGTCTTATCCACTAAAGAGATAACAAGCTATAGTCCGTTTCACATAACTTCGTGCATAAATTTTAAAAACTATCTCTAACAATAAGCTGCCAAATTGCGATTATTGCATTGATCTGATATATAATTATAGTAACCTCTTGGCTTACTGACGATGGAAATTCTTAAAACTTATGCGCGAAGTTATGTGATTCAGACTATAATTGAGGAATGTAGAGGATTAAAATAACAAGCCTGAGAATAACTTTTATGCTTATAAAATATTTCAGTCTGACTTTCTCCTTGACGTTTTGTTATATTATTTTTGATCAAATACATATATTTAGAAATATCCCTGTTTCCCTTCAATCTAATTTCCCACTCTATTGGATTTCCGTTCAATTTAAACCCGCCATCAATTAACTGAAGTAATCAGTAGCGGTATAAATCGAATTTGCCGATAATGACAATAAATGATGACACAAAAAAGCAGAGACGCGGTAAACAAGCAGAAAAAAGAAAAACAACGGAATAAACGTCGTCGAAAAAACAAGTTCTAATCAATCGCCGTTCGGATGCCCGAACAAGTCCAAAAAAATTGGTAGTCAAGCGGCACTCGTGAGAAAGCAACGGTAATTTATCCTAGTCCAATGCGCGCGTTTTCGTACAAAAAAAGCCGCCTCATTTGCATAAATACAAACGCGCGGGCACAAAAAAGCTAACCGCGAAGTAGAAGATGGAAGGAATCTAATTTCCAACATTAGCCACAAGTGCCCATTCGCCGTCGCGTTTGTCTTTGGTTATTTTTAGAAAGAACAGAGACCAAAAAACGAACGCGTTTTAGCGAATGAGGAAAAATTAATACGACGCTAAGGGCAATAAATGCGAGACCGAAACCCAACGGTACTAAATAAAACATTTGAAAAAATCTAATCCGGCAGCTATGGTTACGGACGGGGCAATAATTTATAATTAAAATATTTTAACGCGGCACCGTGTATACACGAGTATTAAGCTTCATTCGTACAAAATAGCTTCACTAGGTACAAAAATTGCGCCGCCGATCCGCGAAACGCGAATGTTCCCGATAGGTGAATATTTGGAGTCTGACGTGAATTACGTCAAAAAACTTGATTGCACGATTTCTATTTATTTATGCATGGAACACCGGTAAAGAAAGAGTCGTTATTAGTGCGATTGTTGCTGCGGCGAGGCGAGTTTACGACCCAAAATGAGGCGAATTGTTCGAGCACGTTGTGGGTCGATAAGGCGTAAAAGGGCACCAACGACTAATCGCTACAGTAAATATAGACAATACGTTATAAGTACGATAATGGTACCTGCTGCGTGTTGTAGAAAGCAGCAACTAGTCGCACGCATAGTGACGCCATTTATTGCGGTTTGGTCAGATATTAAAATTTGTTTACCAAAGAGATTCTGTCAAAAAATGATATGGTTTGCGGTTCGTGTTACTTTATGGCGAAGAAAAAGTTGCGCAATATTCGCGCGCACGCAACTTCGGTTCGAGCTCTGGTTACATTTAGCATCCATACATTGTCCGTATAGTTGCAAGTATTGAAAACACTCTTAGCTTATACTCGACTTTTTATGCTTTGATTTTTGCGCAAAAATTAACTTTATTTTGATACAAATAAATTTAGCCGCATTTTTTCCAAAAACACGGTTCCGGTTTCAAAAACCTAAGCATATGAATAGCGATTTTCAAACTTGACGATTCTGAGTTTGGTTGCGGCTTCTAGTTCCTGCAAGTTGTTATTAGGTTAGGCCTTACTAAGCTCTCTCTAGAATAAGATCTGCCGAATAAGGGTGAAAAATGCTAAGAATTACATCGAATAGAGAATATTTAAATTTCCGAAAATAAATGCAATACACTGTAGTAATATACGTGGGCAGCAAGAAAATTCTAGGGGTGCAAGATTTTTCAAAAGGTCAGAAAATGGCCTTAAAAATGGTGGTATGACGAAAAAACCCACCATTTTTCAACGTTTCTCATCGAGCACTATCCATTGGCATCAAAAAATTGCGAAAAGAAAACAAAAAAATTTAAAAAATTGATTTCTGGGGGGTTTGATTTCTGAGGGTGGGGGGTGGTAATTTGGTTTCTCGAGGGGTGCATAAACCCAACCCCCACGCCCAGGTGTTTGTAGTAATACTTGATCAAGTCTCGTATTCAATAATTTTTTAAGTTTTGAAGAGACAACACACCTTGGGTTAATAAGGAATATAAAACTCCCATAATTCCGTTTCTCATAAAATTACAAAAACGGTTAGGTAAATTTTTCCTTTCCGCTTAATATTCTTTCATTTTTATTACCCATGCAAATGAATCCATATTTATATAAATTGAAATGTTACACTCAACTTTCTCATATCGTAAAGTATAAATCGCTCTAAAACCTGTTGCATAAATTATTCCTTTTGAGGGTATATCACCACAAGAGACGTTTTTTCGACCTAATGCATTTCCTAGCGTTAAATTCGTTTTTCTGTTGTTTCTGCTATGATTATCTTTTACGTTACTCAGTCAATATTTTTTCAGAGAGCATGAATGCAATAAAAAAGCCTATGTCTGAATTGAAAATGTCTGAGAAGAAAAAATGAAGAAACATGCGCAAATTATACTGAACTGACCCTTTTAATCGACATAATGTCGTGTTATTTTTGACAGTGTTTCATTTTTTCAAGCACTTTAGAAGCAAATGAAGTAGGAAGGTTTGAATTTGATCTCGTAGATTAACATAATGCTCTTTGCATTATTCCAAATTTAATTCTTGTTTACTCTCGTAAAAAAGACAAAAATTCATATTTTACATATTTTATTACTTTAAAACATTGAATGAAAAATTTGAATTTCTTCGCAGATATTCAGCAGCAGGAATGCAAAATTCAATCTGGCGTGGCTTCTATCTAGTTGCAATAAGTTCGACGTAACAGCTTCGCATGCACAGTAATCGCGCTAAGAGGACGTGAGTGAGAGGCTTGTACCATACGTGGGCAGCAAAGAAAATTCTGTGGGGGTGCAAGATTTTTTTGAAGGTCGAAAAATGGCCTTAAAAATGGTGGTATGGCGATAAAAACACCATTTTTGACGTTTCTCATCAAGCACTATCCATTGGCATCAAAAAATTGCGAAAAAAACGAAAAAATTTTCAAAAATTGAATTCTGGGGGTATTTTGATTTCTGGGGGGGGTATTTTGGTTTCTGGGGGTGCATACCCCCCAACGCCCTACGCCCGGAGTGTGGCTGTACCACCGCAAGCACAAAGCTTCATAAACCCGGTAGAATAATCCTTTTTAATAATTTATCGGAGTTTTCCAAAATTACTTTAAACTGATCTGTAGTCTGTTTCACATAAGTTTGGGCATGAATTTTAAGAATTTTTATCGACATTAAACCGGCAGATTTCAATAATTATATATATATATATATATATATATATATATATATATCAGATCAACGTTTAAATACAATCTGTCAGCTTTTTGTCGGAGATAATTTTTTAAACTTATGCCCAAACTTGTGTGAAACAGACTATAGCTTGATAGGAAACGAGGAAAAGTAGTGTTTTTCGCCTCTAACATCAATTAAGACCATTTTTGATCTTGAAATTTTCGACGTCCAGGCCGTAGGAATTTCGACTCTATGCTGACAAATTCTAGGGATCTGGACAATAAAAACTGCCAAAAAACCCAGAAGTTTTCCAAAATCTAAATTCCGAGCTCTACCAATTTCAGGAATTTCTGCCGGTGTAGTCCCACTACCACCATGCCAAAACTGCCATCGTCCCAACACTGCCACCAGTCCCAACACTGCCACCGCGAGTCCCAACACTGCCACCGCAAGTCCCAACACTGCCACCGTCCCAACAGCATTGCCACCATCCCAACACTGCCACCGCGAGTCCCAACATTCACCGCGAGTCCCTCCCTACACTGCACCGTCCCAACATTGCCTCCGCGAGTCCCTACACTGCCACTGTCCCAACATTGCCACCGTCCCAACACTGCCACCGCGAGTCCCAACCCTGCCAACACGTTGTGTGTTGACAAGCACATGCACGGAAATTTTGTTGCAAAAACGCTTAACATTTGGGGCATGCATGGTACGTACGTCTTTGATAGGCTGAAATCATGCGGAAGGTGACGCGGAATTGAACGTGCATATAGTGAGGAGTGAGAGGGGTTTTACCTCCACTGAGATGTTCAGAAATTAGATATCAAAGATTGCTTTAATTACAAATTAGCCCATTTCTAGGCAACTTCGACATGGCAATACATCATAAATGCAACATAGGAATTACTACACAAAAAATTTTAAGATTTAGCATCTAACAAGCTCTTGATTCTACCCTTCACTAGCGACCCCACCATTACAATCCATTAACATTATGTACTTAATGCTTTTAATTGCATGTGAGCAGCGACTAAATTCTGGGAGTGGATCTTATAGGACAAACATTGAGGAAAAGTCAAAAACACAATTGTGGGAGATCCGTTAAAGTTGAGACCCCCTCCCGCCAGAATTCTATTTTTAGTAGCATTTTTGGTGATTTTACCCATCTTCCCCCAGAATTTTCTACTGCTCACGTATGTTTACAACCCCCTCCCCATGCATGCTCCAAAATATTAAGCGTTTTTGCAATAAAATTTCGGTGCATGTGCATGCCAACACACAACGTGTTGGCAGTGTTGGGACTCGCGGTGGCAATGTTGGGACTCGCGGTGGCAGTGCTGGGACTCGGGGCGGCAATGTTGGGACTCGCGGTGGCAATGTTGGGACTCTCGGTGACAGCGTTGGGATTGGTGGCGGTGTTGAGACGGTGACACTGTTGGGACGGTGGCAGTGTTGGGACACGATCTTTCTGCCGAATCCCGGGGTCTTAACCACATCTGGTTGTGGGAAAGGGTTCTGAGGGTGTGCACCCCCCTCCGAAAAAACCAAAATACCCCCAGAAATCAAAATACCCCCCAATTCAGAATTCAGTTTTTAAAATTTCTTTCGTTTTTTCGCAATTTATTTGATGCCAATGGATAGTGCTCGATGAGAAACGTCGAAAAATGGTGTTATTTTCGCCATATCACCATTTTTAGGGCCATTTTTTCGACCTTTAAAAAATCTTGCATCCCCCCAGAATTTTCTTGCTGCCCGCGTATAGTCCTAACCCCCAAGCTCATCCCTTCCATGCCCATGTACGTCGTTGGCCCCTGAATTTGATGAGTCTTAAATTCTGAATTCCATTGTCTTTGCAAACACTCGTAGACAGATAAAAATAATGATATATTTGAGCGTTTCTACCAGCAAAGAAGAATTAATTTGAACAAAAATTACAAAATCTATTCTGAAAGCGCCCTGAAATTCTGGGCCTATCAGCTAAAAGCATTCTTAATTCTTTCTAATGGTCTCTCTGATACGCTTCAGGAATTTTTAATTTTTTCCACTGATGGACCCTTACAAAAAATACTCGTACTTTCAAGATTTCCGGGGATTTAGTCCCCCTTTCCTTAACGTCAAAAATGATCTTAAAAGTGGTCATACGGCGAAAAAAACACCATTTTTCGACGTTCTCTCATCGAGCACTATCAATGGCATCGAAAAAATCGCTAAAAAGCGAAAAATTTCAAAATTTGAATTCTGGGGGGTATTTTGATTTCTGAGGGGGCTATTGCAACTTCTGGGGGGTGCATACTTCCCCAAGCCTCCCCACGCCCACGTGTGATGCCAACGTGTGGTGAAAGCGGGTACGATTGCACCATAGGTGCAATCAGTTGCCTTTTTCAATAAGCTTGCTCATAAAAGACTTGAAAAAATCAAAAACTAATGTTTTCTCTGTATAATTCAATCGGATTAACTCGACAATAGAGTTCGCATGCAGGCATAAATTAGCAAAAAGGTAAGTCGAAGCAAGTTGCTTGAGGAAAATAAATAAAATTGCTAAATAAAAATGAAAAAAAGAAATAAAAAATCGTAAGCACAAGCGTCTTCCAAGCAATAATTGCTGGATTTTTATCCATAGTTGAGTAATTAAGGCGCCTTTACGAGTAGAACGTTCGCCAAAAATAATTATAAGAACCAATAAATTTTGGCGGCAATACGCGCTAATAATTCTTGTTGACTATATTAACAACGGGGCGCTAACGCGCTAATAATAAACAACAAGATTATTAGACAAAAATAAAAGTTGCAATCTTTATTGTTCAGTCGATTAAGGCGATCGTAAAAGAATTAAGGAAAAAAGCCATTTAACGCTAACGTCGCCATTACGCCCATTTACGAGCCATAAAATGAATGGCCCGCGGGCTTTTTATTTCTCATAATTTTTTCACCGAATAGCAGATAATAGTGGTATAATCCTTCGGTAACAACGATTCGGACGAGAGAATTGTAGACAAAACAACGGAGTCGGTAAAGCAATAATAACAATAATAATAGTAATGTGAAGCACGCCTTTGAACAAGCGTTATTGACAAAATCGAATTACACTCATTCGGCCGAAAAATATGGAGAAAAAGTAGTTTTCGTCGAAAAAGCGACAAATTATTTACCGACGGCCCATCGCGCGTATTTACGTCTATCTGTGCGCGAATGCGCGATAAAATTCGGTCGAACCTTTTGACAATAACTTACAAAGACAATGGCGATATGAGAATCCACTCGAAAGTTCCAAAAAAACGGGCCGAAAATTGTCCCAAAAAAAAAATTCGAATCGGAATCAAACAGATCGCGGAGTAAGCGAAACACGGTAAATCGATCAGGAAAGGGGAGTCGAATTCGATGTTCTCCAAAAATAGAAATAAAAATTTGTCGCCGCCGAAATATTGAGATGGGGCGCAGAAAGACAAATATTTAACTAGCTCTTAAATAAAAATGAGGCTGTGAACGAGAAATGCGGCTCAATTCGATCGAACCGGTAGACTTGAGGTTGTTATTGTACCGAAATTGAGTGTCAAGAAGAATAATCGGGCAAATCGGCAAAACGATTACTCGACGCAAAATTTTTAACGCGGTTGAATTAAGATATAAAACAAGGTCACCTTCGGCAGAAGCACGGTGGGAAAAAGGCCACTCATTTTCATATATTACGCAAAAGTGGGCAAATAATCTTTCCTAATAAAGATCTCGTGTCATTCACACTACCGGACAAATTTTTATGACGAAACTATCGTTGTGCGATTTAGCCCGTTCCTCAAATACGTTAATCCCGAAACTGGCAGAGGTAATTCGAGGTTGAAGAAATTTAAAATATGATAAATAAAATAAAACTGAAAAGAAAATGAAAAGGACGTCCCTGATACATCTAATACATGGAATCCGTTAAATCTCAGCGACTTTGTATTCATGATTAAGGCCTTTTTAGCACACCTGGGCGTGGGGGTTTGGGGGTATGCACCCTCCCCCAGAAACCAAAAATACCCCCAGAAATCAAAATACCCCCAGAATTCAATTTTTGAAAACTTTTTTTCGTTTTTTCGCAATTTTTTGATGCCAATGGATAGTGCTGATGAGAAACGTTGAAAAATGGTGTTTTATCGCCATACCACCATTTTTAAGGCCAATTTTCGACCTTCAAAAAATCTTGCACCACCCCCCAGAATTTTCTTGCTGCCCACGTATGCTTTTTAGGCGTATTAAAGAATGTATAGCGAAGCAATCAGCAATGGAAACTTGCAAAGTAACCTATAATAAAACCAAATACCAAACCTTCGTTTACTTAATTTAATGCATTATAGCTTAATCTAACCTTAAATATAGCTTAAATCAATCAACTATAATTCTTTAAATTGTTCATCTTACGCACAAAGTTTGGCAGTACTTTGTCAACGAGCTGCAAAACAGGAAAAAGTACGAAAAGCGCAAAATTTCAGAGACATTTTGTTCCCTTAAAACGGGCACTTGAACACTTGTTCCAAAAAATACGAATACTATCTCCGAAGTACTTTATGTAAAAAATGCCGAAGATGACTCAACTAGATATTGTACAGAATAGCAGACGGACACGCCAATGCACAAAAATAGCTCATGTCGGTCTGCAAAATTGAACAGATGTGCACAGCAAGTGATAACTGGTTACCATGCACCTGCCGCCGTTTTATCATTACTAGCGAAAACGTCTCAATAATGCGCAACGCGTAAAAAGTGGACAATTTTCGCAAAAAATCGTCTGATATTTTGAAATATTGAACTAACAAAAATAGTCAGCTGATGAGAACACGTTCGACGCGATATTAATCGAGCCACTAATAATGCATTGCGTATAGAAAGCAAAAATGCGCTTAAAAGAAGTTTAGCTAAAGCCCAACGCCGTGTTTATACGGCTAAGCTGCACCGAGTTATAAAAATTTAACATTTGGTACTAATTTGAGTCCGGCCGAACGCAAAATGCCGGGGAAAACTTTTTCAAAAAACCAACGCCTTTCCGTCTCAACGGATGGCCCCCTAACAAATTGCCTAATCAGTCGATTTTTTGCACTTCCGGTTCGTTCGGCTAATAAAGCGAATTAAGCCGCTAACCCGGGCCATCGGCTTTTACGTAATTTGAGGAGCCTGACGTTTATTTGACGTAAGAATTGAAATGTAATTTTCGTATAAAAACTTTCTGATTGCTTCCCAAACTCCTTTGAGAATCTAATATCGTACATGGTAATCAATCGTCTTCTTCCGCCTCGGCTTTACGTAAGCCGCGTTTTAAGCTTTAACGTAAGCGCACTAGAAAATTTATTCGTGAGTAGCGGACCACTCGAATTATTGCCAGACGAAGGCCTAGTAAGGGTTTAATTGGCCAAAATAATCCCAATGCACGCAGCGAAGCTAGGTTAGATAATTTCGTTGGTATTCATTGAGCAATTTTCGACATAATCATAAACAGTTCTTTGCAAAAATTTGCATATTTAGCGCGGCGCAACCAGATCCGATTTTCGCCGCTTCTTGTCGAGCTAATGCGTTTATTTTGGTACTTCGCACGACAGACGCAGCTTGTCGCATCGCGAATAGGCAATAAAGCTAATCGGGGCTAAAGCGGTTGTTTATTGGTAAATGGAATTTGTGAGTCTTTTGCCGGACAACAAATCCAACGCGGAATCCGCTTATTTAATTTACTGGCTAGACAGTTCAATTCCAATTTCTGGGTACTTTTCTGCGAAGTCTTTTCGGTCTAAGAATAGGCAATTATGGGATATTTTACTTAAATCGGTCAGTTGCTCACTGAAAAAATAGAGGACATTAATAAAACGCTAAACGTATTTCATTCTCCATGCAAATTTTTGTGCTATTTTAATGCTAGAAAGCAAGAAGCTGAACGTTCGAAGAAATCATTTACAGAATTATCACTAAAATGAAAGATTACGGATAAGGACCGATTATCCGTTGCATTTTAGATCTTGCAAAATGACCTGGTTCACTTGATACTATATTTGTACATACAGTAGGTGCACATGCAGCTGGTGTCTGAGGTCCATCCTACCAGAATAGAAAAGAGCCTATGTCTGTAGTCTGTTTCACATAAGTTTGGGCATAAATTTTAAGCATTTTTTCGAAAGCAAGTCGACGGATTACGATAATTATTTATCAAATTAATGCTGCAATCGCAATCTGTCGGCTTATTGTCGGACATGCCTTTTAGAATTTATGCTCAAACTTGTGTGAAATCGGACTATAGTACCCCTGAAATTTGATTTTGTGGTTGATTTCTCGATATTTTGCCCAATCATACCCAAAGAATCTGGCTCTCGCCAATAGCTTGCACACCTTCATATTCTCAGTGAAAGGTCCAGATCTCCCAGCAAACGCGGGGTGCCTGCTAGGAGGTCTCAAGCCGGACCCTTCCCCGAGTTGGTGGAGGGATTGGGGTCCCGGGTGACCGACAGTCCCGGGTGACTCACAGTCCCGGGTGACCGACAGTCCTGGGCCAGCCGACAGTCCCGGAGTGACCGACAAATGGTTTTAAAAATAGATCTGCTCAATCAAAAAAATTCCCGTCTGGCCGACGGTCCCGGGTGGCCGGCTGTACCGGGTGGCCGACTGTACCGGGTGGCCGACAGCCCCGCAAGGCCGACTGTACTGGCTGGCCGACAGTCCCGGATGGCCGACTGTACCAGGTAGGCCGACAGTCCCGGGTGATCGACAAGTGGTATAATGGCGAGGTTTGTCATAAAAATTCCTAACTTACAAATGATTTTCGGAATTAATGAGCTCAAGTAGGTACCTATTTATGCACCTAAATAGTTTTACCAATGTCGATAACATTGTTCCTACAAATTCATAGCAAATTTAAAACATGCAGGATTTTGTAAAAAAAGGCCTATTATTTACAATGCGTAATATTTTACTGCTATCCTACTTAAACTTATTGTGGCTATCCTACTTGAACTTATTGTTTAGTGCAATCCTACTTAAACTTATTTAGTGCTATCCTGTGTACTTGTACTTATTGTTTAGTGCTATCCTACTTAAACTTATTGTGACAAAAATGAATCTTTGATACAAAATTTTTACTTTTGATACTTTATAATAAATATGTACATTTAATAAGTTTATATACAATATGTACATGTAAAAAGTTTAGACTCACGTCTATGCCAGTGAAAACTTTATTGCTATTCTTAGAGAATGAAAAAAATTACGTATTTCGATTTTGAAAACATGTACGCGCATACATACATTCGTACTATGTACATACAGGGTGGTCCACTTATCTATCCGGAGTTTTAAAATAGTGTAAAACATGCCGTTTTTGTGTAAACAACGTAAAACTTTAGCAAAGGTAAAGTGAACATTAGAATTACATCTGACAAAAATTTAGTTAGGATTGTGTTGCTTCTATCGTAGTGTTATTCAATTTATCCATGGCCTACTCTATTCTGGAGCGTGCAAAAGTTGCAGTATCATGGTTCGAGTGGACTGGCAGTGTTGTTAAGGGTTCAAAGGAAATTTCGAACTGAATTTGGACGCGAACCACCAACAGATAAGAGCATCTGGCCAAATGGCATAGCCTTTTGATGGAGACTGCGATCGGTTTGTGATGTTAAAAGAGAAAGGAGCCGGTCAGCTAACTCTGCAGAAAATTCGACTCTTGTTCAAGAACATTTCACTGAGAACCCCCATTTTTCAACCTCGCTCGGGCTTCAAATGCGTTAATGATGAGCCGAACTACCATTATGAGGATTCTTCGGGACTTGAAGTGGCATCCATACAAAATCCAAATCGTGCAAAAAATTACGGATGAGGACAAGGAAAAACAGACTTCAATTTGCTCAAGGATGAGATTGAACGAATGGAAATTAACCAAGATCACTTGGAAAACTTGATGTTTTTGCAGATGAGGCCCACTTCCACTTAGACGGGGGGTGTCAATAGGCACAACCGTCGCTATTGGTCGCCAATTAATCCACGCTGGGTGGGCTGAAGAAGCTGCTTGCATTCCCCAAAAACCACTGTTTGGGCTGCTATTGGTCAGCATGGCTTGATTGGTCCGTTTTTCTTTGACGAGACAATAAACAGTAATCGCTATTTGGAAATGTTGCAGAATCAATTTTATCCTGAGTTACAAAACAGGCACCTTCAAGACATCATTACGTTTATGCAAAGATGGCGCCCCTCCTCATTGGGGTCGATTAGTCCGTGAAATTGGTTGAATGAAAAGTTTCCAGGGCGCTGGATTGGGCGCGGTTCACCCAACATGCCAAGGCTCTCCCGGATCGCCTGATTTGACTCCTTGCGACTTCTTTCTCTGGGGCTTCATCAAGTCCAAGGTCTATACAACACGTCCAGCTAATATTGATGAACTTAAAAATCGTATTTATGATGCTTTTCGAACAAGTTACCATTGAAATGCGAACGAAAATTTTATTGGAGTATCGTGAACGCTTGTACAAAATGACTGAAAACCATGGTGCTCATGTTGAAACTTATATTTAAATGCGTTGTTTAACAATTGGCTTCAAACTTTGTCAGTAAAAACTTGCTTGTTTGCAGGTTCTTCACGCAAAATTTCATAGCCCAATCTTTAAAATTGATTGAGCTTATATTCATAGTAATAGTACAACCGGGTCATTTGGGAATTTTATGCCATATATCGATCACCCGGTACAGTGTCGGCCACCCGGGACTTTCGGCCACCCGGTGCAGTCGGCCACTCGGGACTGTCGGCCACCCGGTACATTCGGCTATCCGGAAATGTCGGCCACCCGGTACAGTCGGCCACCAGGGACTGTCGGCCACTCGGAACAGTGGGCCGGTAGGTCTGTCGGTCACTCGGGAATTTTTTGATCGACAGATTTATTTTTATACTATTTGTCGGTGACCCAGGACTGTCGGTCAGCCGGGACTGTCGGTCACCCGAGACGTTACCGGTAGAAGAACCCAAAATTGAATTTTTGGTACTATTCTCTCACGATTTTGTCCCATTAGACCCCAGAGTTTCTTTGCTTTATATACATATTTGCTAGCTGGGCGATTTACAGTGTTTGCGAGGTATACACGAGTTTAAACGGAGAGCCGTTAAATCAGTGGGTTTCAGATGAAGAAGAACGGTACAACCAAGTATGGAAATAAAACAAAATGCGTACAAAAACGCGCTACGGAACAAGGATTCCTTATTGCTTTCTTTGCTAAAACTTATGAATGCACATCATGCAGACTGGTTCTGTTAATGCCAAATTTGCCAAAATCCAACACAAAATACGCTACTGAATTTCACTTGGTTTCAAATCTTATTGAAAACAGGGCTATCCATCCACTCTAATCTGATCTAACGATATAATATTTGTATATAAGAGACTTTATCCGACACCTCACAATACTTATCAGTAATGCATCGCTGTAAATCTCGTAAACGTCATCTAAACTCGCATTTTACGCCATTTTTTCAACATAATCAAAAGTATAAAATTATCTCCACTCATTTTGAAGCGTGGTGCCGTTTGGTCGCGCTTATGGCAAAATTATAAAAAATATTGCCACTGGCGCGAAGAGTCGGAAATTTGACAATCTTCTAACAAATAATTCCATTTCTTATCCTTCCATGCATTATCTCACCTATCAAAGGTTCCTTCTGGCTAAGCTAGAGATAAAAACTAATCACTAATAATGATAATAATAATAATATTAATAATAATAATAATAATTGAAATAATTAAAATAATAATTATGTTGTATGCTCTTAGCTACTTGTGCATGAAAAACGTTGTTAAACCTAAACAAGAAGCAACTTCTCACTTAAACAAAGTTGTACGTAGACAAAGTAACGTATAAAATTGTCCAAATAACAAGCAACACAGCAACTATCAACAAAACAATCAACTGCATACGAAAATCAACCGTCTGTTGCTCTGCATTTGCTTTTGGCGGACGACAGAAGGGCGAACAAACTGCCACAGAGGGCGTCTCAGCGGGTCTTCTCGGTTCGAGTTCATGATTCTCACTTGAACCTCAATCAGTAATGAACGTTACAAACAAGAAATAAATCAAGTGCGATGTCCCTTTTTTAGTGACACGCAGTGCAATAGTTGTAATGTCTGTCATAAGTTCGCACATAAAATAGCAAAAATATTGAAGGGGTCCAGGAAGGAACTTTCATTATTTGGCTTTCCTGACTCAATTGAATAAACATCAAAAATCACTCGTAAAAATACGTTTGGAAAAGAGTCAGCATTGCTAGAAAAGATTAGGCAAAGAACAATCTGTTATACTTTTTCTACGTGAAAACGGGAGGAATTTGTAAAAGTCTCTTATGAAGTGAACATAGCGCCCAGAAGCTAAAAAAATTTCATTTAGTAATAAGCGAGCTTTAGTGCGAGAAACATATGTATTGCCTTCCTTTATTTAAATGATATTTTATTTGGCCAAGGAAAATTCGTGAAGTGATTCGCGTGTAACCAATGCATAGGCAGCAGTCGAATTCTGGAGGTCTGGCTGGGTGCTGGCAAACAAGCGAAAAACCAGAAAAAACATGACATGCTTAAAATTCAATTTAGGGGCCTAAGGGACTGTCAAATTTTCGGGGTCTCAAAGCAGACATGCCCAGGGGGTGGGGCGATCTAGACCCCCGAATCAAAAATTGAGAAACTTTCTGTAGAAAATGAAACAAAAAAAAACCACACGGATGAAAATTGAAAATTTTCTTCAAAAGTGCTGTAAACTGACCAGAAATGGTATAATAACATACCTAGCTTTAACGCTATTTTAGCGCTTATACCAGTTTGAGCTCATTTTGGACCAAAAATTCTATTTTAGACCCCTTACCGGCTAACAACCCCCCCCATCGACCCGTTTGCGCATCCATGGTCTTACCATTCGACCATCCCAAGCCCAGGTTTTCACATAATCCATCAACTGTGTGCAATTAGGCATGTAAAAACGGTCGGCTTCAAGTGCGCCGCCATGTTCGAGTCAGGCCCACAAGAATTTAAAACGCGCCGTTTTGGGATAAAAAATGGGCACCCGTCACAAAAACACTGATTTTTGACGTTTAGGACATTGCTCTTCTTTCTAAAACATAAAACCCTAAAAAATCTCAAAAAAATTTGGAAAAAATTAACTCACATAATTGAACAAAAAATGCGAATATGCGTGGAGCGCCGAAAATTTGAGAATTCTTAGCCCAAAATGACCCATGCGAACGATTGAAAGGGCACATTATGGTGAGTCGCAGGCTCGCAGCCATTTTACGAATGATCAAAAGCCATTATGTGGGTAAACGCCTCAGAACTAGTGTTGGCAAAGTTAGTAAAATACGATAGAGTTAGGTTAGGGTTCACCCCATTCCGAAAAAGTTAATAGGGTTAGAGTTAACTCTAACCTTATTCCTTAAAAAGGGGTTAACCCGTTTTAAAAGGGTTATTTATATGATGAACAAAGCACGCTTTTTGGCACTCGAAAAAATTTGATTCAAAATAGACTAAACTTTTAAATTGTGCATCTTTATTGAAGTTGCTTTAAAGACGAAGCCCCTTTCCAAATCAGCAAATCCTAAACTTGCAACAATTGCAACAACAAAGATCAAACAATGCTTGCCTGGCTACTTTTAGACATTAACAAGAGCTACCTAGCTTTGTCCATATATGCGTATATATGTAGTATATATATATATATATATATATATATATATATATATATATATATATATATATATATATATATATATATATATATATATATATATATATATATATATATATATATATATATATATATATATATATATATATATATATATATATATATATATATATATATATATATATATATATATATATATATATATATATATATATATATATATATATATATATATATATATATATATATATATATATATATATATATATATATATATATATATATATATATATATATATATATATATATATATATATATGAGATGTGCACGGGGCCGCTATTTTTGCCGGGGCCGGGGCCGGGGGCCTGGCCGGGGCCTCTACAAAACATATACCCTATTCTTACTAAGCTATACCAAGCATCCACATTATTTCTATACTGACCTAACATCTTAGTATTACTATTGTAAGCAATTACATATTGCTTTAATGAATTAAAGACTTAAAAATAAGCAGATAAAAGAGAAATAAACAAAAAATTAATAAATAATTGTGAATATAGTTGTTAGGCATAGAAAACAATAAGCTAAGCTGAATAGAATATGACTTTTCTATAGTATTTATGCTGATTCGATGACAGAAATAGACGAGCAAAACAGTACAATACAAAAGATTACGATTACATTGCACGAGAAATAAGTAACCCAGAGATTAACTACACGCTTGAAAAACTTATCTCTAGAATATCAACAAAATCATAGGGGCGAAAAATGCTTGTACGACGAAAATCATTTACCAAGATTAGGGAACATGCATAATCAAATTAAAATAATATTTAAAAAATTAATTGAAAACCACACAAGAATGAAGACATTTGCTCTATTATTTGGCGCACAGCGCGCCTGAAATTAGTGAAAAATCGCATATATTAAAGCAAACGAATTCTATCTGGATGATAAAATAAGTTGCCGTACCCTAGCATTTTTTAAGGTACATAAGTACGTAGATCGATTTATAAAACAATTTTACAGACACTGGTGAAAGTCCCTTGCATTTTAAACTTTATTGTCTAAGAATTATCGGTCAAACGTGCTTATTTTTGCAATAAAAATTGTTAATTGAGCTAAGCTATTCAAGAATGTATCGAAATGTTTCAATGCTCACTCAAATCTTGATTATTAGATTACCTGAAGCGAAACACAACAGTAGCCTAAGCTTAATTTTAACGAAATTTAGCTTATTTTTGCGAATAAATAAATATTATGTTGCGTAATTCGGCAAAAAAGATTAATTTTGCTCGATTTTCATTAATTTTTAATCGTTTTTAGAGGCCCCGGCCCCCGGCGCCGGGAGCGCCTGGCAACCCGGCCCGGGGGGCCGGGAGCCGGGGCCGGGCCTGGCACATCTCTAATATATATATATATATATATATATATATATATATATATATATATATATATATATATATATATATATATATATATATATATATATATATATATATATATATGTCATAGGTAGCGCGTTAGCGCGTACCTATAATATACTTGGGTACCCCCAACACCTGGGCACTCCCCCTACAGCTATAACGGGACACTTCTGGAAGGTGCGGTTTTTTTAAAAGAAATATAATAAAAAAATTCGCTGCCCGTGTTTTTTGTTTTTCTTGAAACTCAAAATTGACTGTGTAAAGAAGGTGTAAAGTTTTTGTGTAACGTTATAACATAGGACAAATTTTGGGACCTTTTTACTGCGGCATGTGGACAACTGAGTATTGATGACTCGAAGGATTGAACAGAATAGGATAATAGAGGGATGAATTCTACAGATGACACTTTTTTTTGTTTTTGAAATTCGCATTATTTATCGAACGGCAGTGTAAAGAGTGCGAAAATCTGGGGGTGAAAAAGCACTTTTTGGTCGAGTTTTCAACCTTCCTATGTCCGATACTAACTCCGGTTATGAGGTTTTTAAAATGTTTTCCGGACAGAAATGTAGAGCGGATCAAGGGCTACATTCTGCATATAAGCAAAGTCTTTTATGCTCTATGGTGAGTTAGATCCTGGGGTTTAAAGTTTACACTCTAGTGGATGGTGTAAAAAAACGGATTTTAACTAAGATTTCTCTGCCAAATTTTTCCGCTTATGAGTCAGCGCAAATCGAAGACAGTATTAATAAAGTGCCTCACAGGGGCTAAAACATCGCAGCAAACCGCATTTAAAAAAACGCAATATTGAGTTATTTATGGGGGGGTAAAGTTCGAAATCAGAGGTAAAAAATGGGCTAAAAACACGTTTTTTCCGAAGTTTGATTGATAAATCATGCCAAATAATTTTTGCAACAGAATTTTGGCACACAGGAATGTACTACGATTTAAAAGCTACAAATTGTACCAAACCGAATTTCTTTAAACTCAATGGGGAGTTCGGTACGGAATTTTAAAGTTTACAGTGTTCTAAATGGTGGAAAATACGTTTTTGTTGCGTTTTTTGTTCGCCACTTTCTCCGTCCAGAAGTCGGGATAAGTCTAATAGAATAAAAATAAAGTGCTTTATATTGGGTGCATGTCAAAGCAAATTGTCTATATATTTAGCGAGTGTAAAGTCAAAAATTTGGAGTTTTAAATGCGTTTCTGTCTTGTTTTTTCTGCCTGCTTCTCCGGTTACGAGTCAGGGACACGTTTATCAAGTCTAGAAATGGACCAGGAATCAAATTTGATATGCCGAGTCTGGCGCATAAGTTTACACTCTACGGTGTTGTAAAGTAGTTTACACCAATTGTTAGTTTGCCCATAGAACATTATGTAGACTTAATTTTTTCATAAATATTAATCGTAATATCGGAACAATATCAAAATTACGAATATGACTAAAATCTTCTTTACACTAGGTGCTTCTACATGAAGTTTACACTACATATATATTTATCTTCGTTTTTTAGCATTCCTGAAACCTGATTTTTTCTTGGAGCCTAGAAGTTTTCAAAGGATCAAATGTGAGACGTCACGTAGGCGCGTTTGTTTACATCCAACAGTGATGTAAAGTAGTTTACATTCATTGTTTATATGTCCTCAGACCATTGTAGAGACATAATTTTTTCATGAATGTTGATCATAATATCCGAGTAATTTTTTACACTGCATGTTAGCCTTTGTTCTAGAGCATTGCAAAAATCGAAATTTTTTCCTGAGATATAAAAATTTACAGGGAATGAAATATATACGTCAATTGGGCGCACTTGCTTACACTCAGCAGTATTGCAAAGTGGTTTAAACCTAATGTTTATTGTCTTTAAAACATTATGGAGACTCATTTTTCCATAAATGTTGAAAGAAATATCGGAGCAATATCAAAATTACGAATCCGACTAAAATATTCTTTACGCTATGTGTTTGTGTAAAGTTTACGTTACGTGTTAACCTCTAATTCGATAGACTTGCGTAGAGACTTTGTAACTGAAGTCAAGAAATTTTCAAGGATTCATATGTGAGACATCAATAAGTGAGTTTGTTTACCCTCAAAAGTAATCTAAAGTGATTTAAAAATTATGTTCAAGTGTCCTTAGATCATTGAAGAGATGTAATTTTGTCTTAAATGGGTTGCATTAAAGTTAAATCTTTCTTAGCCGTGTTTATAATATGTTTCACAAAATCTTGCACATGGAGAGCTATCGTTTAATTGATGTAAATTGCCTGCAAAAGTGGTTTAAAATGAACCAGCAATCACACTACTGTGCACAGAAGTCGACAAAGATATACAGCTTTATTGTAATCATGTACATTAATAAGCCGTAAACTGTTAGTATTCTATACACCTAGTAGTTGTGTAAAGTTTGCACTATTCATTTGTTGTTAATATGTAGTCTATACTACAAATTTATTTTACTACCAAATCAAAGCGTTAGTGTTCCTTACATTTGATATTTGCGTGAAGTTTTTTGAATTTTTGCCGAAAATCTTTGCCTTCTAATTTACCAACATCCCGCCTTTTCCATTTTCTTGAAGTTTAAAATCTTTTATAATTCTCTCATAATTTAATGGTAGGTTTTAACTTCAAGTTTCTCTTGGTTTACAACTCTCGCTTAGCAAGCTCATTTTTCAAAACTTTTTCATAGTGATCAGATTAGTTGCGTTTAGTTTGGAATTGGTGGACGGTCGTTATTTTATTACTCGGCTTAAATAAACCAAGTGACTATCTTTTGATTATTTTCTTCATCGCAAATTCAAACACCCGAATTTTCAATTTGAAAATTGACCCAATTTTCAATTTGAAAATTGATCCACTTTTCAATTTGAAAATTGAAAATTGGGTGTTTTCAATTTCAAAAGTCACAACACATTGTGCTTGTGTATTGATTGAGTGAGGATTTGCAATGTGAATTCGTTGGTTAAATTTTTGTGCTTGATTATAAGTGAACTGCACATTAAGAAGAAATAACTTTAATGCAGTTTTAATTTGAAAATGGATGGTGTCAATAAGGTTGTCTTGTTTAAAAAGGATAATGCTGATGTTAAGAACAATATTGTTTTCCGCGTTCTTGGACTGTTGTCATTATTGTGGCATGTTACTGATTGTGTTTACTGACTGATGTACTGAAATCACGCTAATTAAAAGTAGTGTACTAGCAAAGAAAAATGCTCCGATGGAACAAAAAAGATGAATATACTTGGAATTGTGGATTATTACGGATGTAAAAGGAGGGGACTAGGAAAAATCTACCTAAAGTCGGAAAATCTGCTAAAATCACACTTTCTCTAAGCAACGCAAAAAAATCGATGTATATTCTGCGGCCTCTAAAAAAGTGTCTTTTTTAAATAATGTTCGAAGTTTCAGATAAGAGTGTATAAACGAAATCTATCAAGGTTACTTTTTTTAAATTGCTGGCACCTGATTGATAGAAAACTAAGAGGTATTGTATTTAAAGTTGTTTTGTTTTATGAGCATTATAGCAAGCAAAGCAGGAGCCGATTGATTAGTGCACACAATCGTTTCGGGCATGCTAGTGTATCTACATTAGGTCTGTTTCAAGTCAACTTACGTGTTTCCTACTGTTTTTAACCAACCATGTCTTCAATTGTCTTCGATGTTTGCTATTTCATTCAATTGGCTTGGAAGACTGTTAGTTTACTTAATATCATTTCCCATAGCTACTGCATAGCTAACGTGCTGCTGTTTCAATCATTGTTATGGTTGAATATTTATTTTAATCTGTTGGCCGCAGAATATACATGGATTTTTTGCGTTGCTTAGAGAAAGTGTGATTTTTAGCAGATTTTCCGACTTTAGGTAGATTTTTCCTAGTCCCCTCCTTTTACATCCGTAATAATCCACAATTCCAAGTATATTCATCTTTTTTGTTCCATCGGAGCATTTTTCTTCTGTATATATATATATATATATATATATATATATATATATATATATATATATATATATATATATATATATATATATATATATATATATATATATATATATATATATATATATATATATATATATATATAATACTAGAAAACTACGAGGCTAGCAGCAGAGAGATGTTGCTATTCGGAATTTAGAGGCCATAACAAAGTCAAAAACAAAGAGCCCTTCCTCAAATCTTCCTAAACTCAATTTAACTTTTTTCACATGAAACTTACCTACCTATATTCTTCTCTCGCAAAAGATTATTACCTAATTACCTAATGCGGTAACCTAAGAGGGATGCGGTAAGCTAAGAGTTTAAAAATGTCACCAATGAGATCAGCGCATTCGAAAACCTAGGAAAAGAACGAAATAAGACCTAATAATGGCCGCTCGGATAAGTTGTTGCGTCATTTGAATTCGTGTACGAAAGGTAAGTGTGCACCACGCACAGGAATACCGAGTGAATATAACCACAATAATGGGAATCTATTGGCAAAAGCATGCATATTGAAAAAGCTTGGATGGAAAAACAATTGATTAAGGATAGGAAAGTAAACAGCACCACGCGAGAAGAGGCGTTAAGACAACCAGGCCTTAAATGCTTTAATTGGCTTTGCTCCAAATGCACAAAAACAGGAAATAACGAAATAATTTACGACTATCAGTCTCTTTATCGAAATTTTGCCATCCAGGGTTTGGCTAAAGTTAAAAAGTTTAAGCTCTTTTTTGCGCAAAATTAATTTTCAAATTTTTCAAAAATTTTTGCACCGGAAATTATTCCAAATAAATACGGCAATGTAAAAACTACGAAAAAACGATACTATGCACGTGAATAGCCGGTTTTCGGATATATTTTTGGGTGTTTTCAAAAAAAAATTATGGCATCGATCGCGTCCTTCTCCCCCTTAGGAGAATCCTAGATCCACGCTACTGGGTAAGTTGGGTAAGGCACTAATGGGTTTGTTATACGACTAATGTTACCACTGTTTTAGTTGAATCGTGTGTCATCAGTTGAATTTTATTCTATTTACGATCACGCTGAATAGTGAATTTAATTCGGCCATAAATTAATTCTAAGCAAAGCATATTAGGAGTCAGGACTAGTTCAATAAGTGCATTTAGTTTTGCTAGTCTCAATATATTTTGTCAATCTGACGCTGTAAAAATCGAGGCAGCTAAAAAATTACAAAAATCAAAAGTGTCATACTTCCTTCCGAATAGTCGTAGTTAAAATTGTTGTCCGAATGAAATAGGGTAGTTTTTATCAATACAGGCGTAAACGGTTCTACCCGTGTCATTTTTTTGTCGTAAAACAATACTATTTTATGTCGCACAGACGTACAAGGCCATCGAAAAGAAGACTTTTCGGTCACGTTTTATGAAAAAAATTTAATTATTCCTCCATTTAAAATTGATTTTTCTTGTAAAAAGTAGAATTGCAAGTTTTTAAAGTTTTAGCGTAAGCACCACACTAAATTAGGTGGCATGGGATTTAGTCAGTCGCATGAGGACTATTACTCGAGCTATTCTAGAATTTAGTTGGCGATAACAAGCAAAATGAATTCAAAATCCAGTCCGATGAAGTCATTACGTGATTGTAAAATGCAGTAATTGAGTTCGAACAAGCTCGTACCTTGTATACTAAAATTATTATTCGATAATATTGGGCCAGAATCAACAAAGGGACGAGATGAAGAGAGTATTTTTCACGAATTTTAAAGCATGAGTTGTTTTGAATGAAAAACCGAATCCTGTTTCTGGAAAACATAGTAATTATCCTACGTCATTTTGTTTGCCAAGTTTGGATGAAATACAAAAATACTGCTCTAGCCGAAATTTTCAACGATCTGGCACTCTCCCATTTCTCGAATTAGACGACTTATTTAGACTAAATTCAGAATTGGGTCATCAAAAACTTAGGCTGAAAGGCATAGATGACGCGCCATGTGGATCTTTCGATCCTCTTACATTTGCATCATAAAAGATATAGCGTGAAGAAAGAGAAAAATGGATTAAGCTTTTTTGAAAGCCACTAAAAGTTGTAAATTCTCAGGCCAAAACAGAAAAGATCTTACTCTGCAATATTTCAAATAAATCAAGATTTTTCGTTTGAAAACTTTATCTCAATTCTCGTAGCGGTGCTATATTCCGATGGATCGAAAAAAGGTGAATATACTTGGATTTCTTCATTGTTTAAGGATGTAAAAGGGTGGAGTACGAAAAAATTCCTATGCGTGGAAAAACCTATAAGAATGTGCTAAACAGTTAGACTTCACATAAACAACGCCAAAATCGTAGTATATTCTGCGGCCTGTGAAAAATCAAGATGTAGTTACAAAACATTGTTCACGTTTCGCAAAAGCATTGAAAAACTCTCCTGCTTGTTAATCAATTTAAAATCTATTTCACGAAACCTTACCTTCTACAATGTTCTCATCTCGCCGTGACCAACAAAATTCACTTTGCAGAAACGGTTTGCGGATAATCCGCCCCCACCCACAACTCGCCCCCACACAACTCACCCCGCACAACTCGCCCCCTCACAACTCGATTCTCACAACTCGCCCCCACAGAACTCGCTCCCCGCAAAGACCCCGAAAATATCGTAATTAAAATCCAATCATTGAGGATTTGGTTGGACCCTAGAAGCTAAAAATCCAGTAGAGTTCAATTTTTTAATTTTTTTATAATCTTTCGACGCTAATGGACAAGGCTAACTACAAAGTATTATTGCCCATAACACAATTTTTCCCTCCTGGCCTTTTTTACATTGCCTGCTGTATTGTCAGCCTCAATCCAAACCTACCAGCATATGCGTATACATACAATCCAATTGTTGCTTGCTCCCTACAACCAGACATGGAAGTGGGGATCGCAGGGCTCGAATTCTGTGGGTCAGATGGAGCAAAATTGTAAAAAATAGCAACTAAGATTCAATTCTTGGGATTTATCGATTTAGAGGCGTTTTGGAGACTGGGTTTGTGCAAACCCCCACACCCACGTGTGCTTGCGGCGTCTCCAGACTCCCAAAATGTATAAATGGGAACTTTTTGAGAAAAATGAGGCAAAATAAAGGCGAAAAACCAGAAGAAAAAGTCTTTTCGAAAGTGCTCGAAATTGACCATTAACTGTAGATTAACACAGCTTTAACGCTATTTTAGCATATTAGCCAGTTTTTGACGTGAGTTTTGCCTAGAAAAGCCAATGTTTGACCCCCGCAGACCAGCTGATTCTACCGGCCATATACTCACAACTGACTCCCATAAATTAGTATAAGCAATGTGCATCAGAAAATATATAAAAATGTACCAATTTATTTATGTGTACACAAAAAATGACAGACTCGTTATCCTGGCAGCTCCCTCCGATGAGCAGCCACTTTATCGTAGTGGAGGGGTTTGAGTGCCTCAATGAAGTTAACTGAGAGGCCAGACTAAGAGCTGCTCCCCAGGGCTTGAGTGGCTACTGGGCATGTCTGGCGGTTGGTGGCCGTCAGAAGCTGGCAGGGTGAGCCCATTAAGGGATCACTAGGGGCCCTGCTGGAACCCTAACTGTCAACTTGCTGAGTTTGTCAGCCATGAACCAACTCACTGTTCTATAACCATGATGCAGTTATTAGAGACCGGCCCTCAGTATCCGGCAGACGAGGGTTCTAAAATCTCCGGAGACCCAGCCAGCACTGTGTCGTTGCAAGGCAATGTTGGTGGTCATGTTACTTGCAGCCCAACTAGTGGTGTGTTGTCACAGGGCATCACTGGTGGTCAAGCTACTTGTGGCTCCTCAGTTGCCATAGGGAAACAGGTGGCAGTTGAGGGCGATGCTACTGGAACACCTGCGAAAGGGACTCCTTTGGAGAACCATTCGGAGAAACTGGGCTCCATAAATTTGCGCAAGCAACTCACTGGGGCCCAGAAACGAAAACTTCGTAAGCAGGCTCGTGCTGCCAGAGCCCTCAAGGGATCTGGCACTAACCTGCCCGGAGTTACAGGTTCTGATTCGAGCAGGGGCACTGGGCAGAATACTGCTCAGGAGGACCCAGCTCCCTCAGAATCTAGGGCAATTAGTAGTGGGGGAGCACAGCAAGCAATTGCTGTTGCACACCCAACTCCTAAGCCCAACAAACAGGCCAAGCGGCGACATCCTAAGGATGACACGCCCACTAGCCTGACACAGCCAGCTAAAAGGTCTAAAACCTTCTAGTTATAAAGCAGCAGTTGAGGAATCACTGAAAGTTGGTATTGTCGACTTCAGCAGCAAAGGCGGCATTCCAGCTGATAAACTTGATACACTCACAGCTGTCTTAACTACAGCCTTGGATCAGGTCGCAAGCACTAGCAAGCCCCCTCCAAGGTTTCACTCTTCTGGCCTGTCACATGGCGTTTTTTATATGACATGTGCAGATCAGTTCACTCTGGATTGGCTGAAGAATACCTTAGCTAATCTCGATCCACCTCGGAAGGAGCTGATCTGCGCGTTTGCAGCAAATCAGAACTTCCCAAGTTGACCAAGTTCACAGTGTTTTTCCCTGGCTTAGCTGACAGGGACTCTGTGTTTTCCAGACTGCAGAACCAGAACCCTGGTTTGTGCACTGGCCTTTGGAGAATCTACAAACGGGAGGAAAAAGAAGGTCAAACCTTCTTTGTCCTGGGAGGGACCATCCATCGGTCCAGGTGCTTAAGCAGCTGGACTTCAGGCCTTATTTCAAACTTGGGCGTGTCACTTTGATGACACATACCAAGTTGGAATAAGCGCATAATTTGTACATAGATTAGGATGGTTGGTACTGAGTACTCTCCCATCCCAATCAGTACTGGAATTATTCCAGATCAACTTGCAGCATAGCCAAGGTGTGACTGGTGTACTTAGTCGCTGCCTAGCAAAACTGCAGACAAACTAGCGTTGATCCAGGAGCCTTGGATCTATAAGAACAAGGAATGTGGATTAAATGATAAACTATATACTGTGTTAGTAGGGGCTGTGGTACAAGGACCAAGGGCTTGCGTGCTTGTCTCACGGAAACTTAACCCAGTGCTCCTCCAACAATTCAGCAACCGTGACATGGTGTCTGTTGAGTTAAGTTATAAAAGTGCAGGGCACTGGCGTAACATCATTGTTACATCAGCATACCTGCCTTTGACTCTCCTCATTTACCTCCAGGTAGAGCTTTTCTCTTCTGGTTGACTACTGCAGTAAAAAGCAGATACCACTAATTATTGGGTGTGACGCCAATGCTCACCACAACTTGTGGGGCAGCAGCAATACCAATAAACGTGGGACTGCACTTGCTGAATATTTAGCCTCAACCAATTTAATTTTATTAAATAGGGGAAGGAACCTACATTTGTTGTGGCAAAGAGACAGGAGGTTATCGATCTAACCTTATGTTCTCTCGACCTCACTAATGATATTAGAAACTGGCATGTCTCACAAGAGGAGTCTCTATCTGACCACAGACAGATACGCTTCTCTTTACATGCTGATTCCTTTTCTTCTAGGTTGTACAGGAATCCAATGTCCACTAATTGGGCTCTTTTTAAGCAGCACCTTAGTAGTCGCTTGGGTTCTTGGGCTCCTAGTTGCTCAACAAAAGAGGACGTAGAGGGTGCTGTTGACTTTGTACAGCAAGCACTTACATCCTCATATGAGAACTCCTGCACATTACTGAGGGAAAAGAGCAAACCTATTCCCTGGTGGAATAGGGAGCTCCAAGACCTCTGTAAGAAAAGTAGGAGAGCTTGGAATCAAGCGAAACTATCTCAATCAATTTCCGATTGGGCTGATTACCGCAAGGTTCGACAGGAGTATAAGCATCTTATACGCATTACAGAAAGCAATTGTGCTGGCAGGACTACTGCTCCAACATTGGAAAAATGTCGGATGCTGCTAGGCTTCACCGCATTTTATGTAAACCTCAAGTAGGTGAAGTTGGCTCATTAAAACTACCTTCAGGTCAGTATACACTCAACCGAAGGGAAACCCTGCTTCACCTTCTTGACACTCACTTTCCTGGCAGCTTTGCAGTTGGAAATGAGGCATATCCGGACACATTGGGCCCAACCAGTTTTTCTGGCTTTGGTGACCAAGTTCTGGCCTGCAGGGTGATAACACCTGATAAGGTTTGCTGGGCTGTAAAGTCCTTCGAACCCTACAAGACTCCAGGGGTTGATGGCATTTTTCCAGCTCTTTTGCAGGAAGGACTGGACATGCTGGTGAGAACCCCTAGTGAATATTATCGAAGATGCCTAGCACTTGGCTATGTTCCAATAGCCTGGCGGCAAGTAAAGGTCATCTTTATCCCTAAGCCAGGGCGTAGTTCCTATGACCTGGCAGAATCCTTCAGACCAATTAGTCTTTCCTCCTTCTTACTGAAGTGTATGGAAAGATTAATTGATCGCTTTATAAGAGATGGTCCTTGCTGGAACATCCTTTACATGTTACACAACATGCGTATCAGTGTGGAAAGTCTGTTGATACGGCCCTTCATGAACTAGTTTCTAGAATTGAACGGGCATTAGACAACAAACAATTCACACTGGGCGTTTTTCTGGACATTGAAGGGGCATTTGACAATACAACCTTCAATGCTATCTGCAAAAGCAACATCCAATCATGGCATACATCAGACCATTGTTAAATGGATTGATGCTATGCTAAGATTTCGCCATATCAAGACTGACTCTTATGGAGACAGCATGATCTTTACTACCACAAAAGGCTGTCCACAAGGAGGTGTACTATCTCCTTTGCTGTGGTGCCTTGTGGTGGACGAACTTTTGCAGAATTTGCAAAGTCTGGCCTCTACAGTCAAGGATATGCTGATGATTTGGCAATCCTTGTTACTGGAAGGTTCCTTGACACCATTTCCTCACTTATGGAAAGTGATTTAGCCAAGGTGGAACAGTGGTGTCACCATAATGGTCTATCTGTGAACCCACAGAAAACCGAAATGGTGCTATTCACTCATAAACGGAAACTTGATGGGTTTAAACCACCAATTTTCTATGGTATGCCACTACAACGTGCAAACCAGGTCAAATTTTTGGGACTTATTTTGGACCAAAAATTAAACTGGCGCAATCATGTAGAGGTCAAATGTCAGAAGGCTGTTAATGCATTCTGGCAATGTCATAGAGCTGTAGGGAAATCCTGGGGTCTATCACCACGAGTCATGCGATGGCTTTTTGTGTCTGTGATTAGACCCATGATCACCTATGCTGCACTAATCTGGTGGCCTCGTGCACACTTGTCTACTGTGAAATGTCAGCTTAATCATTTACATAGAATGGCTTGCCTCAGCATTTGTAGTGCCATGTGCACCACACCGACTGCAGCCATGGAAGTCTTGCTGGACCTGCCTCCCCTGCATATCTTTGTGGAGGGTTGTGCAAGGGCAGCGGCATATCGACTAAACATAGCTGGCAGTTGGAATGCAAAAGGCAAGGTTGTAGGTCACAATGCTGTTTGGGCTAAGGCCATTAGGCCAGTGCTCAAAATGCCAAGTGACTTCATTGTACCAAAATTTATTTTTGGTAGACTTTATACCATTCAGTTTCCCACTAGGGATGACTGGGAAAATCTAGAGTGGATATTCTCTCGACTCCTGGAATTGTCTGCTACACTGATGGATCACGCTTTGTGAATACCTCAGGCGCGGGCATCTATTTCCAGAACTTAAAACAGATGCGGTATTTTACCTTAGGCAGTATGTGTACTGTCTTTCAGGCAGAAATACTTGCTATTTTGCAATGCTGCCGTAGCAGAGAATTGATGGCCCTCAGAAATGAGAACATCTTTATTTGCTCTGACAGTCAATCTGCTCTGAAGTCACTTCTATCTCCGAAAGTGTCTTCAAAGTTAGTTCTCGAGTGTGTTCTTGCTTTGCAAGAACTCTCGCAGTATAACAATGTCAAATTATCATGGGTCCCAGGTCACTGCGGCATTGAGGGCAATGAATTTGCGGATCATGCTGCAAAAATGGGATCAGCACGTAAACATGTTGGCCCAGAACCGGTAGTTGCTGTCTCCAGAGCTGTTGCTAAGGCTGACATCAACAGCTGGGTCAGGGAACAACATGTTCAATATTGGAGTGAGCAAAAGACTTGTCGTCAGGCCAGATCCTTTATGGAGAGGCCATGCAAGAAAATAGCCAGCTCCTTGATCAGCTTAGGTCGTAAGCTGCTTAAGACAGTAATAGGTCTCTTAACTGGACACTGTCCCCTCAACAGACACCTATGTACTATTGGGGTTTCTGACAACCCCAAATGCGCTAAATGTCTGCTCACAGAAGAGGATTCTATCCACTTCCTTTGTCACTGCCCTGGGTTTGATAAGTTGAGAGCTAGGTTCTTCCATGCTCCACATATTGAACCCTCGGCAGTTTTACAGGAGCCTGTTGCTCAACTTTTGGGGTTTATTAAAGCCTCAAAACGTTTGTGCGACTAGCTCTCAAAAGTTTCCGTGGGGTACACAATGGGCTTCTTAGCCTGCGTGAAGGGCTTTTGCCCACCCCTTTATCACTATCACTATCCTGGCAGCTAGCAGCAGCGTTAAAACGCCACAAAAATGTGTCATCACGAGCACAATTTTCACCATAAATAAGATTTATCGTGAAGCTCCTGTATAGACTTTAAAATTCAAAATTGCATTAGCAACCATGAACCCTCGGCTTGAAGTTCCAAGGGCCAGCTGTGAGAGAGTGAGTTGCGATTGGGGGGGCGAGTTGTGTGGAGGCGAGTTGTGTGGGGCGAGTTGTGGGGGGCTAGTTGTGGGCGAAGAGTTGTGTGGGGGCAAGTTGTGGGCGGGGGGGCGAGTTGAATGCACATGTGGGCATGGAGGGAGGTTTGGAAGGTAGCACCCCCAGAAGACCGGATACCCCGAAACCAAAATTAAGCCCAGAATTCAATTTTTGAAATTTTTTCTTGTTGTTTTCGCAATTTTTTGATGCCAATGGATAGTGCTCGATGAGAAATGTTAAAATGAAATCCTGCATCGATAGAAACAACAGACAAACATGTCGGCCGCCGAAAATCGCATGCTATGGACCAATGCACGAGAAAGCAATGAAAATAATTCGTCGAGCAGGGCAACATGAACGAAATCGGTCAAAAATAAACAATTTAGTCGGTGCGCCAGCAAAAGCAAACAATTCAAGAAAATTTATGAGCCGCACACATTCCAAAAATCGAGAGACATAAATTTGCATGGATTTAAACATGGGATAAGTATTGGAATCGGTTTGATAAAGACGGCGCTTGAAAACTATTATTATTATTATGAAGTAATTTGCATGTAGTCAAGTTTTGTAATCATTACGCGAACGATATTTCAAAAAGGTTTATATAATGTATACATCAAATACACTTGTTCACAGCAAGGCATATTGCAACATTAAAAAACTGACCCTAAAATAAAATAGTAAGCCTTTTGGAGCTTCACAAGATGATTAATGAAGAAGCCAGCTCGCTTAAACCCGAATAGACCATTAAGTCACATTAAGTTTCATGGTTTTGCTAACAAAATTAAAAAAATTGAAAAAGCGTTATGTTCAGAAGATTCAAATCATTTATCCTTTTTCCACTCTGCATGCGAGAGCAACACGTCAACCATATGCACGAAAAGCTAGGGCGTAACCAAGGGTGGGGGAGTCAGTGGAGTCAATCGACCCCTCGGAAGAGAACCGTCATGGAAAAATGTAAAGGAAATGGGGAAAAGCCAAAACAGGCTTTTAGTGCACTTTCTAGCTGGTAAACTAAACATTTTCCTGAGCTCCACGCCCGTTTAATGGTTTATTTATAGTTATGTCTTCTAAGCCGTACAAAAACACTCAAATTTGAACTGGACATTAAGAGCATGCCAATTTTTACCAGCGCTTGTTTTTCTTTTCTATCCCACTCTAAGCTGCTCGAATTTGAGCTAGACAAGTAGAACACATCAGATTTCTTCGGCGCTTTGCCCCGAATAATTTATTTGCTGTCTTGTTTTTCTTGGTAGGTTAAAAATTAAAAGGTTAAAAAGCTTAAAAAGGTTAAAAACTAGGAAATTATTTGTCGATCAAAGGATGATAAATCAGTTGTACAGCTAGTTTATACGATAGATATGTTTGATGTATAAATACTGCGGCTGCCCTATATCTACGTAGTCGACACAGGGACGGCTGGTCCTTACTTTTGGGGCTCACTTAAGTAATTACGCTACTCTCAGCGCTGGTCAGGTTGCTAGTGGCACGAAGCTCGACCCAACCGTAGTGACCCTTAATTCCTACAGAGCCTGTCCTAATATTGCTGACCGACTTCTTGTGGAGAATCTTGGCAGCTACACCCTCTGATTATTTACCTAATCCTGGTATACTCGCAAGGTCAGTTGATCTATCTCAAAACCCCAGAGATTCTCAAGTTGACAAATTAATTTCTTTTCCCTGATATACAGCATTTGCAGAAAATATTTGGTTCCTAATAGCACTCATAAACATTGATTCCAACAACAGCGAGCTCTATGCTGGACAGTCATCCTAGATAAAAATAAGATAATAATTTTTATCAACTTTTGATATGAAAATAGATAAATGAATTTTGAAAAGAAATGAATAATATCAAAAATATTCATCTTTCTATACAGGCGCTAATAATAATCGGTCGGGCCCTACGCTCGATTCACCCTTAGTGTAGTTTACCACTGGGTAACAGATGCGACGTTTAATAAACAAATAAAATAACGAATGCTGGACTATGAGCCAAGAACAAAAATACACAACCTAGTGTCGTAACAGAAAAACAAGCAGACTAATCTTGCAATGATTAACGCTCGTGTTCCCGTGTGTTTTTTGGAGTCAAAGGTTCCCGTGCTAGGATGCCGTTTTAGTAAAGTTAAAATGTAATCAGTCTCACTCAACATAGCAAATATTAGTATGATTTTGAGCGATTTTTAAGCTCTTCCCGAATATGTTTGTCATTTTTCGCTAAAGTAACGTTGGAATAAGTTATAACTAAAAAACTGCTACTATACTTAAGCATGAGGTGGACATGCATAACATAAATACAAATAGTATATTTTAGTTGACTAAAATATCATTTTAGGACTGTAGTAGCTGATTAAAAAGTAGAAGCCCACCAATCTTTTACTAATCATTGACCACAACTTTTTCATAATTTAAGTTTTTGCGTGATAATCATGAAAATATGCTAATTTTTTAGGATGTATAATTTTAATTACTAGCTTGAACATTTTAAATAATGTAACTAGGGCTAAAATGAGGCTAGACAAAGCTTTGTAGTCATACTAAACATACAACGAAAAAAATCACAAGAAAGTGATCGGCTAGGACTCCATCCTAGTTCACGGGAACTCGAGGGTCAATTGCTAAGTACACATACTGATAGCTTACTTTAACAATGTCAATACGGGCAAATTAAACATTAAGTAAGAGACCTTGGATACAATGTCTTATGACATAACTTATGTACACAAGCAAAATAAATATTGATGAACTGATCGTAACACATTCTTGACCTAAGACCGGTAAAGTTCTTCCAAAGTTTTTAAGATAGAAATATGAAAAGAAATATCGAGTCTGCAGGCATAACCCAAGCTAACTCATCTCACAGACGGATGCTTGAATGGTTTTGGGGTTCCACTCATACGATAGGGGCTTGTGGCGTCGATGCTAAATTGAGTCGATTAGTGTTTCAATGTCGGCACAGCAAAAGTTCGTAGATACTGTGCCGCTCGATGCGATAAAGAGCAATTGATCCGAATAAAGTTCGTACCTCAGTTACAGATGTGAGTTTGAAATAAAGTAAAAGCTTTTGAAATTCTTTATTGAAATTTTTTCTTCGCTATGGCATAGAGCTTGCTGAAATATGCTTATATTTTTATGCATCTTCTAATGGTTCCTGGGATTTCTGACATCATGTTTTTTATACCCCAAATGAAATCCTGCTTACATCCCTGACTCACCATTGGCAGCTTTTTGACACTTTAGAACTAATAATTTCTTTATATTGAAATCAAATGTTAAAAATCTGAAATCATTCCATTGCTTTAAACAACACGCCCGCTGCAGGTTTTTTACTTAGCGACATACACAAATATATATGATTAAGTACAAATATATGATTAGGTAAATCAGTGCTATAATCGCAAGCTGTCGGCTTTTTGTCGGACAATTTATGACCAAACTTGTTTGAAACAGACTAAAGGTTAGAGCATAAGAAGGCAGTAAATCCGGCGCGGAGTGGTGGAGAATTTTGAAATTTCTCTTCAACGCATTTTCGCAACATTAGTTTGGGTTTTTGGGGGCTATATAGCCCAAGGCTCCCCCTCTGGGACCGACCATGCAAGTGGTCTATCGCTTGCACCACTCACTTCACAGTGAGAAATACGAACTTCGACTCTGCCGCGTGTATTACATATTTACAGTCAAGACCACAAGTAACGTCGCTCAAGCACAGGCACGACAGGCAACAGGCGCCTGTGACCTGCTTGTGAATCAGCCAAAATTTTGTATTGGTAAACATGCGCGTCGAAAGAAAATTGCCTGTGCGATGCCTGTCACTTTGACTGCCAGGCGCCTGTAGGACATGCGCTTGAGTGACGTTACTTGTGGTCTTAACTGTAACTCACGCGAAGCCGGCTGGTAACGCAAGAGCAAAGCTGGCCCAGAATGCCAAAGCACAAGCTTAAAGAGCCGAAAACGTGCAGCAGAGACGACAGCCAACCGGATGAAAGCCCTTATGCTAATTGGCTAAATTTTTGCTGCCTTGGAATCAACTTACTGTAAAAAAGTCTTAAGCATTTCGAAAAAAGCATATAATTAAGCTTAAAAACACAACAAAGTAGCCGTATAATTAACGATGGTCCCACTAATGGAGCGGTTACAACTTATATATGCATGCTAAGCAATAATAAGAGCAGGTTTATTAAATCGCACAAATAAGTCCTATTTATTGTTTACTATTTGATTTGCTTCTTAGCTCAAAAATGATGCAAAAAACGTTCCGTCAGCTCAAAATAGCTGGACAGTACCTGTCTGGCTGACCTCTCAGCGGGCGCTAATATCCCTCTCACCCTCCGTATGTATGTATGATCGAGCACTATCATAAGGCATCATAAAATTGCGAAAAAACAAAAAATTCAATAATTGAATTCTGTGGGGATATTTGGCCTTCTGGGGGGTAAGTTGGCTGAGGTACATAACCCAAACCCACGCCCTCTACCACGCCCATGTGTGCGGGGACTAATTGCGTAGTAAAATTTGCGGTCGAAGTTCACTTTACACTGGATTTCCAGATGAAAGCCCTCACGCTGATTGGCTAAATTTTTACTGCTTTCGAATCACCTTACTGTTAAAAAGTCTTGAGAATTTCGAAACAGAATATAAGTAAGCTTAAAAAACAGAACAAAGCAGCTGTATAATTAACGATGGTCTTACTAAGGGAGTGGTTACAATTTATATGCGTATACTTAGCAATAAGAACAGCAGGTTTATTGAATAACACGAATAAGTCCTGTCTTTTCTTTACTGTAAGTACTTTTTCTCACCTAAAAAAATGATGCAAAAAACGTTCCGTCAGCTCAAAATAACTCACATGTCTGGCTGACCTATCAGCGGCGCTAATATCCCTCTCACCCTGCGTGTGCATGTATGATCGAGCACTATCCTACGGCATCATAAAATTGCGAAAAAACAAAAAAAATTTCAAAAATTGACTTTTTGGTCTATTTGTCAACCAAAATTTTGGGAAATGGAAAAAACTTTCGGGCTTGGTTGGCATTTGTGAAAAATTTTTGTAATGCTAGAATACGTTTTAGAGAGGTAAAACCTCAGAAATTTTTCGGCGCTTCGCACCGAATTGATTTAATTCTTACTTGTTAGTAATCTTTGAGCCGCGTCGCGCCAATTGCAGCATTTTTATCGACAATCTGGTCTAGAAATTCAGTACGATTGAAAATGTGGGCGAATTCTAGAATAGCTCCATGTCCCAGATTTCAAAAAACAGCGTTTTTATGCGATTTCAAGCAGGTATCTTTAACATAAAAGTTGAAAAAACAGACGGAAAAGCTTTTGATTGCAAAAAAAAAAAATTAAAATAAAATGTTTTTAATTTATAATTTCCGTCTGTTTTTTAAACTTTTATATTAAAGAATCCTACTTGAATTCGCATAAAAACGCTATTCTCACATTAATCAACGTCTTCACTATCGCTTGAATCGTATTCGGGTAATTGAACTTCTCGTTTCTTCAAGGGGTCGTACAATCGGGCTGCCAACTTCAAAAATTCCACCGTACGGTCGAGTTTACACTCTTGACACTTTTTCAAGAACATGTATTTAGCCAAGTTGCCGGGAATATGCGACTTTTTGCGGTTCGAGGATGTGCACACTGCCTTTGCCGCTCTCCAGGTTGACTCTATCGCATTCGTATGGGCGCCCGTCTCTTTATCTTTGAACGTTATGCTGTGGTTTACCTGCATGAAAGGACTAATTAGGTATTTTAGGGCTCTGTGCATCGTGCGTCTTCAGATTGGTGCCAGGGGATGATCTAAGCCTAAGAAAAAGATGGGGCAAAAATTGCTTCGCTCGCTTCGCTCGCTCCGCAATTTTCGCCCCATTTGTCTCAGGCTTACATCATCCCCTGGCACCAATGTGAAGGCACATACTAAGCCTAAGCCTAAAAAATAAATATTAGAAGAGACATAGGAAGAATATGACGTTAGCACCCTTATTTGTCGCATTATATGTAATTATAAAAAACAATATAAAAAAAACTTGCTAGAAATATGAAATTTTTAAAAGTTTTTTTCGTAATTTCAAACAGCTTTCCGCGTCTTTTTTCTTTTTCCTCCTTCATTATATGTAATCAAAAAAAATGATAACCGGATGGTTTGCATGACTTAATAATTATATTTACTGAAGTATAATTTCTTAATTATATGGAATCCTTCTCTTTCTAACTAACCCTCACTAAATAAGTATAAAAATAGTATAATTTCTTAATTATATGGAATCCTTCCCTTTGTAACTAACCCTAACAATAAAGTATGATAACCGGATGGTTTGCCTGACTTAATTATTATAATTACTGAAGTATAATTTCATACTCACTTTTAAATGTTGATATCCGTGCTGATCCAGGCAGTCGTATGCCTTCCAGCAGTCGCTTATTATCGTCGTTCCGGGCAACACCCACTCCTTTATAATAGGAATCAGCTCTGATGAACTTCGCTGATTTACTGCAACGAGAAACACTCGCCCAGTACCTCGCTCGTAACCTCTGAATACCCACTGCCCATCAACGGAACGCCCCTTATTGTACTTGCGTTTACCAAACTTGGATTCATCGATTTCGACGATCTGACCTGGGCCTCCAATCTTTTCCGGATTCTCGAGCAAAGTTTGTAATAACACTTCTCGACAAAACGACGCCCAATCCACTAGAGTCGTAGCCGCTAGTCTAAGCTGAACCGCGATTAGGTCTAATCCCGCACCATATACCCACAAATTAACAAATGCTACAATTTCGTATATCGATAGTTTTGAGCATTCAAAAATGTGCCACATCGAAACAAAATCTGATTTCCGCATAATCATCTTTTCTGCTTATTTTTTGAAACCGTATTTGGACATCGCCATACCCGTCCATCAATAGCCGCTTTCAATTCGGACAATTTCAATGTTCCGCCACACCTATCACATTTATAATCCGGCTCCTTAGGTACTAATTGTAAATCTTGTAGCCACTGTAACAGTTTCACCGAATCTTCGGTTAGTTCATTAATTTCTCTAAGATTAAGAAACATGGTTATTACGCAGTAACAGCGCAAAGCATCAACAATTTTGATAAACAATCTAATATACGTAATGCTTTTCACACAGCAGCACGGTACAGCGTAAATAACCGGAATGCGCAATTCTACCATCCGAAACAAACATGTATTACGTAAATCACTCATGATTGAAAACAAATTTGCATAGAAATGCAACATCGACTCACACGTGAGCATTAGGTTACTATTATAAAACTATCCGTAATAAATAATTCTCGCAACCGAACAAGCGCCTATTCCGTAAATCACTCATGATATTAAAAAATTTGCATAGAGAACCTACGTTGACTTCCACGCGAGCAATAGATTACTAATCTACCACCCTACAGTACATGAAGAATTGTCACTCAGATGTGTTCCACAGATCACCTGCCTGTAATGTATGCACAACTTTTATCCAATGCACTATGGACGGATTGTTCTATCAAGGCAACAGTAAATGCGCCTAACTTACATTCTCCTATAATAGTCATGTAAACTTACATCGACCAATCGCAGTGTATTCATTTAAGTATATCAAGTTCGTTCAAGCTATACATAGAAACCAATAAATGCATTGTGGATAGTTCTGTACCTACGTCCTTTATAAACGTTCATCGTGTGCACGTATGTTCGAATTAACCTGTTCTTCTTTAATTCATAATAGATTCATCAATTGTCAGCATTATCCCCGTTGCCTTCGCTAATGAATGTACATACATATTACCTATGTCCCTACTTCCATACCTATGTACACAAGACAATTCGATCAATCCTGTTCTTCTTTAATTCATGATAGATTCATCAATCGTCAGCATTATCGTCGTCGCCTTCGCTAATGAAGGTACATATTACCTCTGTATATACCTAGTTACATACCTATGTACACAAGACAATTCGATCAATCATTCCGACTGATTTTGCAGTCGCCTTCCCTAAACATTGCGTGCCTATGTACATACAAACAAACGTATGCATCAGTATACATTAGATCAATCAATGCGCCGTTTACGGCAGTCGCCTTCCCATGCTTTGTGCATCTATCACTTTACAACTTCATTCCTCAATTTCTCCCCTTCTAAATGCTTTCCGTCGATAATTTCTTTTGAATATCTTCCTTACAACAGCTGATCTTTCGATAAATCCCCATTAATTTAAATTCTGTGACTTCTATCTATTCTAGAATTAAGCCGAAAATGTTTATTTTCTGCGCGGATTTGGTTAGTTTTTGTAATGCAAAAATGCGTTTTAGAGTGGTAAAAGGCTAAAGTTAAGAATATGGTACGGGTGGATTTTGTTATTACTGAGTTTGCAAATCAGCGAACAGCGAGCGGAGAAGCAGAGAGCTGGATGAAATAAGGTAGAAGAGGAAAGACCGAGCAGCGGAAAGAAATTTGGTGAAAATCTGAGCCTTACTTGCAAAGTTGCAGGCAACTCTCGATTTGAGTGTTGGGACGATTAAATGACTACATTTGTCGAAAATGAACAATCTGGGCTGAAATAACGGAAGGAAGCATCACAATGAAGAAGAAAAAAGTGTTTTAAATTTTGAAATTTTTTCATATTTTCTGCATGTCTTCTTTTCGGTTTTACTTGATAAGATATACAAAAATCTAAGTTTTCGCTTTTATTATACCTAGACTAAGGCTTAGTATATCTGCAAAGGTGTTTAAAGCTGCCTAGGTCGAAGTCGCTCCCGCTCAGGTCGATGTTTAGATGCTTAGGTCGATGTATAGATGCTTAGATCGTGTAAAGATGCTTAGGTCGATATACAGATGCTTAGGTCGATGTATAGATGCTTAGATCGATGTATAGATGCTTATATCAATGTATAGATGCTTAGGTCAATGCATAGATGCTTAGGTCGATGTATAGATGCTTAGGTCGACGTAAATTGTGTATCTACATGTGATTCTGCATTCCGCTATTTGAATCTCCAAATACTTAGGATGAGGGAGGCTAATTAACGAAATCCATAGCTTTTATAATATTGATCATAGACGGATTAAATTTTTTCCGCGCATTCTTTCAACATGTTCCAAGTACTGAGCTGAAAAATCCGCTCTTCTGAAGTTTATTATATAATATATATACTGAAAGTACTATATTCTTAACTTACTCCGAGGTAAAACTTCAAAAATTATTGGATGCTTAGCGCCGAATTGAGTCAATTCTTACTTGTTATTAATTTTTAAGCCGCGTTGTGCCAATTGCAGCATTTTTATCAACAATCTGGTCTGGAAGTCTACTACGATCGAAAATCCTTATCTTCTGCACGGACTTGGTTAGTTTTTGTAATGCAAAAATGCGTTTTAAAGAGCTGAAATTTCAAAATTTTCTGGCGCTTCGCGCCATTTGATAAATTATAGTTTTATTGTCAAAATCGACTTCAGAATTGGCTAAAATGCTTTACTGAAGGAAGAAAATTCAAGTTTCAATAGAAATAACGTATACTGATCGTGATATTTCTAGTAGAGCGCGGAGTTTTTATAAAAAAGTGCACCAAACACCGCTTTTACATGTGTATAGGGATTTTCTACTTAAAAAAACACTGATTTTTCAACACAGGCGTTCTATTGTTAACGTTTTCAGACCTCCTAAAAAACGTGGAAAAAGTGGAAAAAAATTTTGGATCCGGTCTATAATGTCAACCAAATCGCTGGGAAAAAACGATGTGTGGGGGTATTTGTCCTTTTGGGGCATGGGTTAGCTAGGGTGCATACCCCAAACCCCCTCTCCCTCCCCTACGCTCATGTGTGGGTACTACCTGCATAGTAAAATTTGCGGCCAAAGTTTACTTTACACTGGATTTAAAAAACATTTTTCAGTCATTTTCAAGGTCGGTGATTTAAAAAAAAAATTTTGTTGCGCAGGGAAAGAAACAATTGTTAACTTGAAAAATGTGATTAAAACGTAAGGTAATAAATTGTTTGTTAATATCGGAGGCTGAGGCTTAGGGGCACTTGTGGAGTATAGGAGGTACCCACCTACGGATAGAATTTGGACCTTTTGAACAATTTTCCTGCCGCCTTTTTTAGCCAATCCATAATAGCTGCAGTAACGAATCCTACCTAAAATTTGATTACTGTATCTTTATTTCGTCTTTCAAAAAACGGTGGCGGGGAAATGGTTCAAAAGCAGTGATCGTATGGGGTCAGATTTTCACCCCCGATCGGGGTCGGGGTGAAAAGGATAAAAACGATACCTTCACTTGTTTGTAGAACATACTAATAAAGCTGGTTATGTTCAACATTTTATTTTCATTCCAAGTTCAAGCATGGTTTTAGCAATTTAGCATTACTTTAAATTTTAATCACTGATCGCTCTCGCTATTTCGTATTCTTCCACAGTTTTTTCATAATGGTTTTCTATGACGCGCTGATTGTAGAGGAGCCAATGGCGCGAAGCGTTGAAAATTTTCAAAATTTTCACCGTTTTCATGTAGAATTTATGCCTTTTTATTGACAAGCAGTTCGGAAATCATAAGTGGCGCAAAGCATCAAGAAATAAAGTCATATTTTACCGCCCTAAGACAATAATCGGCGGTGCTAAGCGCAGGAAAATTTTGACGTTTTTACTGTTTAAACTCAATTTATACCGCTTAAATCATACAGAACAGATAAACTACAGAATTCATAATCTTCTACCTTTTTTGTCCTCCTAAAAATCTCTTTCAACATGTAGAATGAGATTGTACGGCTGGGGTCTGGGATGGCGCGCTCAAGCGCCACCAGCGAGGTCCAGAGCAGAACCCCGAAAATTTTGTAAAAAAGCATTATAATTTTTAATTAGTAAAGTTAGAATTTTCGCAAATTGGCAAAATCTCGGTTTTGACTTAAGTCCAAAAAACTTAAAATTGATGAACACCTACACTGCACAAAACTTCTGAGCTGAAATGCGTTTTTCGACCTCTGCTAAGTATATAGCGCAGCAACGTGTCGCAACCAATAAGTCATTGAAAGATGTATCAATGAGAATTTTGTTCTTACCATTTTCAGGCCCATTTGTGGCCTTCTTATTAACTAGTTCAGAAAACAGCAAATGCGCAAAAACACAAGAAAATTTGGCCTTTCCTTTCATTTAAGATAGAATTATGTGTCCTTGTAAAGAAAGATAAACAAAGCAGAGAATAGATAAATTGGTACGTAAACATTTTCGCACTTTTACTATTATGTTCAACAAGCATGTGCAGTTTCCTTTAATGAACTAATAGTGCATTAAATCACTAAAGTGCTGCGAAGTGCTGAATTATTTTAACAGATTCAAGCTTTTAAATTCATTGGATCTGTATAACAATAAATAATAATAACTCGGCACAAAGCGCCGAAAAATTTTGACGTTTGTGCCTTTTTGAACTCAATGTTCTGGGCACATTGCGCCAGAAAAATCAACATGATTTAATTTTTTTCGGCGCACTTCAAAATGGAAAATATGCGAAGATGTATGTACGTCTTAACAACATGGCGACCAGGCGTACTTTTTATGAATTATCGCGAGTATCGAATTTAACATATTAATTTTGTAGGTGAATGAATCGTCCTTGTTCCGAATTTATTTGCTATTTATACAATTCTTCTATGTACCAACAAATAAAATGCTATATTTCACCCCCGAAAAAGGTTCAACCCCGACTCGAAAAATCATGCCCCCGGTCGGGGGTCGGGGTTTAGGCCGGGGTTTTTCGGGGTCAGGGTCTCCGTACGATCACTGTTCAAAAGGTCCAAAAAATTTTTTAAACGTTTTATAAATTTGATAAAATATGTTGGATTTTCATACGCTTATCACGAATGTGACATCTATTCGCATTGCTGACCAAGTCATTTTCAAAAAATTTTTATTTATTTTTTTTAGTTTTTGATTTTTCAGATTAATTCTTTTTAGGTTATATGTTAAATTTAGTGCGTTGATTGCAAAAATTGGCATCTATTCTGGACGAACTTAGTTAATTCTTTATTTATTGAAGTTTTAACATTGTTTTCTATTTAAAAAATATAAAAATATGGTTGAATTTCGTACGTACTTCAAGAATTTGACATCCATTTTCAACGCAGACCAGTAATTTTTTTAAAAATCATCTTATTTGTTCTTTGCAGATCCATATTGATACCAGGCAAAAAATAAGCGTAAGCTAATGTGGGGTTGCATCTCGCCTTAATCGCTTCGCTCGCTCCACTCGCTGCAATCCTATTAGCCCAGGCTTATCTTCTGCCTGCTACCAAAATGAGTGCACATAACTAAGCCTAAGCCTACTTCTGATTGAGAATCATACTGTTTATAATTCATATCTATGCTTAGGCTTAGAATGTGTGCATTCATGTTGGTTTGGTACCAGGCAATAAATAAGCCTGAGCTAATGGGGTAGCAGTGAGCGGAGCGAGTGAAGCAAGCTGCAACCCCACATAAGCTTAAGCTTACTTTTTGCCTGGTATCAATATCGATCCGCAAGCAGCATCCAAGGGTCATTTAGTCAAAGTTCGGCCACAATAAGCTTTCTACAAAAATTAGATAATGTGAAAAAAGTCAGAAATTAAGAAAGAAAATTACAAATTTCGAAAAAAATAAAAATTTTCTTAATATCTCCTTAACTCCATAGGCTAAGCTTAGTTATATGCATTCACAAGAGTGCCAGTGCATGAGCTAAGCCCGAATTGATTCGTCCCATCTCCACTTGAGCTTAGTTCATGCCAGGCACCAATCTATATCCTCAAACAGCGCTAAAAATGATAAAACTTTAGAAAATTTTTGTATTTTCAAAATTAAAAAAAATATTTTGTTAGGTTACCGTGCAATTGAATTTCTTGCCAGATATCATAAACTCGCTTCTTATTATATATAGGTTTGAAATCTTTAAACGGAAAGATAAAATTTCCGAAAGGCTTGCAAAAGACTACATACATATTTTTTAAAAGTTTTAAAACGTTCTAAACACCCTTCCGAGCCTTTTTTCATGAACGTCTTATAGTTTTTATCTTTGAACACAAAAAAGGGTTAGAAGCAAAAATAGAAAATATGCATAAAGCAAATTGCGCAGCAATGTTTTCATGAAAATTTTCCTTGATATGCATTTAAACTGTCGCTAGACGATGTAAAAGTCCAAGAATAACATTATTTCACAATCACAACGCATTTTTATACATTTGTTATCGACTTATAAAATACAAAATTTTTAAACTTTCTCCTAAAAAAATCTACGCCTATGCATCGAATGACGAGTTAATTGGTCGTTTTTTTGCTACGTAGGCGCGTAGATCGGACTTTCTCCGCGGGTAATAGATTTTGACGTTTTATTGATTAAAAAGTCTAAGGTTCTGCGCTTCGCGCGTACTAAGCCAGTCAACATTTCTTAATTTTTTCCATCGTGAAATATTTCTCACTGGTCTACTGAAGAGCTTAGAAGGAAACTTTGACCTGCGATAGATTGCCAATTCAAGCTTAGAATTTTGCATGGGGGTAATCGGCTATTTCCAGGAATTTTTTCTTATCGGTTAGAACCAAAACATGTGTTTGTATGTATGTCACGGGGGATAAAATATTTTTTTGTAAGTTTTTGAAATATTTTTTAGTCTTTGAAATATTTTATTTTTTAAATTTTACTTTCAAAATTGAATTTTATTTTTCAGAATATTTTTTTGAACTTTGTGTGAGTGAAGATATCCCATTTCGAGCTTAGGCGAATTTTAATCTATTTCAGTACATATAAGTGCCGCTCTTTGTCGGGTATCCATTAATATAAGTTGGATACTTGCTGCTAGTTTTTTGTTTAATTTTACCAAACAAAATCTGCTGATTCAATAACAAGCCGTCATGCCATTTTATACCTGCGGGCCAAATGAAGCGATGGTCGTCTCAGGTTTGCGTGCACATTCATTATTTTCATTTTTTCTTAAAATATTGTCGTTTGCAAAACTTTTCTCATTCTGTATTTTCGTCAATTAATAAATATATTTACCAGTGTTTCCGGAATAAACATTCTCGAGGAACCTTCGAAATTCGATTTTTGGGTCTATGGTCTGATGCAGTACTTTAGAATGAAAGACGGTGACCAAGATTATCAATTATTAAAATTTGGAACAAATTGAATAAATAAAATTTTATGATGTGAAATAGCCTTAATTTTGCATCAACTCAACGGGCATTGAAAGAATTTGTTTAAATCGGCACATGGCTGAAAAACTATAGATATATTGACATTTTTCAGCGTGAAAACACTCATATTTTTGGCCCTTCGCATCCTTAATTGAATAAAAATCACTATTTAATTACTATTTAAATTCTTCCTTATAAATTGTTTCGCAGTATGTAATCTTCCGCATTCTTTACTTTACAACGGTGCCAAATTTAGTTTAAAATGGTAAAATTGTCGAATCTTTCCGGCCCTCCTTGCCAGATGCAATTTTTTGCAAACCGTTTATCTCTAGAAAAGGCTACGAAGTTAAGTCCAAGGATAAGTAGCCAAAAAATTTACCGAGCTTGCGCTGGTTGATATTCAATATGAAAATAATATTTTTTGCGTTATCTACCCTAAAAAAGGTTTCGAAATTGATCTTTAACGATTAAAAAGGTTTAAAATTTTTGACGTATAATTTGATTTTTAAAGTGTTAAAAATGATTAAATAAATGATTATAATATTTTTTATCGAAAAGTTCAAAAATTCCATTTAATCACGTAAAATTACGTCTTAATGGATAATATACATTTTCAAAAATTTGAACTTATGTATCAAACCATGAAGCCTGATGAACTCGCGTAATAGGAAAAAAGATGTATTTATTTTCAATAACACGTAAAAAACTAATAAGTCCGCCTAAAACTATTTACCTCCCACTTAGAAGACTATCAAAACAGGTGTTTACATCTTTGTAAACAATTTCTTCTGCGCTACTGCGTATCGAATTTTAAATTCAGTTATGAGCATTGATGATCTTGCCCCCTCTGAAGAAAGTTTTTACTCCTTGACTTCCCGATATTTGAAATTTTCCAGAAAAAAATAGTAGAAACGGTGCGGTTTCAAGCGCTTTTAGGAATCTATTGGCTGAAATATGTCAAATTTTCGGCGCTTCGTGCCATTCATTCATTTTTAGACCATATTTTGTTCAGTTTATCCTAACTTTTTCTATGTTTTATATTTAAAAAGAAAGAGCGCCATCGGGAACTTCAGAACTGGCGTATTTTGACTCGCGCATTCCCATCCTTTTTGAGCCCATGAAGGCGTTAAATAATTTTTCTGGCCTAACACCGTCCCCCAGAATTCGCATGCTTTACGCGCTTGGTGATTATAGGTGGGCGGCACCAAAATTCTGGGGGGGGATTTTTCAAAGGTCAAAAAATTGTCTTAAAAATGGTAGTACGGCAAAAAAAACCATTTTTCTACGTTTCTCCTCGAGTACTATCAATTGGCATCAAAAATTGCGAAAAAAAGTAAAAAAAATTTCAAAAATATAATTCTGGGGGGTATTCGGCCTTCTGGGGGGTGCATACCCCCAACCTCCCCCTCCGCACCCACGTGTGCTGGTGATGCGTGCATTATAAATTCTAGGCTGCTGCTACAGTAAGCCGTTTTATGTGGCCGGAGGTCGCGTGTGGGTGTGGCCGGGTATTCAGCAAATTCAAAAGATCAGCCTCACGACCCTGACCTTGGTTGTCGAGAGTGGTCGAGTTTACACCAAAATGGGTGTTCCGGTTTCAGTGACCGGAATTGCGCAGGTTAATGTTTTATAATTTTGAAATAATTGCCTGCTGCTGGAATTTTGAAATGATCGCCTGCTGCTGGAATTTAAACTTGATACTTAAAGTGATTGCAACAATTTTCGACTTATTGTAAACCGATTGGTGTAAACTGGTGTATATTTCAGTTTTCTATCAATGAAGAAAAAGCTTACAGTCGATTTAATCTACGATAACGTGTCATATTTATTTACGAACGAACTGGTACACGCAAGATTATTAAATGATTTAATTTATAAGGAGTGTAAACTTGTGTACGTTCAAAGGGTCATAACGTCGAATCTCTCATTGGCCAAAATATCCGACCGAAATGAAGAAATTTTAGCTTAGTTTACTGCTAATTAGAGAAAATTTAAAATTAAAATTTAAAATTTAAACGAAGTACTAAGCATATATACGTGGGCAGCAAGAAAATTCTGGGGGGTGCAAGATTTTTTGAAGGTCAAAAAATGGCCTTAAAAATGGTGGTATGGCGAAAAAACACCATTTTTCGACGTTTCTCATCGAGCACTATTCCATTGGCATCAAAAAATTGCGAGAAAAAAAAATTTCCGAAAATTGAATTCTGGGGGGGTATTTTGGTTTCTCGGGGGGGGGTGGGGGTGCATACCCCCAAACCCCTCACGCCCAGGTGTGATACTAAGCTTTGTTTAAAATATTTGTGGCGTATTGTTACTCGGTCGAATCCTAAAATTTGACTTCTTAAAGGTAAAAATATCCGGTCAAAATAAAGACATGCTGGCTCACGCTTGCCAGTTATTTATGGGCAAAAGCGAGCGAGAAATCGCCCAAATTTCGCTGGAAACGCTCGAGGGTCATCAGCGCGCCATTATGGGCCTCATGACGATTGAGGTTACAACGATATATGCTTCGTTATACCCGGATGCGTATTGCGGCTCGGAATTTCGGGAGGGCTCAATCGGGTATTTTTAGGACGGGTTGAGTTGACTGACCTCTAATTGTCGACCATACCCAGCAAAGAAAAGTGCAGGAAATGGCAGAAAACTTGAGGTATTTGTCAAAAATTTTGAGGGTGAAGAAATTCCTGACTACGAGGATTTGGGAAGACCGATTTTGGATGGACAATACCTATTCCGATCTGTCATGCTTGAGATTACCTCGATTGCATGTAGTAGCTTAAATCTAGCTGAAGTTCGTTCCACTTTAAACTAATATATACTTTACACAAGAGACGTAGAGTAGACCATGTTTTGAAGGGAGTATGTACCTGACCTTCAATTTCTGGTTTAAAGTGGCCAAGCAGCATCTAAAAATGGTCTAAAAACGCAGATTTTTGCAATAAAGGGTTCAAAATCCCAGTTTTTGGTTGGGGGGGGGGTAGGGGGCTACGGGCTATGGGTTGGAGTCCCCCGGTGGTTCACACTAATCAACATAAGATAACTTATGCTTTACACTGATACCTTGACTACCTACGGGGATCTCGTTTTACGTTTTATGTAAATTTTTGCTTTTTTATCATGTTTTCGGTCAAGTTTACTAGCTCAGCCCTGAACGATGAGTATTGTATGGTTTTTATCAACCGTCGATTGTGCGGTTTTAGTCAAATAATAGAATTGGTTCGTGTTTGCTGTTAGGATGCAATCTTATCTTAATCTGTATAATTATGAAGAAGTTTAGAAAATTAAAATGATATGAGAATTTTTTAAATCGTTCTGTTTTTAAATTTGATTTATTAATGGCCGTCGTTAATTTGATTTTTTTCAAATTATTTATCTTAATTTTTTATTTTTGAATGGTTTTTTTTCGTTTTGTTTATTTTCAGTCTAATCGGATTATTCTATTATTTTCTAGATTTTCATCTAGTCTTGCTTATTTATTTACCATCTTGTATATGCATGCCTATTTGCGTTTTTCTTTCTTCTTTACACATTTATTTTCGAAGTTTTTTATTTATTCCTATTCAATCTGTTGTCCCATCCAAATTTTTTTACGCGTTTTTGTCAAAAACGACTGATTTCAGGAAATATACCAGGATAGGCAGAAATTCGCCGAAAAAGTTTTCGAAGTCGCTTCGTCGGACTTGTTGAACATGGGCATCAGCGTAGTTAGCTACGTTCTAAAGGATGTCAGGGACGACGAAGTAAATTATTAAGTTTTAAATTATTTTAAATAAAAATCAATTATTTACGTATTTTACCGAAATTGATAAATTTGAAATTATTTCAAATAAAAATTGATTATCTCCGTGTTTTACCGTATTATTACAATTATTGGACTAATTTTTTAATTAATTTTCAATCATTTATCCTAATAAGTACGTAAATACTTACAACGCTTACATATTATTTGTTCGCGTATTTTTATAGATCGAGTTCAAGTTTGTAAATAAATCAATATGATGAAATTATATTGACCGCAGCAATGCATCATTAGCAAAATGAATAACTGCTCTCAAACATAACTTTTTTGCAACGTTCAAAATACAGATCATCATGTCAAGCACATCAGAAAGCATTTGTAGCATTTTGAAGAATATTCCTCAGTGCTCGCCACGAATGTTTACGTTTTAATATGCTTCATAGGATGATAGGGCTTGTTAAGGCATATATGTTTAATACGCCGGTCGTGCGTGGGCGGAAACAGGACCGACGTGTTAAAGATATAACCCTAATAAGCTCTAGAAGCTCACATATTAAAGCGTAAACATTCGTGGCGAGTAGTCTACATAATTATTTATCGATTTATGTAGGATAGTGGTGTTTTTGAGTCATTTTCTAGATTATTCTTTACTTATCGTTTTGAAATTTTCCATTTTCTTAAATATCCCGGTAATTTTTTCTGAGTTTTTGTCAATCGTTTTATCCTCAACCCGCAGTAACAATGTTTCAATGCACATTAAATATAATTTAAGATCACTCTTTGCCTTTAATTGCTTTTTTGCATATTTTGCTCCCTAAAATTAATCGAATATTTATCAACTTCTTTCAGTTTCCTGTTTAATTTCTTTTTTTGACAAAGTTATAGTGGACTTTTATTGGTGATATTTTGTTTTATTTAAATATTGTTGGTTATTGATTTCTATTGATTTTTGGCGGTTAAATTATTACTGATTCGGTGACATTTAAATATCGCCGATTTGTGTCGTGTTTTTACTGAGTAAATCCTAAGCAATTTTGTTTGATCTTTAATGGATGGTGTTGAGGGGTAATTTTGTGGACTGATTTTATAATGTTTTTAATTATTGATGCATCGGGTATCGGTACCGGTACCAGGGTACCGGTATCAGATGAAACACTAGTATATAAGTACACAATACATATTACATAACATACATACTGTTACCGGCGCCGGTACCGGGGTACCGGTGCCGGCCGGAAATGAAGTACCGGTGCATCACTAATTTTAATTATTGAGGGACCTTGATTAGCCTCGATGTATATTTATCGATTAATTTTACTTTTGAAAGGTCAATTGACGTCAGACTGATTTTTAGTGATTTTATCTTTTTTGGCTGATAAGTGATGATAAAGAATTATTTTTGATTAATTGTTGATTAATAATCCATAATCGTTTTATGTCCATTCATCGACCGATTTAAATAATTATGAATTTTATCGATTATTGATTTTATTTTTAGTTTTTGGGAATTTTTGCCGATTTATCTCTCATATTCAGATTTTTTTGAAAGTTTTCCAATTTTTCGACTTATTTCAACTAGAATTATCTACATTCGTTGGGAATGGCCAGGACGGCCGAAGTGAAACGAGACGCCCGTATTGGAAAAGCAGAAGCGAACACAGAGGCCACGATTAAGGTTATTATTGGTTAGGTCATCAAATATTTTTATTTGTGAAGCGAACTTGTACGCGTCATATTGAGTGTAAAGAGCTGGTCGAGTGCGAATCGGAGACTAGTGTAAAGTGTCGATCGAATGTGACTCGGTGAATAATTTAAAATGTGTAATTTTAGTGAAAAATGTAAAGTGTAAAGTATCGGTCAACTTCGAAACAGGAATAGCGTTAAGTGTAAAGCGTCGATCGTGCGCGACTTATTGAATAATGTAAAGTATCGGTCGAGTTAGAATGAATTATCGCGTAAAGTGTAAAGCGTCGGTCGTGCGCTACTTATTGAATAATGTTAAGTGTAAAGTATCGGTCAATTTCGAATCAATTATCGCGTAAAGTGTAAAGCGTCGATCGAGCGCGAATCGGTGAATAATGTAAAGTGTAAAGCATCGAGCGAATTTGAATCACGAATAATGTAAGATATAATATGTCGATCGATTTTAAATGGGAAAAAATGTAAAGCGTAAAGCTAGTGTAAATCGATCGTGATTAAGGAAGCGTTGGCCGATGAAAAAAGGCTGATCGCCCGCTACGGTAATGACGTAGGCATAGCCAAAGCCAAACGTGATTATGAGCTGAAACAAGCCGATTTTGATCAGCAAGTTCAGTTGCAGAAAGCAACGGCCGACCTGGCCTACAATCTTCAGGTTATCCCATTTCGCTGCATAATCTTTCGATTATTTATCCCTTTAATTTATCAATTATTTATTATTTATGAACGATGTATTTATTACTTATTAATGATTTTATTATTATTTTTAAGATATTTTTATTTTCCTTATTAATTATTTGATTTATTAAAAATGTTCTATATAATTCATCATATACATTGTACGTATTTTATTAGATTTGTCATATTTTACATAAAATTTTTCAAGAAATCGCACGAAGTTATTGGCACTGCATCGAAGTTGCTGATTGATTTTCCTCCATTATTGGTCGAGTCCATAACGAACCTGTTTATTAAAGTCAATAATTAGTCGTGCTAATAATATTAAAATTAATTATACTGCCTAAGTCCCGGCTTAATAACGTTAAAATTATAAATAAACTTAATTTGAAATCACTAAAGTAATAAAATTAATAATTTATCAATACTGAATTAATTAAATAATTATCAATTTACTTCATTATCATTCCCTTGTAATTGAATAAGGACTGATAATAATATTCAAACTTTTCGATAATTTATGCTTAATCAAAATTTAAGCATAATTAAATAGATTTTAATCCATTATCTCACCATCAGCTGTAAAATTTTAGGTTTACTGTGTAAACTACTATTGTGTGTATTCTTAAAATATAATTTCAGTGTATAGTTTGACGTGTAAAGGTAGTGTAAAATTTAAGATTTAGCTTAAAGATTGGCTTGTGTAAAGCTAAACTATTGTTTTTACTGTACAGTTTAAGTAGTGTAAAGCTAGCGTAAAACTTTAAGATCGTTTTTTTCATTTTTAGTAGTTTTTTGTTTTTTTAGTGATTATTTTGAAAATAAAATGCTAATTAAATTTACACTTATGATACTGTAAAATTTGTAGGCGGCGAAAGTGAAACAAAAGATAAAGGAGGAATCGATGCAAGTTGAAATAATCGAACGGACTCAGTCGATTTTGCTTCAAGAGCAGGAAATACAGAGGAAGGAGAAGGAACTGGACGCCACGGTCAGACGCCCCGCCGAGGCCGAAAAATATCGGGCTCAAACTTTGGCCGAAGCCCAACGCCAGAAAATTATTTTGGCCGCTCAGGCCGAGGCTGAAGCTATTCAGGTATTTTCGGCCCGCCCACCTACAGTATATTATTTTTGCTTGACTTACCTTACGTTTTTTGACTTTACACCGAGGTCTTCACTTTACACTATTTTTTCTTGTGTCGCGTCTTTCGCTTTCAGTGAACTGCTGATTATTTACCTCGCAATTTTCATCTTTACACTAATGTCTCGACTTTACACTCTCTACGATTTGTTGCGCACTGTGCCGCCAGCTTACTAAACCTAATCGCTTTATTAGACTTACGCTAGCGTTTAGGCTTTACACTACATAATATACTAATCCGTAGTTGAGGTGAAAATTCACAAGCTACACATAAGCTCCTTTAAACTACTTGGTGAACGCGCATGCCTTGACCAGTCACATTCTGCTGTTGCCGCCTAAAGATGTCCCTTCCTTCTTTAAACTTTTATGTCGAGTTAACACGACTATATTTAGCTGTTTCTTGTTTCGTTCATTTACGATTTTCTAGTCGGTTTTTTTAGGTTAAGCATTTTTTAACTCTGCAGCACCATTTTGCTAGTGCTGGTTTACTGTATGTACAGTTGTTAAGATTTACTTTATTCGTCACGACCTTTACACCATTTGCAAATATTTGCCGCTTCGCCAATTTTCAATGTACATAGCTCGTCGGTTGTTCCACTAATTGCCCCAATTAGCGTCATTTTCCTAACAGCCGCACCAAAATTAAATACATATTATCTCAAAAAATTTTTGCTTTCGTCCTGAAAATTAACAGTAGGTCATACGTGCATATAGGGGTGAAGAAATATGACCCCTTGTCCGCTGAAAGGTCAGCCATACAGTTTCTGTCCGGCGATTTTGAGCTGACGGAGCGTTTTTCTATCATTATTGAGGTCAAAACCAGTAAAAATGTCAAAAGCCGGATTAGCAAGCGCCATAATTGATCAATTTTTGTATTTTTTAGTGTTAAAAATGGTATAATGCAGTCGAAATGGACTAAAAATGTTTTAAAATGCGATATTAGCTACGAAAAAACGTTTTATAAGCTATTTTGACCATTTTGATCGTCAAAACAGCAAAAAAATCGTAAAAGTAATTTTTGACTGTTCTGGATTTTTTGATATTTCACCTCCCTCCGCCTTTGCCGACCCTGACCTTGTGCATCTATGCGGTAGGTTGTATACATTAACATCCAGGGGCGGATGTAGGGAAGGCGGGGGCGGCCGCCCCCCCCTCCATTGGCCCAAACTAGTGCGCAAAATTAAGGGTTTTTGAGCGATTTTCACCAATTTTTGGGTTTAAACAGCTTATTTTTCCGCCCAAGTCAGGGTTCCGCCCTTCCATAGCGGATACCGCACCCTCCCCCTTAGGAAAATCCTGGATCCGCCACTGTTTACATCAATCAGTAATAAATTCGATTTGCGTTTTTCAGTCCTATGTACATACTTGCTATTACATTAATGGAAACACAATTCTTTTCGAAGATTCGATTTTCAAGGAAATAGAAAAAGTGTCCAAAAGTTTCGCAATTCCAATTTTTATGCAATTATTAATTTTTATTGTCTTTCAAAATACTCGTAAATGTGTTATCGGTGTGGCATTTACGATTCAGCTAAAAGGGGAGGCTGAAGCGTTTGCTGTGCAAGTCAAAGCCCAAGCGGAAGCCGAACAAATGGCTAAAAAAGCAGAGGCGTGGCGAGAGTACAAAGAAGCCGCTATGGTTGACATGTTTTTGTCCGTTTTGCCTAAAGTGAGCAATGTACAATATTTTTCCGGCTGGCAATTGCTAAAGTCCTTAAATATGTTCGTTTAAACTTTTGTAAAGCGACTCGTCGATTTTTTTGTCGCTAAAATTGATCATTCGTTGTTTTCACATTTTAAACCTAACGATTACTTATATTTCTTACGGTGCACGCCGAAACGCGACCATCATTGTGAGACTAATGTTAGACGGTGCGTCGCGAGCGCCCCGTTTTGTCCATTATTCTCCACCAACTCGTTCTTTTTTACTATAGTATAATGTCAAGTAAAAACACCATATGCTACTACAGTAATCTATTGACACCTGATGCGCACGTTCGAACAACATGAATTCGACGCTTATATTGAAGGGACGTAATAATTGAAGTGAGCCGGGATGAGCTCAGCGCGTTGAACTGTTAGGTGAGGAGTCGGCGTTGATAAAGGCTATTGGGTTCGCCCAACAGCGCCGGTTTTAGTATATACGTGCGAGATTGCGCGATGATATAAAGCTGCGCGATTTTAACAAGACAGCTCAGTCCGAGCTGCTGACTATAAACGAACAACGAACATATGGTCAGTCCGATATGTAGGCCGAGTTTAATATTTACCTACAGATAATTGATTGAACTCGACTGGCGTGCATGCACAGAGACACGCGGAGTATATTATTAACTGAAGTATTACATCACTGTGAATATGTGGCTCGGCGGACGTACATACGCGGAGTAACCCATTAGGAATACCTATATTAAAATGATTATTATATATTAACCACTACTGGGCATTACATATTATTCTATATCATGCCGCTAATGCGGCGACGCAGACGGACAATTTAAAAGGAAGCGCACAGAATTCGCGCGCGCGTTTCCTTTTGTTTGGCGCTATTAATAGCTAAATGCGTCGCCGCATTAGCGGCGATGATACGGGATAATATACTGTAATATAAAAACAAGTTGATAGAGAATGAAGGACAAAACGCGGCGCTTGCGATGCATCGCTTAACATTAATTTGACAATGATGGTGCGTCAACTTTCGTGGCGAGCAATGTAGTCTGGTTTAAATTGTTTAAACTAGTTTAAATTGGACTTTACCGCGGCTTACGTTTAAACGAAGCGTGTTGTTCTTTTCGGACGCTACAACACATCTGACACTTTATTGCAATTATCAGACTGTGGCGAGCAATGTAGTCTGGTTTAAATTGTTTAAACTAGTGCAAATTAGACTTTGCCGCTGCTTACGTTTAAACAAAGCGTGCTGTAATTTTCGGACGCTGAAACACATCTGACACTTTATTGCAATTATTAGACTCAAAATTTTGAATTTCCTTCCCATTGTGGCGCGTTATTCTATCACGTTTTTAATTTAGCTTCGCAAAAAGCCGAGTCGGTTATTTTTTGGGACTCCTGCGTATTTTTCTATTTTATTCTTCTCATTTTTTCGCTTATGCTAATTTCTCCGCTCGTCCTGGGCTTTTCATTCGAAAGTAAATCAGTCGTTAATATCGCCACAAAATATGTAGCTCTTTTTGACTGAAGTTCTTTCTTATTTAAAGGATGCGCCGTAAACATTTTTTCTATTTATTTAATTATTTTATTTTTCATTATCCGTTATATTTAAGAATCTACTGATACATTCTGTTTTGTTTTTTAAAGTCGCCGCCGAAGTAGCCGCTCCATTTACTTTTGGGGTTCAAGAGGTAAAGCGTTGAATAGTCTCTCTTCTTATTCACCCGCTAAATGTACTATAATAAACACGTGTTTGCACCTTTCGATTAAAATTGCGTAACATCATTCGACGGGTTTAACCCTTAACAAGTTTTTGGCTCCGTTTAAGCTCGGCAAATGACATTTTTGTTTGCTTCTATATAATATTTTATCGATTTTGTTTTCCACCATTTTTCGCATTTTTTGATTCTATCGTTTTCATTTTTTTTGTGAAAAATTCAGATCAAAATGATTTCGACTGGCAGTGGGGAAGTCGGAGCCGCTAAACTGACCGGCGAAATAATGGACATCGTCACTAAGGTGCCGGAAATGGTTTCCAAAGTCACTGGCGTGAATTTGACAAACGTGAGTATTTTTTAATAATTCTTAGCTATATGTATTTCTTTTTTCCGCCCTTTATGTTTTCAATGCATTTTCTGATATTTTCAATGTTTTTCAAAATTAAAAAAAATCAAATTTCTTCAAATTGAAAAATGAATATTTTATGGGACTCGCTTGCTGCGCGCAGTCGTTATACATAAAAATGTCATTGGTAAAAATTTTGGCTAGCTGCCAGGCCAGGGGTTCGGAGTCCGGACCATAAAAGGGTAGTGACAAAATTCTGGGGGTCAAGTGGGGCCAAATTGCCAAAAATGTACCAAAAAGTCAGTTCCTGGGCTCTATTGATTTTGGAGGTGCTTCAGATTCTGGGGGTTCGGACTCTACGGCGATTTGTTTACATGCTGCCCTAATCTCGTTAAAACGCTTAAAGCTTATTTGATTTGTCATTAGTTTGCTCCAAATAATTATTAAACAAAACATACTCATACATGCATATATCGCCTTATTTTGGGCCGCCCTGTATATTTTTGCTCGATTTTTTCAAGTTTAAATTTTTAATTTGATTTGTTTTATGTTGTTGTGTTTTCGTTTTAAGACCAATTCTACTCGTTTGTTCAACTTTTTATTGGTTTTTATACACAAGTCAGAAAGCTTATTGGGCTGGTCCTTTAATTTTTTTCTACTCCCGGGTGTCTTATTAAGGAACAGTGGAAAATGTGTTTTGTTGCAAGCTTTTAATCACTGCCACTTTATAGATTTTGAATTAATTGATTATCGCAATACTACTAAATATTGTGAGGAGCTAATTTTGAATTTTGAAAGCTGGAAAAAATGTTTCCAGCTGCCGTATTCATGAAAAAATGCAACGTGTACGCTTCTGCTAAGTGTAAAGTAGTTTAAACGTCCAGCGTTTGCCGATGAATAATCGGCTGATAAGAGCCTGCTACGCTTGACGCGGCACAAATGATTTCAAGCGCGTAGAAACTAATGGGATTGCTGATGCTAGGGTAGCGACAAACTTACGCTTAGACTTTATAAGTGTAAACTAATTATTGGTTATTTTCCCGTCTTTCTTCACTAATGCTGTTTACTCGGTGCTGAGTTTTTGTCAAAAGTGAGCAATAAGGTGGAAAACAGCGTCCAACTTCATCCTAATGCTCATCATAAAATCGGTTTACACTGCCCAGTTCTGAGCTGTGGCTATTGAGGCATTGCGGATTACATCGGCCAAAATATTAATTTTTAAAGAAATTGTAAACTAAATAAAGACGCCGCATCTGCCGAGTTTGAATTGGTGATGTAAAGAATCCCTTAGGTTTAATTGCTTCATTTATTCTCGGCTAATTTTTGTTTTACACTCGGGCAATATCTTTTCTATGTTTATAATTTTATTTTTATTTCAAATTTTTCCAGATTTGCACTGCTGGAAAATCACAGTATTCCTCCAAATGATTGCTTCCCGCGTGTGTGGCATACTGTAACACTGCCTGCAGTCGTTATTCTGTGCTTATCATTACTTTCGAACTGCCGCGTGATCTGATACGTTATCATTATGGCCTTCGAATCGAATAATTTTTTTTTAGTTTACAGTCATTTCCGACTATGTAAATTATTTTGATGAACTGTAATTTTAGAGGTTGTTAATTATTTCGGTGAACTGTAATTTTTGAGATTATCAGATGAGATTAAAATATTATAAAAGTTACTATAATATTGTATACGTGTAATAGTAATTAAAATTTATCAAAATATTACATTTTGATAAGAAACATGCATATGTTCTACGTGTGTTTATTGTCGTTCGTTCAATTTAATTTCAGCGAGGCTTTTTTATTGAATTTTTGTGCGGCTCTTTCTCATTTTGGCTCATTTAAATTGTTCGGGGTTCGCTTAACAGGCGACTAATAGGGAGTCTTTGTTTACTATCTGTTCTCCTGGCACCGCAAGTGTAAACATTGAAATTTTTTAATAATCTCGCGAGTTTTGTAGAGAAGCTTGCTTTTCCTAGATTTTTTGAACATCTGACATAGTTTATTCTGCATTTTAAGAATTGGGGGCCATAGGTGGGCAGCACCGAAATTCTGGGGGGTCGCAGGTCCAAAAAATGGTCTAAAAAATGGTGGTATGGCGAAAAAACATCATTTTTCAATGTCTCTCATCCAGCACTATCCATTGGCATCAAAAAATTGCGAAATTTCTAAAAATTGAATTCTGGGGTATTTCGATTTCTAAGGGGGGTATTCGGCTTCCTGGAGGGGGTGCATACCACCAAAGCCCCTACGCCCACGTGTGCCTGGGGCTATGTAATTCAGATATAATAAAATATCGTGAATTTTCGAAGCCCGTCATTTCCAATGGTAGAAAAGCGAGCCAGCTTAATTGGAATGACGCGAAATGCTGTCAAATGTTCCAGATCTGGATTAAAATATGAATTATAAACACGAAATTTTCATTTAAATATCAGATGATTCTAAATATGATTTTATAATTTCAACAATAAAATTAAATATTTAAAATGGTATCTTTTAAAGAATAAAAATTTCAATAAACAAGAAAAAGCCTGGTATCGATCGAAAAATGGCGTCTTACGAACATTTGACCTTACCTGAAATTGTTAAATATTCCCGATCATTAATTATTGGTCGCCAGCTGAAGATGATGGATTTAATTTTCCAGAATAATTAATCCCTGAAAAAGTTCAAATTTATGTTAATTGAAAATTTAAATATTCGCTTCCAGCCAGGCAGGTGGATACATAATTTGTTGATTATTCGAGTATGTGATTTTATGCGATCCACTATTTATTATTCTTTGAATAAGCTGTAGATCTGCTCGAGTTTTTACGCATACGTGGGCAGCAAGAAAATTCTGGGGGCTGCAAGATTTTTTGAAGGTCAAAAAATGGCCTTAAAAATGGTGGTATGGCGATAAAAACATCAGTTTTTCGACGTTTCTCATCAAGCACTATCCATTGGCATCAAAAAATTGCGAAAAAACGAAAAAAATTTTCGAAAATTGAATTCTGGGGGTATTTTGGTTTCTGGGGAGCTGCATACCCCCAAACCCCCCCCCACACCCAGGTGTGGTTTTATGTGTTATCGTCTTATTGTGCGTTTCAGCGATTCGCTTTTTGTCTTTTGTATGTATTTTGTTGCTATTTGTCGAATTTGAGTGCAAAAGATGCGATATTCTAGTGCTTATAGTAGGCGACTCGTTTCGCATTACTAATTTACTTATGTGCGTTTTCGTTTTCACTGGTTGCAAAGTCGTTTCCGGTTCAGTCGAGATGATTTTTTGTGATTGTATATTGTACTTTTTGTCAGTGTAAATGATACATATATGGGCACGAATTATGCTAGCGTCATGAGATAATCTCACACTCTAAAGGCATATTTCGAAGATGGACTTGTTGAAGTCAAGAAGTCAATTTGAGCTAGTTCGCAAAGGCAAATCGACCAACAGAAGATGCTACTTCTGCACAACTATTAGTCGTTTTGTCTTCGTAGACTGGTTTGATTTGAATTCAGCGGAAAAGTCTAGTTTTTAAATATGCCTCTAATATGTAGTATAGTCTGATGTTACAAAATTCTTGGGACTTTTTACAGTATGGCGATTCGCAAGTATTAATGATTCAGTCAATCGGCAAAGAACAGCGTCTTAAGTACCCGCCTCTGCCATCAATTGATTTACTAATTGTTTAATGGGCTGGGTAATATTTTAAACTTCACCGCCGCTTTCCTAACTGGTCTATCGGTATTACATATCGCTTCACAGCGAGAAATAAGGAGTTTGACTCCGCGCATGATTTACGTATTTTTCTTGCGCGAGGCTGTCGGTGACGCCCTCACGCCTCTTTAAAAGTCTTGAGAATTTCGAAACGGGCTATAGGTCATTTTAAAATTTCACAAACCGCTCTCCTCGATCAGCTTTCTACTCATGTATATACCAGAGGCGTACCTATATACTAAAATTCCATCATCCATTATACTAAAGAACCAATTATAGTATCTACAATATGTACCTACGTGGGCAGTAAAACAATTCCGAGGAGGTGGGTTAGGATGGGTAAAATCGCCAAAAATCTTACTAAAAGTGGAATTCTGGGGGTTTACAGTAATCCATGGGAGGGGGTTCAACTTCTCGAGAGGAGGGTGGGGCTCCAACCCCTCACGCCCCTGTGTGGTATCTACCTATTGCATATGTAAGTATCTATCTATGTTATAATAGGGAGTACAATTTAATGAGCCGGCTATGCGTGCGAAATGTCCTAATGCAGGCAGCCTAAAAGTGATTCCTGCATTATTTAGTTCATTACACCTTAGTCTGTTTTTTAACTTGGCGCATGGATCCGCTTGGAAAACTATAGTGTGCTCCATTTATTCAAGAACTTTTTCAGTATATTTCTTTTGGAGGCTACAGTATGCCTAAATTGGTGATTTACTGTAACTCGACAGAAAAGTTGAGATAGCGCAAGCGGCCGCCATTCTTTCATTTTTAATGCATTAAACCGCGTACAGACTTAATTCAAGCATCTATAATCTGTTTCATTTAACTTTGCGGTTTTCTTCGAATTTTTTCCACAAGAATTAGGCTATAAAAGCGGTTTAAAATTTTGATACATTAATGCGGCTTAACACTGGCATGCGTCTCCAAGTGACTCGACATACTGTAGAATATCATATTAATTGTATTAGTTTGAAACACTTTTGTATTAACTTTAAATTTTTCCAAAAACCTCAAAGCTAAATGAAACAGGCTATAAACAGTGCTGTGACATACTACAGTAAGTGCGCTAAGTAAAAATCTTGCAGCAAGAATCGAACCCGTGTTGCTCAGTCGACAATCATACGTTCTACCAACCACTGCGCTAAGTGGAAGTTTTTGGCTATGTTTAAAATGCTAGTCTAATGTGTTCAACGGTCAATTTATTACAAGCTGAATGCGCGAATTTCCATCTGCATGTTGCCATGATCTGCTAGAAGACGAGAATAAATTATGCCGTAAAAAATTTTATCGAAAAACCCCTCCTTCCTATGTACACTACAGTGATCTCTAAATGACTTACAGTAAGTAAGGAAGATAGAGTTACTGTAGCCCAGAAAAAGATTAGCTGAAAAAGCTCTTGGATTAATGAAACAGACTATAATATCCTGATTACTGTAACACACAATTTTCCCTTGCTCGACGGAGTCGGTAACTAATTTTTTTACAGCTATGTATATGACGGGTCGAGTGGTGATCAAATTGGGTGTTATAGTTGAAGAAATTGGTTGGCCGCGCGAATTCTTGCGCTAAACATAGTCTGTTTTATACTAATTTAAGCATAAACTTTAAAAACCGTGCCCGACAATATGTAAGCTGACAGATTGTTATTATAGCATTGATTTGATATTTGATTATCGTAATCCGTCGGCTTTAGAAAAAATTCTCAAAGTTTATGCCCATACTTATGTGAAACAGACTTTAGTTAAAAAAAGAGTGCATAGTCTATTTCATGAAACCATGTGCGTGAAGATCAATTTCCATTGATCTAGCAAGCAGCTGCAAAAACGGTTTCTAGACAGCTTACTGTAATGCAATTTCGCGAAGCAAAACTTTTTAACTTTACCAATTACCATGGACAGTATCATGATTCCTACTTCAGTTTAAACTACGTTTGTAATCGATTTATGTCGGCTCAAGAATTGTGGTCCATGCACAAAGTTTCGTGAAACAGACCTAGTTTGTTTCACGCATAAATTTCAAAGACTATCTGCTTATGAAAATTCTTATAATTCAGGCAAGAAGTTATGTTAAAGAGGCTATACATGTGCAACAATAGTACGCATAATGTGTGACTAGCGTCCCAATTATCTCAGAATGTGTATGTTATTCTGACAAGCAAGTTTATATCTCGGAATTTGTTGAGCTATCTTGCAAATTACTGTATAAGCTATGGGAAAGCAGGGTTGCCAGGTGCAGGAGAATTCTCCTGAATTCAGGAGAATCTAAAATTTTCAGGAGCAGGAGCAGGAGAATGGGCTTTTCAGGAGAAATTTCAGGAGAAGTTGTAGACATGCAGGAGAATGCAGGAGAATTTTAAAATCTCAGGAGAATTCGGGCGAATTCTAGAATAGCTCCATGTTCCAGATTTAAAAAAACAGCGTTTTTATGCGATTTCAAGCACGTATCTTTAACATAAAAGTTGAAAAAACAGACGGAAAAGCCTTTGATTGAAAAAAAAATTACACGGATTGTACAGCTGCCCAGCCATCCGCAGAAACTCGACCGTATGATCAAGTTGCATTTCCTTGCATCGCTTTTGGAACATGTACCGAGCTAGATTACCGGGTACGTGTGCTTTGATTCTCCCTGACGATGCAAAACTAGACTTGGCTGCTCATCAGGAGGACTCAATGGCGTTAGTATGTGTCTGTGTGTCAGGATCTTTAAAATTCAGAGAATGATTTACTTTCATGTGAATGTAGCCATGGTCTCCCAAGCAGTCATATGCCTTCCAAAAGTCAGAAAGAATCGTCGTACCCAGGTTAATCCACTCTCGGATTATGGGTAGCAGTGTGTCAGACCCCCGGCCCTCGACGGCTACCATAAACACGCGACCGGAGCCACATTCATAGCCGCCGAAGACCCATTGGCCCTCCACAGAATGCCCCCTATGATATTTTCGCTTACCGAATTTGGATTCGTCGATCTCGATGACCTTCCCAGGGCCACCGAGTTTTTCTGGGTTCATGAAGAATGCATCAAATACGACCTCCCGGCAGTAAGATGACCAGTTGACCAGACTTTCTTGGTCCATCTCGAGCTGTTCGCCAGTAAATCGCAAAGTTGCACCTCCGACCCAGAAATTGACGAATCCAAGAACTTTCCAAATCGGTAACTTCGAATTCTCAAAAAACGTGTGCTTGCGCAAGCCCACTCGCACTCCGCAAGGCCGCGCCTTCTGTTTCCTGACCGACACACGCGCCCAGCACATCCATATCCATCCATCCACCCATGATTCATCCTTGATTAGAACCATCTTCCCGCCACATGTTGGACAGTTGTATTCGCCTGCGTGTGGAACCAGTCCCAACTCCGCCAGCTTCTCGGGCAACCCATCACGATCTTCACAAAATTTCACGATTTTTAATAAATTCATTTAAATCGTTCCCTGAATAACAAACATTTATGTAGGTAATTATTTATGCAGTGTATCACTTCATATCTATAATTCATTTCCAGCACAAACAATATGTAAATCGCGATTTTACAAACTATTATTCATCATACTATTGACACATTAATCATGCCACCCATTTCCAACATATTCACCCGTCAGGGCACTGTGATCTAATTGACTACGCGCACGTGGGCTCTGCATCCCCTTTTTATTGGTCATTTTTCCAGTCATGCTAGAAAATTTAAATCGAATCAATTTGATTCGCTGTTGACGGATTTCACAGAGGTCTAAAAAAGATAAGTTTTGCGCTTTTTCCTACCAATCGCACATCAGTCTCTTAAATGTTGTCCAATCCCATCGTCGCCTGTGGTGAATATAGAAAATAGTTCGATTTCTGTGATACAGTAATATTTGTGATTAGATAATTTTCATAAAGGAAGGTACTTGATTAAATGCGTTAAGGCTTTACTAACATCAGTAACAAGACCAAACTTGTGTTCAACAAATTTTTACTAATACCATATTCTATCGTTTCTATAAGTACATTCCTCCCTAATGTTTATGTCCCTCATACATCCGTACCAATCATTTCGGATCATGTAATCGTCTGTTTTATTGAACTTTGAATGTCCCTTATTTATCCGGACAAAACTATTGGGGTTGAAAATTACCTCCCTCATAATTTTATGTAAATGTCCTTTAAACTAATGCGGTAAACGTGATATTCTACAGTATAATGAGTTACAAGGAGTCAAACACATCCGCCTAATGGTGTTATCAATTACCTACTTCATGTTTATATGTAAATGTCCTTTAAACCTATGCTATTTACTTTATATTCTACAGTATATATGAGTTACAAGCAGTAAAACACATCCGCATGTCTGTTTTTTATTCCATCTAGTCTGTTTCATTGTACTTTGAACGTCACACATTTACTCGCACACACCTAATGGGGGTATAAATTACATGGTGTTATCAATTACCTACTTCATGATTTTATGTAAATGTCCTTTAAACTTATTCTATTTACTTTATATTCTACAGTATAATGAAACACATCCGCAGGTCTGTTTTTTATTCCATATAGTCTGTTTCATTGTACTTTGAACGTCCCACATTTACCCGCACCCACCTCATGGGGGTAAAAATTACCTACTTCCTGGTCCTTTACACTAATGTAGTAAACATGATATGTTACAGTATAATGAGTTACGAGGAGTCAAACACATCCGCATGTCTCTTTATTATTCCAAATAAACTTATCACATGACTAATTGGTTCAGGATCGCTTCACTCTTTCTCTAATTCTGCTTCGCCTTTCCTCTGTCATATTTCCATCAGCTTTGCAGCTTGAACGTTCCGGTTTTCTTTCCGCGGCTGCCACTTGGCTGGTCTTCGTTTGTTCTAACACCTCTATGCTTCTCCTATCGCGGTTCGCTGGTTCCGAAACTCATTTTTCTCGAATGATACCCAAAATGCGTTTTCAGAGAGTTAAAACTTCAAAAATTTTTCGGCGCTTCGCATAGGCAGTAGCCAGGAATTTTCTGCCAGGGGGAATTCCAAAAATTTTTTTTCGTCTGAAAAACTCGTAAAAACGCGCAGGGCCGTTAAATAACGTGTTTTTTGGGCTTTTCACATCATCCTGCACGATTTAAGCCATTAAAAAATTAAATTTTCCCAAAATTTTTTCATGTTTTTGACGGAAAAGATGCTTCTTATGCGCGCGAAGCGCTAATTTTGTGATTTTCCACCAATAAAACGGTAGAAACTGCCAAATAATAGAATAAACCGGCGCGAAGCACCAAATTTTTCGATTTTAATCCTTAAGCCGCGCCGCGCCAATTGCAGCATTTTTATCGACAATCTGGACTAGAACTTCACTACGATTGAAAATCCTTATCTTCTGCACGGATTCAATTAGTTTTTGTAATGCAAAAATGCGTTTTAGAGAAGTGAAACTACAAAAATTTTTGGCGCTTCACGCCGAATTGATTCAATTCTTTTTTGTTAATAATATTTGAGCCGCGCCGCGTCAACTGCAGCATTTTTATCGACAATTTGATCTAGAACTTTACTACGATTGAAAATCCTTATTTTCTGCACGGGGATTTAATTCTTGCTTGTTATTGATGTTTAAGCCGCGCGGCGCCAATTGCAGCATTTTTTATCGATAATCTGTCCTAGAACTCCACTACGATTGAAAATCCTTACCTTCTGCACAGTTTTTGAAATGCAAAAATGATTTAAAGAGCTAAAATTTCAAAATTTTCTAGCGCTTCGCGCCATTTGATAAATTATAGTTTTAATTGTCAAAAACGACTTCAGAATTGGCTAAAATGCTTTACTGAAGGAATGAAATTCAAGTTTCAACATAAATAACGTTACTGATCGTGATATTCTTGTAGAGCGCGATATTTTTATACAAAAAGTGCATCAAACACCGCTATTGCATGTGTACATAAAATTTTCCACTTAAAAACACTGATTTTTCAACACAAGCGCTCTATTTTGAACGTTTTTAGACCTCCCAAAAAATGTGGAAAAAGTCGGAAAAAGTGGAAAAAAATTTTGGGTTTGGTCTATAATGTCAACCAAATCGCTGGGAAAAAAACGGTGTTTGCAAAGCGCCTATAAACATTTTTTGATATATTTCAAAACGTAAGGATTTGCTTGCTACTGAAGTACATACAATTGGTAATAAAGTATTATTTATTTTTTCAAAAGACATTGCAAACAGGGCTCTTTTCAGAAATTTTTGATGATGTAAGTGCAACTGAAAATTGGCGGTCACTGTTTTAAGCACAGAAACTGTTTTTTCGAATAATGAAGATAACAGGCAAGAGATCAGAATAAAATAGTTGGGTGAACCAAGGTAAAGTGGCCTGAGCATGCTTGATATGCATGTGTACATACAATTGTAGATCTGCTGTACAACCTTTCCTGCAAAATATGAGCCAGGAGAATTTTCAGGAGAATCAAAATATTTTCAGGAGAATTGCAGGAGAATTTTTCCCCAATTTTACCTCTGTGCAGGAGAATCTGAATTTTGGGACCAAGCAACACTGTGGGAAAGATGTGCGTGCGTTGCGTATCAATCCTGAAATGTGCGCACCACGGTACGCCAATGTCTTCTAGACCTAAGCAAGAGTGATACCAACTTGAGCGGGAGCAAATCGACTCGAGTGGGAGTTACCATCACTCACGTAAAACTAATCCTAAGCTTATGAAAAATATAGAAGTTCGAAAAAAATCGATTATGTTTACGCTTAGGCCCGTATCCAGCACCTTTTTCCCCAGCGACTTGGTTGACATTATAGACCAAATCCAAAATGTTGTTCCACTTTTTCCAACCTTTTTCCACGTTTTTTGGGAGGCTTAAAAACGTTAAAAACAGAGCGCCTGTGTTGAAAAATCAGTGTTTTTTAAGTAGAAAGTTTTATGTACATATGCAATAGCGGTGTTTGATGCACTTTTTGTATAAAAATTTCGCACTCTACAAGGAATATCACGATCCGTATACGTTATTTATGTTAAAACTTGAATTTCCTACTCCTCAGTATGCATTTTTAGCGAATTCCGAAGTCGTTTTTGACAATTGAAACTATAATTTATCAAATGGCGCGGAGCGCCAGAAAATTTTGAAATTTTAGCTCTCTAAATCATTTTTGCATTATAAAAATTGTGCAGAATGTAAGGATTTTCAATCGTAGTGGAGTTCTAGAACTAGATTATCGATAAAAATGCTGCAATTGGCGCCAGCGACAGCTTAAACAATGAGGCTAAACTTAAGAATATGGTACTAGTGATCGACCGGGGCCCCGGCCCCGGTAATCCCCGGCCATTTTTCAGCATCCCTGGCCCCGGCCGGGGCAAGGTCAAAAAATGGCCGGGGCCGAGGAAAAATTCAGTGTAATTCGTATTTTGTACAGGCTGTGATACTAGCACTTATTTATCAATGAGCAAGTGTTAATTTTGAGAACTGTACTGATTAGACCATATGTATACTTACTTAGTCCTTGTTATAACTTTGCTACTGTGTATAAATGAGCTTTTACTGAATAAATGTTCAGGAAAATCTGCATGTTTTCGATTCCTCAACTTAACTTACTTAAACTAAATGCTACTTTAAACTCATTCATTCATAGCTATGGCTAAAAGATTTAGAGATGACAAATAAGTTCTATTTCTAGTTGGAAATTGTACGTTTTCAACAAACTATTTTTACAAAAAACACTTTTATATTTAATTGAATGGGAACCGCGTGCTTTAAAACGCGTTTCTTGTGTAATAGTTATTAGGACGTAGGTTAATTATAGCCGAATGTAAACTACGCTGCAGAATTGCGTTCGATCCGAAAAACTAAATATGTCTCAAATAGTTTCCTAAGGTCCAGAGTTGAGGGAGGGGTGAAATCCCAAATTGGAGGACCAGAAAATTAAGTGGTAGACTATTATTAGCCGACTCTATTTTGTTTTACGAGCTTCATGTGCTTGTACAAAGATCTCCGAAAAGGTCTTTGTATGAGCTAACAAATTTTTGTAGCTATATTATATAAATATATTTTTAAACATACACATTTTCGAATACTATCAGTATGTGACAGTGTTTTTTTGTACAATGTACCTTTGTATATATAAATATAAACAAAGATTGTACCCAAAAGTCTTTGTGCATTTTGTACACACAAATTCTCGGTTACTATAATATGGTACAGTAGCGATTTTAGTATGGTAAAACATGGTCTTTTGACTTTTGATTGATATTTTAGCTAATTTCTGGGTTTCTAACGCCAAAAATTACTAAAGTTGTCTCAAAACGGCGCGAAGCGCCTGAAAATTTGACATTTTTCCATTCTAAATACAAATTTTGCCATTTTAAAGATATATAGGACAGACAATTTTTCATATCGGAGCGAAGCGCCGAAAATTTTTTGGAATTTTACACCTTTTTACAGTTTTTATCTTCCCAAAAATCTTTGTACATGTACAAAGATAATCCTGAAAAGTCTTTGTACATCGGGAAAAATCTTTGGCGAATACAAAAAACACTGTTTTGTACATGCAAATTTTTGTATACTCTAATATGGTACAGTAACGATTTCAGTGTGGTAGAACATAGTTTTTCGACCTTTAGTAGTGTGTTTGGCTAATTTTTGGGTTTCTCAATATTTGACACTTTTCCATTTTTCCATTCTAAGCGCAGTGTTGCTTATTTCAAGATTTAATGCGCATATTACAATTTTTGTAATATTTCTGATTTTGTAGTACAAGTTGTTTTAGCTTTCTCAGTCGAGTTTTATGTGTGAATTCCATCAAAAGCTCATAAAAATTTCGGCACATTCGCGCCGAACTAATATTATCAACTAAATTCAGGCCGAATTATCACATTTAGAAGCACGGTCTTTCTGAATTTGGCGAAGATTTTAGCTGATGTACAAAGACGTTTCAGGACCATCTTTGTACATGTACAAATATTTTTGAAGAACAAAAACTTTAAAAAAGGTGTAGAATTCCTTATTGCAAATTCTACCGTTTCAAAGATTTTAAGGGGGTAAGCGGCTGCAAAAATGGAGCCGCTTACCCCTTCCTCTGAAAATGGCCGAGAAATATACATGTGACAGGGGGTTTTGGCCATCCTTATCCACGCTTTGAAGCCCCAAACTTCCTAGAAAGTCAGAAAATAGTTGACCACCCTTCCCCATTTTTTGGCGGAAACTGCGCTTTTTTTGGCTATTTTTATGTTTTCACCATTTTTGATCTAGTCGCTAAACCCCTCCTTCTAAAAATGGCGAGGGACCCCTACCCTGGATTTCCAGCCATTACATGTATACTGAGGGACCCTCATAAAGTTTTAAGCGATTGCATGCATGTTTTTTAGTGATAGTTTATCTATTTACTCTAACTCACATTCTAAAATAATGTATCACTTCGTGAAATTCTAATAGGTACACTTTTGTCATACTAAAAAATTAAGTTCAAAAAATTCAAAAGGGTTCCACCAAAATTCGTCTGACAGTGACTTGTGTCTCGGAACCTGAGAGGTGAGCTGAATACACGCAACTCACCCCTTATGGGAATGTGTGATGTCTCATTTATTACATCCAATACCTATTGCATCCAATCACTATAGCAGCAGTAGCAGTAGCGAAGATCCAAATGATATAGAGTGTGCTAATATCAGTTACATAGACTTTATTGATGATTCAAATAATGAAACACTGGACTAAATTTGTTTCTTGTGACATAAATTGTAATAAAACTTGATATGAAAAGGCGCACCTAAGTTTGCGCTTGCCATTTACAACTGAATTGAGCAGTCGCTCATTATTATTTTCCTATACCCACCCCAAGTATGTGTCATGCAATAATATTTTCCTTGTCTGACCCCGGCCAGCCCCGGCCCTGGCCCCGGCCCGGCCGGGGCCGGGGATTTTATTTCAGCCCCGGTACCACCCTGACCCCGGCCAAAAAAGTCGCCCCGGTCGATCACTAGTTCCCATTCAATTAAATGTAAAAGTGTTTTTTGTAAAAATAGTTTGTTGAAAACGTACAATGTCCAACTAGAAATAGAACGTATTTGTTATCTCTAAATCTTTTAGCCATAGCTATGAATGAATGAGTAAAAAGTAGCATTTAGTTTAAATAAATTAAGTAGAGGAATCGAAAACATGCAGATTTTCCTGAACATTTATTCAGTAAAAGCTCATTTATACACAGTAGCAAAGTTATAACAAGGACTAAGTAAGTATACATATGGTCTAATCAGTAAAGTTCTCAAAATTAACACTTGCCCATTGATAAATAAGTGTCAGTATCACAGCCTGTACAAAATACGAATTACACTAAATTTTTCCCTGGCCCCGGCCATTTTTTGACCTTGCCCCGGCCGGGGCCGGGATGCTCAAAATGGCCGGGGATTGCCGGGCCGGGCCGGGGCCCCGGTCGATCACTAATTGAAATCCAAAACAAAATCGATCATTCATTGCGACTGCCACATATATGTATGTCTCTTTCTCTTCAATGCTCGGACATTACCAGACTTCAATCAAAAAATGCACTGGCTCTCAGAAAAACTATCAGGAAATAGGGATGCGATATCAGGCTCGTAATTATTTTCTATAAAATTAAATTGCACACTTGCAAGTATCTTTATAAATGATCGTAAGTCAGAAAATGCTATTGTAAGCTAGGGTTGAGATTTTTGAGCATGGGCATTGTGTTGACCAGACTGAGGTAGGTTGGCCTTTACTAGTCGAAGGAACAGCATTAAGCACGCAAAAAGAGATTGGAAATACAATTTAAATCACCTACAGTATTTATTTCAGTCTATTTGAAAAATTGTTAACCTGTGGATAAAAACCCAAAAAACCCAAAACCCAATGATTTTTTTGCACTCAAAAAACTAACAAAAACCCCAGCCTTGCCAACCCAGGTCCATAATACTAAGCCTAAGCCTAATAAGCAGGTAAACCAATGCAAAACATTACGAATACCTCATATTCTTTATTCAAACGAACCAGCGTTAGTCGATTGCTTAAGGTTCTGGGCTATGGAGCAAGGGGTCCACGTTTCGAATCCGGTTGAGAGCAGCTTTCTTTCATTTCATTGGATGCTACTAACTGCATAAATACGCTCTTATAATATAACTAATACAAATGTGAAGCTGCTACACGAACGCCAAAATTTTTTTGAAATTCTTCACAAAAAATCTGATTTCTTCAGAATACAAAATTGCCCAGGAAATGGTAATTTTAGAGAAGAAAAATTTCTGAAAATTCTTGACCCCCTAAAGTGCATAAGTGCCCGGGGAGAGCACGACCAAAATTTTTTAAAATTATAGGAGGGGACTAAATGATAAATTATAGAAGACGTTTTATGACCACTAGAGCTGAGCAATTTGTAAATTTTGCTACCCAGATGCCTAGAATATGGTGAGAAAATTTGCATAAGTTGTCTTAAAAATTTTGCTCTCCGCCATCCACTCTGATCCGCAATGTGGTGGTAATTATGAATGCTGGTGCCTATCGAATTTTTTTAAAGTTTTTGGAAAACTGGGCTGTTGTTACCAATAACCTAGTTTTAGGTGGTATTAGTATAATATGTTGACACCTACCCTTAAGCATAAGACACTTTATTATAAGATATACCGGGGTACACAAAAGTGATTGGTTTCTGCTTTTACTAAAGGTTCGCATGCGCTGATTCCATTGGTGAGATTTTAAGATTAGAAGGAAAAGCACATAATGAATTTGCAGTTGTCGGGTTTCGATCCTCAGACCTCTCACTCTACAGCGCAATATGTTCACCACTTGGCTACGCCGCAAGATTCTGAGAGTAAGTAACGAAGTTATAAGTGAAAAATTTATGTTTACCAAGCATCTTTGCTTCAACCGATGAGGGAACTTTCTTAGGTTGCTTGAGAATTCAGATTGGTGCCAGACATAGGTGCACAAGATCAAACTTTCAGAGGGGTGAAAATCCAAAAATTGTTATATAGCTAAGTGCTTTGTTAAAGCGATTATATAACCTTTTTGGTTTCAGAAAATTAGCTATATTGCTTTTTTGGGCTGAAAAAACTAGCTATCCTTTTTGGACTCACAAACATAGCTATATAGCCTTTTTGGACTAAAAATAGCTATGCAGCTCTTTTTGGAGTCAAGAAAATAGCTATACATCCCTTTGAAACTCAGAAAAGACTACTTTATTGCATTTCTGAGCCCATATGGTATTTTTCTGAGTCCAAAAAGGCTATATAGCTAATTTTCTGTGCCCAAAAAATGATACAGTTCTTGTCACGGAAATTGTAAATGCAGCGCCGCTGTGATCTACTACGATTGTCCAACTACAGTAGAACGTAAGCGCTTCTACTGTAGCCATGCGTGTTCGGCCGTTGAAAGATTACGTTCGGCGTTAGTAGATTGCAGCTAGCATATTGCGTTATTTGTCACACAAATGGGAAAAAATTCTCAATCTGCTTTGATTTTTTGCATGCCTGCGTCTCAAAAGTGCGTGCATGCTGCAGGTTTAGTCCGAGAAAAAAATGTAAAAATATATTGGAATTTTTGTGCATATCATTATGATTCTAGTTTCCTCCATTTTAATCTTATCTAAGAGATAATGGGCATAAAAATGAAAGAAAATAGTATTTCCTATGTGCGATCAATTGCATATTGCTCTGCCTCAAAGGAGCATTTTAAAATGAATTTCGGGCTGAGAGCGTTCTGTGTTTTAAAACAAATTCATAGCCAATGAAGAGCAAAAGATTCAAAAATCATATAGGCCCAAAAATTTCTTTTGCCATTATTCATATAATTTTAAAAAGCGCATCTTTTTGACTAAATCGAAATTAGAGTTAAAATCAAAACAAATTGCTCTCATCTTTTGGACAAAAAGGTTTTTTAAAAAGGTATTTTCATTCTTCTACAAACCATATCTTTCACTATTATATTCAGGCACGTAGCTGGCCCTCCTATTTTGGGGGGACAAACACCAATTTTGGGGGGGTCTAAACCAAAAATAGCACAAAATAACGTGTAAAAGTCCTATTTTTCCAAATTTTTCTGAATTTTGGGGGAGTGACTGTAAGCTCTAAGCTACATAGATTGAATATTTAACAAAATAGTGAAATACAGATGAAAAATAGTTTTGCAAATTAATTGTACATCATCCTTAGTGGATCGCGGATAGTAGAATGAGATGAACTTCTTAATGCGTATCAATACAAACATATGGTATGCGTGTCTTTTTTTTAACCAATCGGAGAGTAATACGAGCACGCCAGCGTAAATCGGGAAGATAAAAATAGCCAAGCTGGCCGTTCTTTTGACACAGGCATGGAAGAACGAAAATCTTTTTTGTTGAAAAATTGAACTAAATAAGCGTCTGAAGTGATTGGATAAAATAATTATACTTTTATTACATAATTCTATATTAATATTTACCTAATGATACAATTAGTAATATTAGAGGGGACTGACATGGAATACGACTAGACTGGAATTTGAAAATTGATATTTAAAATTAATTTTAAAATGAATGAATCAATTAATGATAAATCCTTATTCGATTCCTTTATAGTTCTAAAAAGAATAATTAAATTAATCATATGTCATACCAGTACAGTATGGAGATTCTGGAGGGATGAAACCTAAATAATATTGTATTAAAACACTGTTGATGCTCCAACCTTCTGGCCACAAATGGCCATGGTTGGCTGTGACCCCAGAAGTTGAAATACATACCCCTCCAAATCACTGTAGACCCCAGAATTCTTTTTTTAGTTATATTTTTGGCGATTTACCTTATTCTGACCTCCTAGAATTCGGGTGCTGCATATTTAAAATTGTTGTTACATAAAATAAATTGAATAATAAATATCATTATGCCTTTAAACCACAAAATTGATAAAAAGTTCCTCATTATCCGCTTTCAAAAATATTTTGTATCTTCGCTTTTTTCATTTATTTATGATATGTACATCAATAATATATTCAGTTCAGAAGTGTTATATATCACATAGTGTCTGTCTCCTCAGGCAAGCATATACTTCAAAAAATATTGCCCATTCTATTATTTCGCGCAAATTTATTCTGACCAGCCAGCTTTCTTCGCAATTATCTACCATTTTGTATTTATTCTATTCAGCGGACATACGCCTAAAAAATGTAATAAAGGCAAGGCTTGAAAACAACAACAAATTTTTACCTCCTGATATTTTGATACACAAGCTCACAAAGATTTTGCTCGCATTCCCTGGGTCTATATGATTTTTAAATCTTTTGCCCTTCATTGGCGATAAATACGCCAAACGTTCTCAGCCTGAAATTAATTTTAAAAATGCTCTTCTGCGGCAGAGCAATATGTAATTGATCGCACACAGGAAATACTATTTCTTCCATTTTTATGCCCATTATCTCTTAGATGAGATTCCAATGAGGAAATGAGAATTATAATGATATGCACAAAAATTCCAATCTATTTTTATCTTTTTTCTCGGACTGGACCTGCAGCATGCACACACTTTTGAGACGCACGCATGCAAAAAATCAAAGCAGATTGAGAAATTCTTTTTACCGTTTGTGTGACAAATAACGCAATATGCTAGCTGCGATCTACTAATGCCGAACGCAATCCCTCTATGGCCGAACATGCGTGGCTACGGTAAGAGCACTTACGTTTTACTGTAGTTGATCAATCGTAGTAAATCACAGCAGGTGCGCGTTTGCAATTTCCGTGACAAAAACTGTTCTTGTCATGGAAATTGCAAACGCAGCACCACTGTGATTTACTACGATTGACCAACTACAGTAGAACGTAAGCGCTTTTACCGTAGCCACGCGTGTTCGGCCATAGAAAGATTGCGTTTGGCATTAGTAAATTGCAGCTAGCATATTGCGTTATTTGTCACACAAACGGGAAAAAATTCTCAATCTGCTTCGATTTTTTGCATGCGTGCGTCTCAAAAGTGCGTGCTTGCTGCAGGTTTAGTCCGAGAAAAAAGGTAAAAATAGATTGGAATTTTTGTGCATATCATTATAATTCTCGTTTCCCTTATTGGAATCTTATCTAAGAGATAATGGGCATAAAAATGAAAGAAAATAGTATTTCCTGTGTGCGATCAATTGCATATTGCTCTGCCGCAAAAGAGCATTTTAAAATTAATTTAGGCTGAGAGCGTTCTGCATTTTGAAAGAAATTCATAGCCAATGAAGAGCAAAAGATTCAAAAATTGTATAGGCCCAAAATTTTCTTTTGCCATTATTTATATGATTTTAAAAAGCGCATCTCTTTGACTAAATCAAAATTAGAAATAAAATTAAAGCAAATTGCTCTTATCTTTTGGACAAAAAGGTATTTTAAAAAGGTATTTTCATTCTTCTACAAACTATATCTTCCACTATTTTATTGCGAAATTGGGAAGAGAGAATGAATATTGACTGTAAGCTCTAAGCTAGATAGAAAATTTAACAAAATAGTGAAATACAGATGAAAAATAGTTTTGCAAATTAATTGTACATCACCCGTAGTGGATCGTGGATAGTAGAATGAGATGACCTTCTTTATGCGTATTAATACAAACATACAGTAGGTATGCGTGTCTTTTTCTTTAACCAATTGGAGAGTAATACGAGCACACCAGTGTAAATCGGAAAGATAAAAATAGCCAATCTGGCCATTCTTTTGACTCTGGCATGGAAGAACGAAAATCTATTTTGTTGAAAAAATTGAACTAAATAAGCGTCTGAAGTGATTGGATAAAATAATTATACTTTTATTACATAATTCTATATTGATATTTACATAATGATACAATTAGTAATATTAGAGGGGAACTGACATGGAATACGACTAGACAGGAATTTGAAAATTCATATTCAAAATTAATTTTAAAATGAATGAATCAATTAATTGATGATAAATCTTTATTCGATTCCTTTATAGTTCTGAAAAGAATAATAAAATTAATCATATGTCATACCAGCACTGTATGGGGATTCTGGAGGGATGAAACCTAAATAATATTGTATTAAAAACACTGTTGATGCTCCTTCCTTCTGGCCACAAATTGCCAAGGGGGCTGTGATCCCAGAACTTGAAATACATACCCCTCCAGATTACTGTAGACACAGAATTCTATTTTTAGTTATATTTTTGGTGATTTACCTTATTCTGACCTCCTAGAATTTAGGTGCAGCATATTTAAAATTTTTGTTACATAAAATAAACTAAATAATGAATATCATTATGCCTTTAAACTACAAAATTGATAAAAAGTTCCACATTATCCGCTTTCAAAAATATTTTGTATCTTCGCTTTTTTCATTTATTTATGATATGTACATCAATGATATATTCAGTTCTGAAGTGTAATACATCACATAGTGTCTGTCTTCTCAGGCAAGCATATAGTTCAAAAAATATTGCCCGTTCTATTATTTCGCGCAAATTTTATTCTGACCAGCCAGCTTTCTTCGCAATTTTTCTTGTTCAATTAAAGTTCTTATATATGCGTATCTACCATTTTGTATTTATTCTATTCAGCGGACATACGCCTAAAAAATGTAATAAAGGCAAGGCTTGAAAACAACAACAAATTATTACCTCCTTATATTTTAATACACAAGCTCCCAAAGATTTCGCTCGCGTTCCCTGGGTCTATATGATTTTTAAATCTTTTGCTCTTCATTGGCGATGAATTTGTTTTAAAACGCCGAACGTTCTCAGCCTGAAATTAATTTTAAAATGCTCTTCTGCAGCAGAGCAATATGCAATTGATCGCACACAGGAAATACTATTTTCTCCCATTTTTATGCCCATTATCTCTTAGATGAGATTCCAATGGAGGAAATGAGAATTATAATGATATGCACGAAAATTCCAATCTATTTTTATCTTTTTTTTGTCGCCTCTGTGGCTTAGTGGTTAACGATCTAACTACAAGTTGCGGGCACGAGGTTCGAAACCATGCACTGTGGGTTCTTTCTTCGTGCAGTCGGCTAATTTTTCCAGCGGGACACATACGTGATACCGCTGGTATCCATCCAGCAGGGCTCTTAAAGAGGTACTGCTGGTATAACTCGGTGAGATGATAATCTATTCCGCGGAGCACAATGGGCTTGTAGCCTGCGTGCTTGGGTCTCACAGGAGGTACCACCGCTACATCACCTATCACCTATCTTTTTTTGTCGAACTGGACCTGCAGCATGCACACACTCTTGAGACACACGCATGCAAAAAATCAAAGCAGATTGAGAAATTCTTTTTACCGTTTGTGTGACAAATAACGCAATATGCTAGCTGCGATCTACTAACGCCGAATGCAATCTTTCTATGGCCGAACACGCATGGCTACGGTAAAAGCGCTTACGTTCTACTGTAGTTGGTCAATCGTAGTAAATCACAGCAGCACTGCGTTTGCAATTTCCGTGACTAGAACTGTAGCAATGCTTTTCCGGCTAAAATGGCTGTATATATACATACATAGCTATCAGTTTTTCAGAGCTCAGGGAGAGTAATACCTCCCTCTCACCCACTCCATGCTCTTGTATGGTGCTAGACATGGGCTTAGCCTAAGGCATAAATGGGGCGAAAATTGTTCCGCTCGCTTCTCTCACTCCGCAATTTTCACTCCATTTGTCTAAGGCTTAGCTCATGCGCTGGCTGACACCAATATGAATTCACATGACATGACTAACATTAGTGCACAAGGTCAGGGTCGGCAGGGGGAGGGGTGAAATCCCAAAAATCCAAAATAGTCAATTTAACGTTCACGATTTTTTTGCTGTTTTAACGATCAAAGTGGTCAAAATAGCCTATAAACGTTTTTTCGTGGTAATATCGCATTTTAAAAGCATTTTTAGTTCATTTTGACTGCATTATATCACTTTTAACACTAAAAATTCCAATATTTATCAATTTTGGGCGGCTTTTGAGTAAAAAGTACTTCAAAGTACTAATCTGGCGCGGAGCGCTAGAAACATTTTGACGTTTTTACTGCTTTTGACCTCAAAAATGATGCAAAAAAAGCTTCCACAAGCTAAAAATTGTCGGACAGTACCTGTCCGGCTGACCCTTCAGGGAGGTCCCCCCTCACCCCCTTATGTGCATGTATGATAAACTAAGCCCAAGCCTAGGACATTGGTAAGGGTCAGCCAATGTAAAGCTACGGGCATCAAAAATTAAAGCCATCGTTTTAGGTTAAGCTTCAAAAACAAGTGAGGGTCCAGCCCTTACAAAGAAAACTCGCTTTTAATTATGCCTAAGTATATTCTACTCTCATTCGCATATGAGTTTATGTTTGCGGTCTGAAAATGTGACCAGTGGAATCAGCGCACGCTAAAACTTTGGAAAACTGTGTTCAATCGCCTTTTTTTGCCTAGGTATATCTTAGAAAGTGTTCCAAGGTTAAGAGTAGATGTCAAGTCAACCTGTTATACTAATACCGCTTCAGGTTAAGTAATATGCATTCACACTGTTGCCAGCGCATGGGCTAAGCCTGACGTTGATGAGGCGAAAATTGCGGAGTGAGTGCTTAGCCCATGTCTGGCAGCAATCTGAAAACTCAAGCAATCCGAAAAACTTCCCTGACTGATCGGTATTCATACAAAAATTGTCTTAAATGCCACGAATATATTTGTGCTGACATCCCCATCGGGCAGTTTATTTGTCTGAAGCGTCGCACCACAGCATATACCACCAAATAATGTTAAAAAACATAGAAAAATCGTCAGGCGCATAAGTGCACAAGCTAATGTCCGACCAAAAGATGCTTTCTACAAAAAAGAGGAAAAGGTAAAAAGACTGGCACTTTTGTAGTATATGTAGGCAGGAGGCAGTGATCGGACTGAGGCCTCGGCCTCGGCCTCGGCAAGCCTCAGCGTTTTTTGGAGCCTCGGCCTCGGCGCCGAGGGCGAAGCTGAAAAGTGCCGAGGCGCCGAGGGTTAAAATAAAATTTGAATAAGTTTAATAGAATAAGTTTAATATGTCCATTGAATATTTACTATTTAGAATGCATCTGCAGTACAAAGGTTATTTTTTACCTATAGACTTTTCTTGTGGTTTTAGTCGCGTACCCAGTTACACAAAGTTACTTACAGCAAAGTGCCAATTTATTATTCATGTGATGACTAAGTTTTAATTCTCATGCTTGCTACATGGATCGGAAACACACATTCCCGAAGGGAGGGGTGAGGAGGTTTATTACTCCCCTCTCAGGGTACAAGACTCAAGTCACTGTCAGACGATTTTTGGTGAAAACCTTTTGAATATTTTTGAACCTAATTTTTACTATGGCAAAAGTGCAGCTATTAGAATTTCTCGAAGTGATACAGTATTTTTGAATGTAAGCAAGAGTAAATAGACAAAGTGTCGCTATAAAACATGCATGTAACAGCTCAAAATTTTCGGGAGGGGCTCCTCGGCATATATGTAACGGCTAGAAATTTCGAGTGGGGGATTAGCGACTCTAATTCTATGTCAAAAATGGCAAAAGCACCTAAAATAGCCAACAAAGTGCAAATTTTCGCCAAAAATGGGGAGCGTGGGTCAAAATTTTCTGACGTTGGAGGGAAGGGTTGGGGGAGGACGTCCAACCCTGGGTGGGTGGGGAATTCCCCAAAGCCCTTCCTGTTACACGTATGGTTTTCATCCATTTTTATGGGAGAGGGCGTAAATGATTACGAATTTTCAGCCGAAAATCGCAAAAGCGCACCTAAAAATGGCCAATAAATGCAGGTTTTGCCAAAAATCAATTTCAGCTCGTGCATTTTTTGGATCCATTTTTATACAATGTTAAAATACTTTCTTGGACAAAGTGATATTAATTATATCGTTTTTCAGTATTTTTTTAGGAAATTTCAAAAAATTTTCGGCGCTTCGCGCAAAATATCGCTAATACAGTGGTCGTCATGAAAAATGACGCGCCATCACCCTCAGAATTGAAATGGATGGTGCGTCGCGAGCGCCGAGTTACGTCCATCATGCGCCATCATCTCTTTTTTTCTATTCAGCGCCATTAACCTCCATCATGCCGTTAATCTGGCGATGCGGACGGCGCAATTTAGTTATTAATAGCGCCAACAAGGAAGTGCGCACGTGAATGCTGGCGCGCTTCCTTCTTGTTGGTGCTATTAATAGCTAAATCGCGCAGTCCGCATCGCCAGATTAACGGGATGATAGAGGTTAGTGGCGCTTAATAGAACAAAAGAGATGATGGCGCATGATGGACGTAACGCGGCGCTCGCGACGCACCATCCATTATAATTCTGAGGGTGATGGCGCGTCATCTTTCATGGCGACCACTGTATAATGTATTTCGATTGAAGCAGAGGCATTAAACACTCAAAAATCAATTTTTGTGTAATCTAGGCATCTTTATGCAGATTTAAATATCTTTTGTATCCATTTATACTGTTTTTAAAAATTTTATGCAAAACAAGTACTATTTAATAACTCAGCACATTTAGCCGTTCAAAGATGAAATTGACTAATTTATCCTGATGTTGCATTGGATTTCTAAGCACAGTAGTGCTTATTACAAGATTTAATTGGCATATTACAATATCTGTAATATTTCTGATTTTGTAGTACAAGTTGTTTTAACTTTCTCAGTCAAGTTTTATGTGTAAATTTCATCAAAAGCTCATAAAAATTTCGGCGCTTCGCGCCAAATAATCTTATGAACTATTTCCAGGCCGAATTATCACATTTAGGACCACGGTTTTTTGTATTTGGCAAAGATTTTTCATAATGTACAGAGACTTTTTAGGACTGTCTTTGTACATGCACAAAGATTTTTGGAGAGACAAAAACTGTAAAAAGGTGTAAAATTCCCGAAAATTTTCGGCGCATTAGTAATTGTCTGTCCTATATATCTTTAAAATAGTAGAATTTGCATTTAGAATGGAGAAAATGTCAAATATTCAGAGACCCAGGAATTAGCTAAGATACGCTACCGAAGGTCGAAAACCCCTGTTTTACCACACTAAATCGCTACTGTACCATACTATAATAGTACAAAAAAATTTGCGTGTACAAAATGTTCAAAGACTTTTGGATACCATTTTGTACATGTAAAAAGGTATCTTGCACAAAAAAACACTGTTTAGGACTGCATGCCGGTTGCAGGTCACACACTGGCAGTATGTTAAAAAGTGTATGTTTAAAAATATATTTATATAGAATATCTACAAAAATTTGTTCGCTCATACAAAGACACTACTTAATTTACTGGTCCCCCATTTTTGGGATTCCACCCTTCTCTCAACTTTGGACCTTTGGAAACTATGATCGGAAAGTACAGTGCAGTTTCTGTCATATTACCTACCATACCAGAATTGGATGACTGAAAACGCGTGTTTAAACATGCATTACTGCAGAAGCGAGCACAACAATGGCTACAGTTCTGTCTTTACTTAGCTTATTTCGTTTGTTCGTTTATTCTTTGACACTGTTTTCTTATTTATGTATAGTAATAAAAGTTTTTAAGTGCTTGTTTAGCCATTTTTTTATTAACTTTTCCAAGTCTTCAACGGCAACTTGTTAAATTCAGTATGCTTTCATTCTGCTGACTTTACTCAATGAATCCTTCACACATTTAAGGGAAAAGGTAAAATCCGGAACCAGGACCAGGACCAGGGCCGGACTCAGGACAAATGGGTAAAATCCAGACAATCAATCAGGACCAGGACCGGACTCAGGACAAATGGGTAAAATCCGGACAAACAATCGGGACGATGAAAAGATCAGGAAAATGTATTAGATATGCCGGGTCGGACTGGCCAGGACCAGACAAATTGGGCTGGTCCTGGCCAGTCCGACCATACGTGGGCAGCAAGAAAATTCTGGGGTGGGGGTGCAAAATTTTTTGAAGGTCAAAAAATGGCCTTAAAAATGGTGGTATGGCGAAAAACACCACTTTTCGATGTTTCTCATAGAGCACTATCCATTGGCATCAAAAAATTGCGAAAAAAACGAAAAAAATTTTCAAAAATTGAATTCTGGGGGTATTTTGGTTTCTGGGGGTTCCATACCCCCCAAACCCCCCATGCCCAGGTGTGAGTCCGACCCTACATATCTAATACATTGTCCTGATCTTTTCATTGTCCTGATTGTTTATCCGGATTTTACCCATTTGTCCTGAGTCCGGTCCTGGTCCTGGTCCTGATTGATTGTCCGGATTTTACCCATTTGTCCTGAGTCCAGTCCTGGTCCTGGTCCTGATTGATTGTCCGGATTTTACCCATTTTGTCCTGGTCCTGGTCCCGGTCCTGGTTCCGGATTTTACCCATACCCCACATTTAATCTATATTATTGAAAATTACATTCGATAAAGTGTTCAATATTACGATTATTCTCTAGCTCTTGTGCATACAAAATATTCTAAGAGCACTATTTATGGGTATAGGTATATAAGCTTGACCTCGGCATTACCCTCGGCCTCGGCCTCGGCCTCGGCTGAGGCAAGGATTTTAGGGCGCCTCGGCCTCGGCCGAGGCCGAGGGTCCAAAAAGTACCCTCGGTCCGATCACTGGTAGGAGGTGAGGAAAGATTTTTCAAATTTTCTCAAATCTGATAAAATATGGTCAATTCTCATGCGCTGATTACGACTATGACATCCATTTTCATTGTAGGCTACTCATTTCTAGAAATTTCTAATTTTAATCTTATCTGAATTTTTAATTTTTTTACAGTTTTTCCTAATTCCTTGGATTATGGTCAATTTTTGTGCGCTGATCACTAATACGACATATATTTTTTACGAAGATGATTGATACTTCGATTATTCGCATTAAAATATCGTTTCCTACTTGGAAAAATTCATAAAATTTCTTGAAAATTCCTTACAAATAGAAATTTTTGAAAATTTTCATAAATTAAAATCACGAATTTGACATCCATTTTCATTGCTGACCAGACCACTTATTCTTCAAAAATTATCAATGTTGTTTGCGAATCCATATTGATACCGGGCAAAAAATAAGCCTATGCTATGTGGGATCGCAGCTCGCTTTGCTCGCTCTCCATGCTGCAACTCTATTATAGCTCAGGCTTATTTTCTGACTGGTACCAACGTGAATGCACGTAACTAAGCTTAAGCCTATTTCTGATTGCGAATCAGACTGTTTATAATTAATATCTAGATTTATGCGTAGAAAATGTGCATTAATGTCGGTACCAGGCAAAATATAAGCCTTAGCTAATGGGGTCGCATTGGGTGAAACTCCGCATTAATTTAGGCCTATGTTTTGCCTGGTATCAATATGAATCAGCAAGCAGCATCCAAGGGTTATTTAGGCAAAGTCCGACCATACGAAGCTTTCAACATAATTTGATGAAAATGAAAATTCAAAGATTTAAAAAATTAAAATATGAATTTTCTGGAAACCGATGGTCTGCGATCAAAATGAATGTGATCAGCGTTTAAAAATTGACCATATTTCATTAGGTTTCGAAAAATTGAAAAATTTTTTGTACCTCTTCAACTGCAAAAGTGTCGAAATAGTAAGGTAGAAAGGAGTTAAAAAAATTGGAATTCGAGTTTTCCTAAAACTACTGGTCTGTTCGATCAAAATGGATGTTATTTTCGTGATCATCGTATAGGAATTGACCATAACCTTCGGATTTCAGAAAAATTTGAAAAACTATTGTTTCTACCCGGATACTTTAGATACGTTGAGAATCCAATGGAAACCATCTCTTTTTATGATAGGGGGTCTGGAGTGGCGCGATCAAATGCTTCCCCCAGTGCTGTCTGGGGCAGACCCCGGAAAATTTTGTTAAAGGAGCACTTCTATTTTGAGTTATAACCTTAAAATTTTTGCACAATCACCCGATTACGGTTCTGAATTCACCCTAAAAATGGTCAAATTTCATCAGCCCTAATCGCCGCCAAAAAATTGCTGTCATTCTTGCTTCTTGAACAAATTTCATTCTCTGCATAAAACCTACCAAGAAGAGAAGACAGATGCAAAATACGCTTTCCGTCGTACAAAGACTTAAATGAAGTGCTTAAATTGCGCGCTCGCGACTAAATAGATTCTAATTATGTATGATTGTGAAATTCGGCGCGAAATTATTTTGCGATTTTAGGCTAAAAAAGCAAGGGGGGGGGTAAAGGAAAAAAGCATTCTCACAATTTATTTCGGGGAGAAGACGTGCCCCTATCCTTCCCTGGATGGAACCTGGTACCTTTTATATTGTACAAGTGCCAATAATACGTGGGATGCAAGAAAATTCTGGGGTGCAAGATTTTTCAAAGGTCAAAAATGGCCTTGAAAAAAATGGTAGGGCAAAGAAACACCATTTGTCAACGTTTCTCATCGAGCACTATCCATTGGCATTAAAAAATTGCGACAAAAACGAAAAAAATTTTGAAAAATTGTTTTCTGGGTTGGTGTTTCGGTTTCTTGGGGGATATTTAGGTTTATGGGGGAGGTGGTTAAATACCACCAAACCCCCACGCCCAGGTATATATGGTACCGATTATCCGCCCCCGAGGACGGATAATTAAAATTTAAAAATAATAAAATAACATCATAGGGCATCATGATTTTTGAATTTCGCGCACAAAATTATGATGTCCTATGTTTATAATTACGGTAGCGAATAGTGGAAAATTATTAGCCCCGGGGCGAATATTACCATGATAATATTCGCTACCAGGGACAGGTATTGAAAGATTATCTGCCCTGGGGCGAATGTAATGGTGATTCCCCCCTCCCCTTAGTGTGGATATTTTTCACCATTGCCACCCAACTTTCCGTACAAACCCTTGTTTGTTCTGGTTCAAAACAGTGGTTGTCCCAATTCCAGTTTGAAAGTAGTTACCCAGCTCCGAAAACTTGTTTTCTAAATTTAAAAGTGGATTTCCAGTGAGAGAGTCGCTTTTCGGGTCTAAAAGTGGGCTTTCAAGGTTTTATTGCACATAACATATACATGGTCCTGAGCAAACGACCCGTTCGATTAATATAAAGTGGGCCAGGGGCGTAACCAGGATGTTATTTGGGGGGGGCAAAATTTTCGAAGTCCTATATTTCGGGAAGCATTAGGAGATACGCGAAAATAATGGCATTTTTGAGCATTTTTCGACGAGATCTATGCCATGGTGAAGTAAAAAATTTTGAAAAAATTTAGAAATTTTTTTATGCTTGATTTCAAACTTGGATATCAAAAATCTATCTTTTAACCTATTGGTATTGCTAATTTCTCAATAACAAGTTAAAGCATGACTCCAAAACATTTCGAAAGTCTTTTCTTGACATACTAATTTTGCGGTTTTACAAAGAAAACTAATGCAGAAAATAATAAATCATATTCGCTATTTTAAAGTCAAATCTGGGCTTCTAAAGTAAGAAAAAAGATAGGAAATAAGAAATACGGCGCGAAGCGCCGGATAATTTCGAGTTTAGAAGCTAAAAAGTGTGCTAAAAACGCATTTTGGCTGTTCTTTTAGTTGACTTTGAGAATTTTTAATTTTTTCCTCTGGGGGACCCTTATGAAAAATGAAAATATTTTTTTTATTTCGGGGGGGGGGTGGGGATCGGGCCCCGCCCTCTCTGGTTACGCTTCTGATGTGGGCTATCGCTCAGGTGTGCTGCTGCTGTATATTTAGCTTATTCTTAAGAGGCACGTATTTCTGGAGGCACACATGCACATAGGGGGGTGAGGGGGTATTACCCCCTGAGGGGTCAGCTAGACCGGTACTGTCCGGCGATTTTGAGCAAACAGGTCTTGTTCTGCATCATTTTTGACATCAAAATCATTAAAAATGGCAAAATTTTTCTGGCGCTTCGCGCCAGATTAGTGTACTTTTTACTCAAAAAGCGCCCAAAATTGATAAATTTTTGCATTTTTAGTGTTAAAAGTGATATAATGCAGTCAAAATGAACTAAAAATGCTTTTAAAATGTGTTATTAACACGAAAAAACGTTTTATAGGCTATTTTGACCATTTTGATCATTAAAACAGTAGAAAATCACGAACGTTAAATTTACTGTTTTAGATTTTCGGCATTTCACCCCCCTGCCGACCCTGACCTTGTGCACCTATGTCTGGAGGAAATGGGTGGGGGGGGGGTCGTACCTCCCCAAAATTCAGAAAAATCGGAAAAATGGGACTTCTTAAACGTTGTTTTCTGCTATTTTTGGCTGTTTCGGGCTTAGTCCCCCAAAAATTGGTGTATTGGTGTTGTTCCCCCCAAAATAGGACGGCCAGCTACGTGCCTGATTCTTAAACAATTTACAGTTTCACTTTTTTTGTACACGCCGCCTGATTATTTCCGGTTGACCTCAAATATGGCACACGTCTTACTTAACGTTTTTATTCGTAGGTTTCTTATGTCGACAGCTGGTTGCTCGAAATTTTTCGGGATCGAACGTGCGAGATAAGGAAAGAGCAAAGGAGGCATCCTGCTTTTATTCCGTTAAGGAATCGCACTTTTTTTCGTGTAAAATAATAAATTATTGAAGAAAACGTTGAACAAAATGAATCATGACGAATCGTGCAGTGGAGACGATCCAAATAATAAGTCGACGGATGAAGAAAATTTGGAAAAAATTTTGGAGGCGTGCAGCAACGTAATTTCGATTAGCTCCGATTCATCCAATCAAAACGAAGACGGCGATTGTGTATTAATTAAAATTAACTCAGAAGACGATGTAAAGCATCGTAATAATATTGAGATTAAGAATGGTCCGACGGATTTGGAACATTGCCAAGCGTCGCAGAAACTAATCGAGGTCCACGAAATGTCAGGTAGCGCGATACCTATATATGCACACAGATGGAGGGGGTTCGTATCTCAGGATTTAAATAACCTCTAAATGTAAAGGCTCTAAGTTTTTAAGAGGGATCCCCACCCCACTCTCTGACCATTTTTAGGGGAGGGAGATTACATAAATGATATCCGATTTTTGGCCAAAAATGGCAAAAAACTACTAAAATTGGCCAAAAAACGTAACTTTTACTTTTAACTAATAACGGGGAAGGCGCCAAAAATTTTCTAATCTTGGGTGGATGTGGGACGATCCAATCGCGGATCTGGGATTTCCTTAAGGGGGCGGGGCTGTACCACAGCTTTTTGACAACAATAAAAAAATAGATCCGAAAACTAGCTAGCTATTCACGTGCAGAACAGCGTTTTTCCTCCCTTTTATGTTGTTTACTCGTAGTAAAAATAATTTCTGCTGCTAAAATTTTGCGAAAAATTTCAAAATTACGAACAGTTTTGTAAAAAATGCTGAAATCTCTATTTTTAGCTAAAATCTGGCGCGAAACGCCGGAAAATTGGTGAAATTTCTACTGAAAGACTTTTCGAGGCTCGAATTACTTCTTTTTTCCTGTTTAAAAATTTATGAAAAATTTAATCAAATTGAATGAAATAAACATAGTAGACACGGCTGTTGGAAATGTTGCCACATTTGTTCGAATTAAAAAATCTTTTTTTAAATGACAAAGTCCAAGTTTTTAATTCAGACATTTAGTTGGCTGTCACCTATCCCCTCAAGTCAGAAAAAATTTTCATCCTCCCTCGATTTTTGGGAAAAATCGTAATTTTTGGCCGTTTTTAGGTGTTTTTTGGCCGCTTTTAGCCAAAAATTGGAGGTCATTAACCCCCTCCCCTAAAAATGTTTGGGGACCCCCTCCTAAAATTTAGAGAGGAAGTCGACCAATTTTTTTTCGTGGAGATAGAGGGAGGGGGTTAATGACCTTCAACTTTTGTCAAAAATAAATTGCAAAAAGCATCTAAAAGTGGCCTATAAACTAGGGATGGATCGGTTCCAAAATTTTCAAATTTCGGGTGCGGTTCCGGACCTTAGAAAATAAAAATTTAGGATCCGGGTCTGGGTCTCGAGGTTCAGACCCGATCGGGTCCGGGTCCAACCTGCTCTTATAATTTATTTATACAAGCCATAATTATATATACTTACTTCAAACATAGATAAGAAGGTGAAACAAGGGTTTTACAAGAGCTATCATGCTAAGCTACCATTATTGAACGTGTAATTACCAGGCACGTAGCTGGCCCTCCTATTTGGGCGGGACCAACACCAATTTTGGGGGGTCCAAGCCCAAACTAGCACAAAATAACGTGCAAAAAGTCATATTTTTCCGGTTTTTTCTGAATTTTTTTGAAGGGGGGTCCGGACCCCCCATTCCCCCCACAGCTACGTGCCTGGTAATTACATTATATTTTTATTCAGGAAAAGGTTTATTCTATCCAGAGACATTAGATTCGTACGAAGAAGCCCATTTTCAGGAGTTTGGGGGAATCGCCAAAATTCAAGAAATGTATATGCGTTCGTAACCGATTTTACGCGCTAAAAAGACAATTCCGACATGTTTTGCATTTTGGGATAACTTTTGTAGCTTATGGTAATGTGAAAAACAAAAAGAGTGAATGATTCAGTTAAATTTGTGCAAATTTTACCAATTTAAACTCAATTTCTCAGCCTTCAGACGATGAAAAATGCAAAAAAACTTACATACATACATATTATAAAAGCTTACGCTAAGCGCCTGAATTTCTTGGAGATTTTTTATCTTTTTAATCTAAATTTTATAACTCTGAATCAGGGGCGGGTTTAAATTGGGGGGGGGGCGGTCCTCTATTGGTCAAAAATCATTGGCAATATAAAGAAAGGATATGCAATTCGAAATGATTTTTGGCCGTCAGTGATCATAACTTCTCAAACTTTTCCGGTGCTTCGCGCCTTGTAGAGTACCTATTAATCACATTTACTTACTTTCTTGGTGGTCCAAAAGGCTTATTTTTGCTCAGGGTATAGGTTTTAGACGATTACTAGAGCAGGAACAGCTTTTTCAGCATATTTTTATTCTATTTTCAAGCATAACATTTCAAAATTTTTGATGATTTGCGTCAGATGTTAAAAATACAAGAGACAGAGCAGTAATTCGTGCTTTTAAACATTCATTCGCTTTGACTTCACAAATTTTCCCGTCAGATTTTCGCTAAAGTCAAAGAAATTTAATCATTTTTTAGAGACGAATCGTCGAAAATTCATAGAATTTTTCGTAAAAATGTCGCGCGCCAAAAGCGATTTTAAATAAAAGTAGAAACGCCAAAAAAAAACGCTATTTTGCGCGTGATGGGCAAATTTTTGGACCCATTTTCGACGGTTTTTGGAAAAGTCGGGTTACCGCCTTCCCTTACCAAAATCCTAGATCCGCCACTGCTCTGAATACATACGCTTTCCAAGAAGTATACCTGACGCGATGCGCCTAAAATTTTCGACACCCGTGAAATTTCGGCATTTTTATAATTTATAAGCTCAATTTCGTACTTTTCTGAAGGAAAGAATGTAGAAACGAAAAAAAATAAAAATAAAAATAAGAAAATGTATCAATAATTTATGATCGGATGCGAAGGGCCAATAATTTTTGAAGTTTGCATCCTTTTGAACTCAATTTTGTATCTTTTTGAAAATAAGAAATGTAAAAAAATTTATCTCACGAAAACTTTGGAAAAAGAATCAAATAGTTACTATTATGTAGGTCATTATTTCAATTGAATTATTGGCGCGAAGCGCCAAAAATTTAAGCATTTTTACGCTGGGTAACATGTTAGTATTTGATTATTCTATTAATTTTATTTTTTGACACGTCAGCATCATTATTGTTTGTAAACGTTCGCCCAAACTCACCATTCTAAATTATGCAGGTGCAGACTGCATGAATTTCTAAAAATATCAATGAGTCATAGCAAGACAACACATTTCAGGAAAGCGAAAAATTGCACGCACTGAAATAATAAACAGTCTTGCTTATTAAAGATTTTTTTTTAAATTGATGAATTTCTCGAATAAATGCGAAAAGTATTTGACGCGGGTCCAAAAAATTCAAAAAAATCGGGTCCGGGTCCTGCTACTTCCAAATTTTGGGTCCGGGTCCGGTTTTTTTCAAAATTTCATTTTTAAAAATTTGGGGTTCGGTTTCCAAAAAATCGACGGGTATATTTAACTACGTATAAAAAATTCCTTATCCTTCTACTTCCAAATTTCTTATCCGGGTCCGGGTATTTTTTTAAAATTTACATCAGAATTTCGGGTCCGGGTCCAGAAAAATCGACGGGTAGTGCCGGGTCCGGTCCGGGTCCATGGAGCCGGTCCCTTTTTACTATAAACGCGAGATTCGGCCTAAAATCTGGAAGGGGTCGTAAAAAGTCTTTGTTCTCAGGGTTGGGGACGTCATACTTACGGTGGAAGATGCCCATCCCTCCCCCTGTTACGTGCATGATCATGGGTGCGTTTTATTTTACGACTAATCAATTGTTGCTGCGTTTCAGTAAGGCAAGGACGGTTAAGCCTTCCTGTACTATCAATTCGTGATTGATCCCTTGTTGAATTTTGACCGTGCGTATCTGCATAGTCTTGTGACGGATTTTGTCAAAAAAACTTAAAAAATACTTCTAAAAATGGAAAGGTGCAGACACAATTTCTAGAAAGTTTTATCTATTTATTCAGACTGTTCATTAGACTGAGAAATTTCAAGGTAAATATCATGCAAATTTAATTGAAAGCGTTTATGACACGCATTCCTATAGGGGGTGAGGGGAATTATTACCCCTGACCAAGGGTCCAAGACCATAGGTGGGCAGCACCAAAATTCTAGGAGGGGGGTGAAAATTTTTCAAAGGTCAAAAAATGGTCTTAAAAGTGGTTGTATGGCGAAAAAACACCATTTTTCGACCTTTCTCATCGAGCACTATCCAATGGCATCAAAAAATCGCTAAAAAAGCAAAAAAAATTTCAAAAATTGAATTCTGGGGGTATTTTGATTTCTGGGGGGTATTTTGATTTCTGGGGGGTATTTAAACTTCTGAGGGTGCATACCCCCTCCCAACTCCCCCCACGCCCATGTGTATCCAAGACTCGAATCACTGTCAGACGATTATGAATTATCAATCATTTTCTGCATGATTTTTGCGAATGAATTTTGTAGAGATGCTAAAATCTTCTCAGCACTTTTCTGTTTTTTTACCAATAAAATTCCTAGAATGAAGTTAAAATGATCTGGAAAGTCAAAATTTTCGATGAATTCTAATATTTTTCACTTACAAAAGCGACGAAGCGGGGCAGAATTGGATGAAAAGTACTAAAAAATGCAGTTTTCCGCATTAAAACGTTTTATATAGAATGTCTTAACCATTTTTCATATTTGACCCGCAAAAAGGCTTGAACTCTGAATTTAGTGGTCCCAAATTTTGAGATTTCACTCTCCTGAAGTTTCGGCCTTGCGAAACTAATTCGTGGGCAGCTTCTAACGTTTGGGTCCAAAAATTTGCATAGGTCAAAAAAGCAATGAAAATTTTGACTATATTACGGACAAAACAATTCATTTGTCAATATTTCTCATAGAAATTTATTAATTGGCACGAAATATGGCGAAAAACGAAATAAAATATTTTGGGATTCAATTCTGGGGATCGGGAAGGGGTTCTTTTGGATTCTTGGTGCTGGAATCAGGATCCGCCGCATTTTGAAGCTCATGTATGAAAATTTTATGTGAAAAATGTTGAAAATTAAAAAAAATTAGAGGCTTGGCCAGGATTTGGTTCCGGCGGGGGAAGGGGAGCAAACGGGAAAAGTTTTTAAGACTACTTTTGCACTGAATGCTAGTAACGCTATATATAGTAAAATTGAGTTTTTCTACCTTTAGTGATGCAGCCTAGCTATGTAATTTATTAGTTTCTGACGATCAAAAATACTAAAAGCGAAAATTTTTGAAATTTTTACCCTTTTCATGTCGAATTTTCGGCCTTTTTATTGACAAATAGTTGAGAAATTCATAAGTGGCGCACATCACCGTAACATTTAGTCATTTTTCACCGCCCTTAACATTTCGTAGTTCTGTGAATACTAATAGTTTGAGAGCAGAAAATTATCAAATTTGTACGAAACAATTTTGACACTTCAAGCTGCTAACAAGGAAACTGCGGATAACTAACTTAGCATGAAGATATTTTGACTGATTCAGGCTTTTAAACGCAATGCTGGGGCTAGGGATCGGACGAGGGTCTTGTTTTTTCCTCGGCCGAGGCCAAGGGAACTTTGAAATCCTTGCCTCGGCCGAGGCCGAGGCCCGGCCGAGGCCGAGGCCGAGGGACCGAGGGACCGAGGATTTGTAATACATATAATATGTGAGTATGAGTACAAACAATATAGGGCACATATGCTCCATGTGATGTGGGTACAGTAGCAATAGGATTGATTAGTGTAATATAGTTCAAAGCTAACAAGCTATTATTTTAATTTTATTTAAAGGTAGGTATCACACATTCCCATGGGGGTGAGGGGGTATTACCCCGACCTCGGGGTACAAGACTTGAATCACTGTCAGACGATTTTGAGCTATCAAACATTTTCTGCAATGATTTGGGTACAAAAGCAGCGAATACATTAAAATTTTTTCGGCGCTTCGCGCTGTTTAATACACTTCTGTTTTGTTTACCCATAAAATACCTAGAATAAACTTAAAATGATCTGAAAAGCCAAAATTTTCGATGGATTCTTATATTTTTTACTCTCAAGAGCGACGAAACTAGTCAGAATGGGATAAAATGTTGTTAAAGATGCAGTTTTTCACATTAAAACATGTTATACAGGATGTTTTAGCCATTTTTCATATTTGACCTGCAAAAAGGCTAGACTCTAAATTAAGTAGTCCTAAATTTTGGGATTTAACCCCTGAACTTTCGACCTTGTGAAACTATGGTACGTATGCAAATGACAAGCACAGAAGTGACAAATTGCTAATCGTCTTAATCATTCAGCTCGTTTTCGCTATCACTATTTTGTGTGTTCTACATATCTTTATAATGGCAGAAATTGTATTTCAAGAGAAAAAATGTCAATTTTTTGGCACTTTGCGCCGTTTAAGATGATTCTTAGTAGAGGTGCACGCGGGTAGTGCCTGGTATATCCGGGTACCCGGGAATAAAATAATTTTACTACCCGGTACCCGAATCCCCTAATATAAAATGGAAAATTAACACTGCAGTTATGCAATATGTGCAAAGAATTGAATTATAAACCTAGAAATATATTGCTTCTAAAGTGCGAAGTAAATGTAATTTAATATAATCAACCGTGAAATGTTAAATAAGCGAGTCTGTTAATATTTCCTATTGTCACAATATATCGCGCATACGGTCTAGGCATATTCCATTATTCAGCTCTTTAGTAACATTATGTTATTTGTGCCGAATTCTTCTTATTCTTTATTGTAAACAAATTTAAACATGAAATTATCTGTTAGCGACGCTTTTTTTATAATGCAATCACTTCTGTGACCATTATATAAATTTAAACTGCAACTTTTATTCACATCATGCGCATTTGAATTTTCTACCCATGCCCAACTTGGGCTCAAGAAATTAAGTAGGTTTTGCATGCATGGACACGGAAAACGCCCACATAATGTACCTACTTTAATCGGTGATGTCTCAACAGCCCCACCAGTCCCAACAGCCCCACCGTCCCAACAGCCCCACCGTCCCAACAGCCCCACCAATAATCCCAACAGCCCCACCAATCCCGACAGCCCCACCAATCCCAACAGCCCCACCATTCCAACAGCCCCACCGTCCCCCACCAGTACTCCCAGCAGCCCCACGCAATCGCTATTATACGAGAAGTGCATTTGACGAATGTACTTTTGAAACATAGAATTTATAGAATTTATACGGGCTCCGTTTGATCAAGATATTTTTTTGACTATTTTTCGACTTCGTATATTTCATCAGGACTATACAAGAGCGTGCAGGTTTACATTTTCAGAATAACTCTACCTGAGAAACTGATAGACCCGCTAGAATTGAAGCTTCAGCATTTTTGCGCAATCCGTGATTTTGCCTCATTCGAGCCATCTTGCAAGATTAGATTCCTGCTCATTATTGCCTAATCTAGACTGCCAGAAAAAAATGAAAAACGTTCTAGTGAAAAAAGGAAAGATAAGCGTTAAAATTAAATGAAAATCAAAACTTTCATGCTAATCTGCTTTAAAATAGCCAAAAAATGTGGATTAAGTAGTTTTTACGCTATTTTAATATTCATACTAGTTTTGAGGTCATTTTTGGCTCAAAACTCCTTCTCCAGACAGGTCGTGCTGTGCATCTATGATTATAACAGTGGGGCAGTTGGAACCAACATTGGCAGCGAACAAATTCTGTGGGTCTGGTGGGGTAAAGTGACCGAGAAATGTGCTTAAAATAGAATTCTGGGGGTCTACCATAATTTGGGGGGATTTCCAGAATTTCGGGTTGAGAGAGGGCTAAACTCTAAACATCCCTCCCCCACGCTTATGTGTGGTTGGGACAGTGTGACTGTTGAACGGTTGGACTGCTGGAACGGTGGAACTGCTGGGATTGGTGGGGCTCGGGATAGGTGGGGCTCTTGGGACTGGTGGGGCTGTTGGGATTATTGGTGGGGCTGTTGGGATTGGTGGGGCTGTTGGGATTATTGGTGGGGCTGTTGGGATGGTGGGGCTGTTGGGACTGGTGGGGCTGTTGGGACTGGTGGGGCTGTTGAGACACAATCCTTCAATCAGCATATGCGTCTTGTCTCTGCCGTCTATAGGCTGGCATATTACAGCATTGACTTGGCATAACATTTGAGGCAATGGGTCTTTTGTAGCACATGCGTTTTTTTGCTGTATTTGTGCTATTTCGGCATCACTCAAAAAATGCAAAATTAAAAAACCCTCGGTCCTCGGTCATTTTTCACCTGACCCTCGGCCGAGGCCGAGGGATCTCAAAAAAGACCGAGGATTACCGAGGCCGAGGCCGAGGCCTCGTCCGATCCCTAGCTGGGGCTTTGCAAAAAGAAAGAACGGTAACCGCAGGCACTTAGCTGGCCGTCCTATTTTGGGGGCAACACCAATTTTAGGGGGGACTAAGCCAAAAAAAGCCAAAAATAGCACAAAATAACGGTTACAAAATACTAATTTTTCCGATTTTTCTAAATTTTGGGGGTCCGAAACCCCTATTCCCCGAAGTTACGAGCCTGAGTGATCGGCGGCGCTATGCGCCTGACAATTTTGACGGTTTTGCTCTTTAAACTTAATACATTTACACCGCTTAAATAATTGAGAACAGACCAAGCTGATTTCGGCGCGAAGCGTCGGAAATATTTAGAAATTCTCCTAACCCTTTTACCTTATTTTGTCCCACTAAAAATCTCGCTGCACGTGTATGACAAGATTTTACGGCTGGGGTGGCGCTCTCAAGCGCCCCAGCGGGCTCCGGGACAGGGCCCCCGAAAATTTGGTAAAAAAGCACTTTAGTGTTAAATGGTAACGTTAAAACTTTGGTAAAATCGGCCAAATTTTGGTTCCTGAATTTAAACTTAATTATTGCACAAAATTATTGCACAAAACTTCTGGGCTGAGATGCGTTTTGGTCCTCTGCTAAGTATATTGCGCAGCAACGGGCCGCTGCCAATAACAGGCCCGTATCTCTGGGGGGAATGGGGGCTTCGGACCTCCAAATGAGGCAGAAAAATCGGAAAAATAGGACTTTTTAAACCGTTATTTTGTGCTATTTGTGGCCTTTTTTGGGCTGAGTCCCCCCAAAAAATTGTTGATAGTCCCCCGAAAATAGGACGGCCAACTACATACGTGCCTGGTTTCATTCAATGAACAAATAGTGCATCGAATCACTAAAGTGATGTAAAGTGATAGATTGCTGATTCAAGCTTTCTCACCCATTGGATCTATACATAACCATACATATATAATAAATGATTCGGCGCGAAGCGCCGGAAAATTTTGACGTTTGTGCCTTTTTGAACTCAATGTTCTGGACTTAATTATTACGCTAGAAAAATCAACGAAATTTCCGAATAATTTTGGGGGTTGGAGCTTTTGCCCCCCCAATTCCCCCCTGGCTACGCTTTTCAAAAAATAAAAAATAATATATATATAAATTTTTCGAATGGTCTAATATTAAAAAATTCCCTATCCGAGAATTCAAGATTTTATTTTGCTCATAGAAAGCCCTCAATCGAATGACATCGCCGAACACAATGAACTTACATTTAAACAGGACGAAACTGAAATTTCGGAACATTCAGCCAATCACAGTATCGGAAATAATAATCGCGAAACGCCGGACAACCAGTCTGACATTTCGATCGATCAATCGGTCAATGAAGTAGGCGTCGAAATTGTGAAACGATAAAAAATACGCTGCATAAAATGGATAAATTAACGGATAAAAATATTGTTTGTTCGGATGGACTGGTTTGTTGAGTAGAAACTGAGAAAATGTGACATTCTAAAGGATTATTTGAAGTTTATTTTATTTAATTTTCTTAAATGTTTTATTTGAATTTTTCAGTTATTTTATTTAAATTTTTTAAATATTTCATTTAAATTTCTTAAATTATTTTATTTAATTTTTGATATTTTATTTAAATTATTTTATTTAAATTATTTTATTTGAATTTTTTTATCTTCGAAGTTTTACATGGCTGGTTTTTTTGGACAAGTTGGCGACTTCAAAAAAGTTGTTCAATTTTATCCAAAGTCGCGAACGGTGTGGAAAAAAATAAAATATTTAACCGATTAAATACCGGAATAAACAAATAAATACGGTTCGTAATCAAACGCGGGCTTCGTCCGAATTCAGGCAGTCCTAATGCATTCGGTTGTCAATAAAGGTCGAAAAGTTGACCCTATTAGCAAAAAACGCCATTTTTCAGACGTTTATGATCGAGCTCTATTTATTTGCATTAAAAAATTATGAAAATTCAATTAAGACATTTGTAATTATGAAATAAGGAAAATTTTGAAATTAAAAATTATGTAATAATTTTTAATTTGAGTATTTAATCGTGAAAAATAGATTAAAAATCTAAAAGAATTAAAAATTATGAAACTTACGTAGTTCAATTCTATGGTCTTTTGAATTTCGGGGTCGAGGTCCGAAAAATATATAATTCTTAAAACAAATAGCGTTACAGTAATTAATCAACGAAATAAGTGAATAAATTGGTGAATAGACTGCGCTCAATGAACAGATTAAATAAATGGAAATGACGTAAATAAATAAATAAATAAATAAATAAATGAATAAATAAATAAATAATAATAAATAAATAAATAAATAAATAAATAAATAAATAAATAAATAAATGAATGAATGAATAAATAAATCGATAAATAAATAAATAAATAAATGGATAAATAAAAAATAAATAGATAAATAGATAAATAAATCAATAAATAAATAAATAAATAAATAAATGAAAATAAATAAATAAATAAATAAATAAATAAATAAATAAATAAATAAATAAATAAATAAATAAATAAATAAATAAATACGAATAAAAATTTGCAAAAATTTTTAGCCAATGGTCGGGGAGGAAAAAAAGCCGCCGCGCCTAAGCAAATTGTTTATGGACGAAAAGCTGCGCACGCCGCTGGAAGAATTCGGTTGGCGTCGCGAGCTGCGATATCGCGGCGACGGCGTCCGCCTCGACGTTTATTATTTTACGCCCGAGGGCAAAATGCTGCGATCGATGAATGACGTCAGCAAGGCGTTGGCCGAATCGCGCGATCGGAGCGGCCGACTCGACAAGCAACATTTTTCGTTCGCGCGTCTCGCCATCGGCTGCGCGAACGAAGTTATCAGTCGCGCGTCGGCGGGCCGCGGCGCGCGGCCGTCGGCGATCAAGTGAGCGCGGCTACAGTATGCTTCGTCGAATCATTATTTCACTTTACACTTTTCGTCTTTCCGTTGATTTTATTTTACTTTACACTTTTTGCTTTAACGGAGAGAGTGGGTGTTACAGTATTTCTAGTTTACACCGACGGAATATCGCTTCATACGGTACGCTATACAGGCTCAACGGGGAACCCTTTTTCTATTTTACGCTGACGGAAGATTGCATCCTACGGTATGCAATAAAGGCTTAGCGGAGAACACTTATCTAGTTTAAACTAGCAACATATAGCATCCTACAGTAAGCGATAATGGCTCTACGGGGAATGCTTTTCCTTCGCGCGCTTCGCCATCGGCCGCGCGGACAAATTCATCGGTGCGATTAATTAAAAGTGACTACAGTACGCTTCGTCGCAGTTGTAAAGATACAGCCCGTCGAATCATAATTATACTTTACACTTTGTTTTTTCTTTGATTGCATTTTACTTTACACTACCCTACAAAAAGTGGGTGTTACATTATTCCTCGTTGCACTGACATAGAATCACATTTTACAGTATGCCGTAATATACTCCAACCATACCGTACCGTACCATCCATCGAATCATAATTTTGTATTTTTTACTTTACCTTCTAATTTTATTGATTTGTTTATCAAACTACGCTCTATTTTTGCTTTACAATCTATTTTTGTGAGACTGGGACCTTCGACTTCCGAAACATACATGCATTCAGAGCGTGAGGCGTAAATGCGAAATCGCAATTATGATATGCATTAATGGTCGAAATCGTGCGCTAAATCATATTTTTTACATTTTAGACTTTTTGATTCTTTAATTAGTTTACAATTTTATTTTACTACACACTTTTTAGTTTACGCAAGCGAATCTCGCAAACTTCGGGTGAGTGTAACACTATGCCTAAATAAAATTCGTGCGCGCTCGCATTCTGCAGTATTCTATAGGTAATGAATTGAAAGTGTCCATCGGATCATAATTTCCCATTTTTTTACTTTACACTCGTACGCCCGCCGAGTAGTATCTGTTAAACACCTTGTCTTTACACTAAAACCTCCCGGTCAACGTATCATACGCACGTACAGTCTTATAGTAGACCTTGCTTACGCTATTAAAAATCGTTTTAGGTCCAATTTGTTCTTACTGTTTATGATGGATTACTGTAGATTGGCTCGCATCTTGCGGACCCGTACTCTATGATAGCCATTATAGGACTGACGCGTAACAAGGGAACGGGCTGATCCCCACCTACTCAAAGTTGGTCGTCTCATCTTACCCCTCACAGGAAATTTGTTGACCCCCCCCCGATTTGTGGGGAAAACTTTCATTTTTAGGCCATTTTAGGAGCGTTTTTACATTTTTAGCCAAAAGTTGAGGGTCTCTTATCCCCCCTAACAATGCCGAGAACCCCTTTCCCAAAGGTTGTCACCGTTGCATGCTTGATCTCGCCTTACACCATCTTCTATCCAACCAAGTTCATTTTTACGTTATTTTAAATTCAAATGTCCATTATAATTTTGCTCTAAAAGATAGGAAATAATCTGGAAAAGGAGTGAGCACGCACTTTACACTTTGCGATGAAATATCATATTTTGGCCCTGTTGACCTTGACTGTCGAAGCAACGCTCGTCGTTATTCTTATTCGCTTCGCCTTATTATTTCAGAATACATTATTCTGAAATTTTCAGTCAAAATTTTAAATTAATGCGATTTGACTAATGTAATTTCTTTATATTTTTGTTATTGTTCGAAGATTCAAGCGAATGCGACATACACTGTTCATCGCGTCCAAAAAATACGACCAAAGCAATAACGAATAGATAAAATTTTATAAAATAAGATAATTACATGTGGAATTAAGTGTTAAAAGGATTTTTATTACATTAAATTGAGTTTTTAACTATTTTTACGTCGAAATCGCTTGAAAATGCACCATTTTTGGGTCTAATTGCTTGGCAGTACTTAACCTTAGGACTCTTCATCAGGGGCTAATACCCCATCTCATCCCTCCCTATCTGCATGTATGGTTTAGGAGACGCGTCTATGTACGAAAAATTGCGGCTAATCGTGAATCTGTTGAAAAATTTCTGACAATTGGAAGATCTACGATAATTTCAAAATATTAGCGTAAAATTAACGAGTGTAAAGCGTGAAAATAATATTCAGTCTTTACAATTTTTATTAATCTGTTTATGTCGTTGGAAACATAGTGCAAAAGTTTTATAGAGTTAATTACTACTCTAAAACATGGAGTGTGCTGATAATGAGGTAACGCGAAGTCAGTTAGATGTGATTAAGAATGTTTTGGTGTAAAGTGACGAATCGTTACATTGCTATTTGCAGACCGGTGAAGACTAAGGTCGGCGAGTCGTCAAAAGCGTCATGCTTGCTGAGCGACGACGTTCCAACGACGTCGACGTCGGCCGCTGACGGCAAATTGAACGCCGTCAGCAAAAAACGGTTAGTTTGCGGTTTATCTGTTTATTCGCTTAATTGTTTATTGTATAATTTATTTATTTATTTTATTTATTTATTTTTCATTTATTTATTTATTTTTTGAATTTATTTATTTCTTTATTTTCATTTTTTCCCAACTATCGAATTGCGTACGTTGTTGCCTTCTTTCATCACGTCATCCTATATTTCTAAGCAAAAATAAGCGAATGAAAATCAAATCCAACGATTCCGACGATGATGTCATTTTGTTGTCCGCAATTGCTAGCGATTCGTCCAACAGCTTAGATTTGCTGAAAACGCATGATGACGTCATCGTGAACGATTCCAATTCGTCAAAGCTACTCATCGACGAAGACGATTCGACGACCGTTAAAACCCAAGAGGACGTTTCGTCCGATTGGCCAATCGCTAAAAGCGACTCCGCCCTCTCAACGACGGCTAGTTCGGCCATTAATGACGTCACCGCTTTTAATGACGTCACCGTCACGCTCGATGAATCATCGACGAATGACGTAATTAAATCGGACGACCAATCGGCGTTGAGTGACGCAGATTATGATTGGAAGACGAGCAGGAAATCGCATGGCCGCTCGAAGAAAAGAGGGCGTGGCTCGACGATTTTAGATAACGACAACGACGACGATGTGACGTCACCGCCGGTGCCGAAGTACTCCGTTCGCTTAGTGACGAGCCCGGCCATTAATGACGTCATCACTCCGTCCACACGCGATGAGTCATTGTCGAATGACGTCATCACTCCGCTCGCGCGCGTTGAACCATCGTCGAATGACGTCACTAAATTTGATGACCAATCAGCGTTGAACGACGATGATTCCGATTGGACTAGCCGGAAATCGCGCGGTAGATCAAAGAAAAAGACGCGTGGCTTGACGATTTTGGATGACAACGACGACGACGACGAGGTGGCGTCAGCGCTGGCGCCTAAGTCGAAGCGGCCGCATAAGCATTGCGTCCAGCCGGCGCCGCAGCAAGAACCGGTGTGCAAATCGTTCCAATCGCTGAGCCCCCAGGCGACGAGCGACAATAGATCTATGACGTCATCGAAAAAGGTCGCAGCGTCGGAATAGTAAAGCGTCGACCAATAGGAGTAAAGTGGGCGTGACCAAAATTGTTCCATCGACTTTGGATCAATATATGGACGACTCCGACCAATCGCAGCAGCCCGGCCAACAAATCGAACCGTTAATTAACGGTTTCATCGAAGTACGTTCGTTAAGTTTGCAAGCCGTCGCATTTATATTGTGTAAATTGTTTGCGCTTATTTATTTGTTAATGAAGCTGCAGCATGGGGTGATGGGTGAAATTTTAAAGTGGTTTTTTAGGCTCAGAATTGGCGGACACGCGTCAAAAATATCATTTTTTTGCTTTTCTGGCGATGCTCAATTTTTCTATAATGGATGAATTTTTCAAAAAAACTGCAAAATTTTAATAGATTGAACGAAATACAGTCAAAAAATGAGTTTGGTACTTCGTAGCAAACAAATAAGTAAATACGATTTAAAAAGTACCTTTACATTGATTAGATTTTTTGGGAAATCACGAATTGTGCGCGGTCAAAAAATTTCTGCGGAGGGGGTAGCGGGGAATTTTTCTGGGAAGAGAACTTCATCGCCTCTCTCCTCCCAAAACGCAAAGTCAATTATTGTGTAGCAATCCTTAGTCAAATTAAAATGAAAAAACGTGCGTAATTGAAGATTACATAGTAATTGCCTCTTGCTGACGCGTTCGCTTATTTAAAAATTAATCGCCTTACATGGCAAAGTAACAAAAAATTAAAAAATAAGAAATAAATTATAGAACTTTCGAAAAATTTACAAAATAAAAAATACTTAGCAACTTGCCTTTCAGTTTTTTCTTCAGCGAAAAAACTTTCGTAGTGTCGTCAAAACTTCAGAGTGAGAAATCAGCCGATCAATTTACAATGTAAAATTTTGTCAAGCCATTAAACTTTTGTTATATCTTTAAAGTTGACCAGTCGGTTTAAATTTTTTTGTGTAAAGTCGCAATATGATAATTTTTAAAAAATGAGTTTGTTTCTCTTGCTTTACAAGTCTCGCCTAGCGAGCTCATTTTTCAAAACTATTTCATGGCGAACGAGTCGTGTTTAAAATAATTTTTGCATTGAATAGCAAAGCCCGAGAAAGCGGACGACGTCCAGTTCATCCGTGACGTCACTAAATAGTCGCGCGGCGTCGTGCGACGTCATTTGCGGCGATTGCCTCGGCGAATTTCGCGTCGCTCGCGCCGTTGGCGGCAGCGGCGGCGGTGAGGGCGACGGCAAATACATTTTGTGCTCGGCGTGCTACGCGCGACTCAAGCCGACTTTAGGCGCGAAATCGTTCTTTGACCATTTGTCGACCAACTTCAAACTGTTTAAACTCATCGCCGGCCACCTCAGCGTCGTCGATTTGCTCAGATCGCGTCTAGTTTGTCGCCTGTGGAACGACGTCGTTACGCTGCCGGAATTTTGGCACACTGCCAAGTTGAAAGGTCGGCGATTCGAAAATAATAAATTTAATTTATAAATAAATTTTAAATAATTAACCGAATTCAAATTTTGATTGGCTGTTGTAGGCGGCTACGCTACAGTAATCCTTCCATTATTGTTTCGCTACAGTAATCCTTTCATTATTGTTTTTTTACTTTGCATTCGCTGGAATAATTCGTAATCTTTCGCTGATTTTCCTAGTATTTTTTCACGCTCATATTTATTATAGACTTATTGCTTTACGTTTCTAGTCGTTTTTATTATTTTTTAACAATTTTTTTGTTTTTCGCGTTTTTTCGTATCTTGTCACAAGTTGCCTCGACTTTATTGATGCTGGAATATAAATGGATTGCGGAACTTATCAAATTCTGCGATATCTCGTCACATTTCTATTGAAATTGTTCGATATTGCGACCCTTTTAATTCACTGTCGATTAAGCGTGCCTTTCCTCCTTTATTTGTTTTTTACTATATGAATTTACACGTTAATAATTTATTAATATATTGATCATTTTTAAATTATTTATAAACTTATTTACACTTGAAATCTTAATTTGTTTTATTTATTAATTTATTTAATTCGTGAATTTATTAATTATTGAAACACGTTTATCAATTTTTTATCAATTAATATTTTTTTATTTAAAAATATAACGCCGCGTCTTGTAAGTGGGCTTCAAAAAAAGCTGCTTTTTGGCTTAATTACAGTAAACTTCTTAACGCTTGCTTGACGGTATGCTTTGTAAAGAAAGTCCAAGCGACGTACTAGTATATTAATTAGGCGCCGGAAATGACGCCGTTTTAGTCTATCTCTAATACGAACGCTAAATGGATTTTTTTGTTAAACCCGTGGGGTTGATGTTTTATGATTTTATATTGGTTACAATCAGTTCAAGCTCAGTTAATCTATAATTCGAGCAGTTGCTTACACGAAGTCGGCTGCAATCCGCGCTGTTTAAAGTGTAAAACACTTCATACTTTTACACTTTAAACCGACTGTGTTTTAAATTTCTAAGATTAGACTTTTGAATGCATACGTAGATGTTTTAAATTAAATTTTATTTAATTATAAATCGTTGAAATTGTTAAAAATTTTTAAATATATCGAATGTTTTAAATTTTTGAATTGTATTTAAATTTAATTGTTTTTTTCAATGTTATAAATTCTTGAAACTGTTTCATGTCGATGTCTCAAATAAATAGAATAATGATTTTAAATTTGAATATTTTAGATGACTTAAATGCGATTTGAATTTTTTAAATCTAAATATTTTAAAGTGAACTAAAATGTTTCAAATTATTTTAGATTTAAACGTTTTTTTTGAATTTTTGTCAAATTGTTTCGAATTATATGTTTTGAATTGTAACGTTTTCAATAGCCGAAATTAAACTGTTTTAAATGTTTCGCGAGATGTTTTAAATTAAAATTAATTTTTAAATAAAACGTATAAAATTCGATCAAATTGTAGATTTAATTGTTTAAATTTGTCTACGGCTAAATTAAATTTTGAATATTTTTTATTTGGCAGGTTGCCAAATAAAAGAATGGTCGCGCGCCGTCGCGTTCTTGCGCGAGCGACGCGTTCAAACGTTGGATTTTTTCGGCGTGCGAACGTCGGTGCAGGCGTTCGTCGCGTCGTTGAAAGATATGGATTTTTTGACCGGGCTACAATTCGGCTGCGTGGTGCCCCTGGTTTTGATGGCCATCAAAGATTACTCGAAGGTTTTGTCCAAATTGGAATATTTGCGTTTTACGGTCACCGAGCAAAGGCGACCCGCCGAGTTGACCCAAATCGCGATCGACCTCGACCTCCTACAGTACGCCGCCAACATCAAAGCCTTTCGTTGCATGGCCGCCCGAAATTTCGAATTGGTTGTCAAAAATTTGGCCCACCTGCAATCGTTGACTCAATTAACCGATCTGACTCTATTGGATCTTAAAATAGGTCCGTCCTGTGTTTTTTTATTTCAATCGTCTTACTGTATTTACAGTAATAGCTCGATTCGATCGCGATGTAAATTAAATAATAAATTATTTAAAAAAAATTGAAAAGGAGGTCAAAATACGTAATATATAATATTATTTCGTATAGGTAAATAATATTTCTATTATATATTCTCGATACGGTAGGCAGCTCGGTCGTTCCCCGCTTTTTCTAATTATTTATTTATATTATTTATTTATTTATTTATTCATTTATTTATTTATATAATATTTTTTAATTATTATTCGCGAGTCAACCTGTGATTGGCATTTAGCCAATTAGAGGGAGGATGAAAAAAATGTTGAAAATGCAAATAAAAAGTTGTGAAAAATTATTTCAAAATCTCAAAAAGTGATGAATAAGTAGTAGCATTTATTCGTGTAGTCGTACAGAAAGTGCCTCAAAGCTATCAAGTATTTTACTAATAAATTTATATCACCGTCGAACCCTTCTATTTGATGTTCTCTCGTCTTTTTAAATATTATTGCTCTCATTTTAGGTATATCACATGGGGTGTATGAAGTATCACAATTCCTCTTTCGGACTTAAAAAAAACGTGAATGATCGTCAAAAATATGATTTTTGGGTGTTTTTAACAATTTTCTATCGTTCTAGGACGAAAAAAACGTAGAAAAATTTCGTAAAATAGCAAAAAGGAAGATATATGTAATTTTTTGGGTTGGGGTGGATCGATTTTAAAAATGTTTTTTAAGCTCAAAAAATGGTGAATACGCTTCAAAAACATTATTTTTTGGCGTTTCTGATGATTATCTTCCCAGAGCGTGAAATCCAAAGAAAATTTCGAAAAAATATCAGAAAAATTCTATTTTGATTCAACGAAATATCGTCAAAAAATTATTCTATGGCGCGAGACGCCGAAAATTTGACTGTTTTAAGAAAGAGGTGGCTAAAAACGCTTAAAACAGCTCTTTTCTACGAATTTTTCGCAATTTGGGCAAAATCGCTTATTCTGGGGGGAGGAGCGGTGAAAATTACGTGTGGGACAATTTATGACAGAACCGAAGATGCTTTCGGTGTTTAATGTAGAATATGATTGCGTATAAATAAATTGCGGAACACCAAAGGTGGGCGGCACCAAAATTATGGGGGTGATGCAAGATTTTTCAAAGATCGAAAAATGGCCTTAAAAATGGTGATATGGCGAAAAAAACATCATCTTTCAACATTTCTCATCGAGCACTATCCATTATCATCAAAAAATTTGGGGGAAAAACAAAAAATTTCAAAAATTGAGGTATTCCGGTTTTTTAGGGGTATTTTGGTTTCTGTCGGGGGGAGGGGGGGTATTTTGGTTTCTCGGGGGTATTTTGGTTTCTCTGGGGGTATTTTGGTTTCTCGGGGGTATTTTGGTTTCTCGGATGGTATTTTGGTTTCTCGGGGGTTTTGGGGGGGGGGTGTATATCCCACCCCCCTAACGCCCAGGTGTGCAGAACACACGAAGCGTTGTAAACTAGCCAAAATTTTGTACACTGTTTAAACTCAGACTATCTCGTATACGCGCTTTCAGAATTCTATGTCTATATTGGAGGAAAAATAAAGTGAAACATCAAGGTCTAGTTTTGTTTTGGCTTGTCTCGTCTTTTACACTCCTATTTATATTTTTTAAATATTTTTGCGTATGTTTTCCAGCGGATGACTCGGAATGGAATTTTTTGAAAAAATTGACCAATTTGCGCATTTTGCGACTCGGCTCTTGCATCGGTTGGACGTCAAAGACGTATGAGCATTTGTCGCGGCTGAAAGGTTTAGAAAAATTGCGCTTGGAGCACGGCGACGCTCTGAAACACGATTATCTCTCGACTACTTTGGCCTCTTTGCCCAAATTGCGCGATTTGGAGTTGGTTAGTTTACACTCATTCCGCTTAACGCCGTTCAGTTTACATTTTTTCTTTACACTCTTTCGCTTAAATTTTAATTAGTTTTTCTTAAGTAAATTTCGTTTGTAATTGGTGTCTACGTAATACAGTTTACACTGCACGTTTTTTACGCATTACACTTTACACTTTTTGCCGTACATTGTAAAGTATTTACACTTCAGTTTTTGAGCGAAAATTCTGATTCGAGTTTGAAGTTTACAATCGATTGTTTCCGGAGATAAATTACTTGAATGTTTTTGAAAAATGTGCGCATCTTGGAAGCAGATATTAATTAAAATAAGAAAGCGTGTTTAACATAATGAAACTTTGGGACATAAAATTGGCGGGAAATCGAATAATAAACAAATACGACGTATGAATTTCGAATTAATAATGATAAAGAATCAGTAAAAGTATGACAAATCGGAAAGAAACATGCCAAAGCTCACGTGCGCATAATGGCCACACCTGGGCGTGAGGGTGGGGGGGGTTGGGGTATGCACCCCCCCCCGAGAAACCAATATACCCCCCAGAATTCAATTTTTGAAATTTTTTTTTCTCGCAATTTTTTGATGCCAATGGATAGTGCTCGATGAGAAACGTTGAAAAATGGTGTTTTTTCGTCATACCACCATTTTCAAGGTCATTTTTTGACCTTTGAAAAATCTTGCAACCCCCCCCCGCAGAATTTCGGCACGGCCCACGTATGATAATGGCCTAAAATTGGAGGGTTGGTCAGTGAATTGGGATGGGGTCCTAAATGACTATCTAATTTAGGCAAAAAATAGCAAAAAAGCACATTAAATTTCCTACTAAATTCCTTTATTTTGTGGTAGTGTGGGTCTTATTAATTCGCATCGCTAAATATTAATAAACAAATATTAATAAATATTAATAAATATCAATATTAATAAATATTAATCTTAGAATCAACACTCTAACTGAAAGTCCTTGAATTGGGGTCAAAATTCCGAATTGATGCGCCTTCTTCAATCTTTACTAACAGAGTCGCATTCCTCAGTTTTTCGGTTTGTCGGCAGATATTTGCCACACTTTGGCTCTCTGCCAACTATGAACAAAATTCGGATTTTGACGCATTTTATCGATGAAAATGGTCTAAAAAGATGTTGACGCTTAATCATTCCGACCTTTTAGTACGTTGTGTAAAGTAATTTAAAGAAACTTTTCCATCGTTCGAGAAAGTACCGAAAAATTTATGTAAAGGCGTCAAATGGCACGAGTTTTCGGGTGTCCGGAAATTCACCGTGGAAAGTTTATTGTCAGTTAATTCGTCATGAAATGAAATTCAAATTATGGTACAGCCGCCATTTCAGTGTGCTAAAAACAGAGTTGTTCGACTTTGGTAGTGTAATATAGCTAATTTCTGGGTCTCTTAGGGCAAGAATCACTAAGAATCGCCTTAAAACGGCGCGAAGCGTCGAAAAATTTGCCAATTTTCCTTTTAGAATGCAATTTCTGCCATTATAAAGATCTATAGAATACGCAATTACTCATTTCGGCGCGAAGCGCCGAAAATTTTTGCGAATTTCACACCTTTTTTGCCATTTTTGTCTTCCCAAAAATCTTTGTAGATGTACAAAGACGGTCCCGAAAAGTCTTTGTACATCGGGAAAAATCTTTGCCTAATACAAAAAAAAACGGTGCTCCCAGAAGGACGAATAACCCTCCAGAAACCTGAACATCCCTCCCCCAGAATTGAATTCAATTTTTGAAATTTGTTTGTTTTTTTCGCATTTTTTATGCTAATGGGTAGCGCTCGATGAGAAACGTTGAAAAATGGTGTTTTTACGCCATACTACCATTTTTAGTACCATTTTGACCGTTGAGAAATCTTTTACACTTATGTACACCCCAGAATTTCAGTGCCCAGAATTCCCATGCTGTTTAGGTCCCCACCCAGCTATGTTGGGTTTCCATCCGAAACTTAGGCTTTGTTGGCGTCGTATAGGTGAAATTTTCGATCAATCGCACCGTAATGGAGGTGGCGGCTACGCGACGCGTTCGTTCGCTTTGCGTTTGGCCCGACTTCGGCGTCGGCGACGGCGGCCTGCAAACGTGGCGCAACGTAGTCGACGGCGCGGCGCGTCAAAAATCGCTGCGTCGCTTGGTTTTGGGCGTCGCCAGCTCGGCGCTCGATCGGCCGATCGTAGTCACCGACGCCGACGTCGAGCGAAACGCCGACCTGGTGCGTCGGCTTTGGCCCGGCGGCAGCGCGACGACGCTCGCCAATCGGTTTGCCGCGACGGCCGTTGCGTTCAACGGCGTCGACCGCCAACTGGTCGCGTTGCACGCCGACGACTTCATGCGTTACGTCAGGCGATTCGTCGCCGACGTCCGATACGTCTACGTTTGCGACGATTCGCTGTCGGCGACGCGTTTTTTCTAATAATACGATTTCTTTGAAACACGATATTACGGGTTTAAGCCCACTTTTTTCTATCGCTCATTTGCTTACGATTTCATTGGCGTTTTGCCTTCGACGATCCGTCGACGCGTTTATTGTTTATTTGATCGCGTATATACGTCATCTTTAAAACACGGTCCTCACGGGTTTAAGCCAATCTTTTCACTCGAACATTTGCTGACGCTTTTTGGGCGTTTCCGAATTAGATTATTAGATGATTGTATAGCATAAATAGATTAATTTTCATATAATGAGTTCTAAGGCTTTACCAGGGGCGGATTCCCCCCATTGGCCCAAAATAGTGCGCAAAATTAAGGATTTTTGAGCGATTTTCGAATTGAAACGGCTAATTTTTTCGCCTAAGTCAGGGTTCCGGCTCCCCTAGGGGTACCCCCCCTTAGGAAAATCCTGGATCCGCCACTGGGCTTTACGGCTATTTTTTCAATTAAAATTAGATTAGAAATAGCATGTGTAGCTAATTAATTGACTAATTGATAATTTAAGCGAAAGCCAAGTCCTGAACTTTCGTAAAAAATCAAATTTTTGGAAAAAATGAATACAACCTAAGTCCCCTGCGTGCGATTAGTTGTTTACAATATTTTGTACGGTTGTTAGCTAAAGAACCTGTTATTTGAAGTGAAATAAGTCAATTATATTTTTTTCGTTCGTATTTGTGTCTTCAGTATGGTTTGTAATCGTTCGTCGTATAGCATACATATATATCAGAGTCGGCGGTTTTGATCTACTTTTTGTAATTCTGGATCACAGTTTAAAAGCCTATTTGATTATATTGTACTCACTATGTAAACTTTGGCAAATGCTGCTGTAATAAAGGTATATTGTAAACTTCGTGGATCCTTTTTGTTTTGATTATACGTATTTCCTATGTAAAGTAGGCTAGTGCATATCTGCAAGTTTTTCCGTTGTATTAGCTATGTCATATGTGAACATTCGGTTTGTGAATAAAACTTTTATGGGTGCTGGATTTTTATCCTATTGGATTTGTATTGTATCTTGTTTACAAAGAGAGGTTATTGAATTTTCCCATTCCTACTTTATCAGAGTACTAAAGTTGTGCTGCTCGCAATTTACGTAATTAGGGAATTTCGGCCACGTTAAGGTTAAGTTTTACACATTGAAAAGGATTTCTGGTACGGGTCTTGCAATCCGGTGTCGTTCCATATAATTTTATGTTCAACCCATATAATTGTGAACAATGAATTACGTAAATGATGTACATAGGTGCATCAGATTTAGATGCACAAGATAAGTTTGATCAGGGAGGGGCGAAATCGAGATTTTGTAGTCGGCGAGCAGCAAATCGCATTTTACCTATTTTTACAAGTAGGTACGTCGAAATCGTTTGATAATACACTATCTTAGGCTTGTGGTAGGTGGAGTCTGGTGGAATCATGACCCCCAGAATACGGCGGACCCCTCGGGAAAAAAATCGATAGACCCTAGAATTTAAATTTTGATGATTTTGACCCGTCGAAGCCCCTCCCGCATTGACTGCTGCCCGTTTATGGGTACTAACCATAGATGCACAGCATGGCCGATCTGGAGGAGGGGTCAGCCGGTCTGAATAGGTCAAAAATTGAACTTTTCTGTGCCAAAATGACCTCAAAAACTGGTAAAAACGCTAAGTAGCGTTAAAACTACATTATTTCCCAGTTTCCGATGAATTTAAAGCAGCTTTGTAGAAAGTGTTCACCGTTTTTTGCCTTCATTTGGCCTCATTTTCCCGAGAAAATTTCCAATTTTCACATTCTGGGGGTCAGGCAGGACTATACATGTATAGCATGGGAATTCTGGAGGTCAAGCCCATAAATCTTTTAACAATGCCTCTTTTGCTAAACACGATGGATACACGTCAAAACACTGTTTTTTGACGTTTCAGACAATGCTCGCCCTTTCTAGAACAAAAACTTAAAAGAAATCACAAAAAATTTCGAAAAAATTAAGTTAATTGAACAAAATACAATCAAAAAATTTGCTTATGGCGGGAAGCGCCAAAAATTTGAGATTTTTGAGCAAAAAAATGAGCTAAAAAACGCCCAACTTACAAAAAATCGATAATCCTGTGGGGTCAGTTGCCATTCTGGGGGGTCAAACCCCCAAGAACACGTATGGTCAGGCGGACCACCCAAACCCCCCCACGTGCGTGTCTGGTGCGAACTCCTCAATACTCTCTTTGTGCATGTATGATGTGCGTGCCTACAGGATATCCATATGATGAGTAAGCTTCAAATGACGGTTATTTAAGGCACGCTTTTACTTGTTTACACAACTCATCGCAAACACATATACCGGCCATGATTATCTAAACAAATCGGTGTAATCTACTTATCATCTTAAGCGGCTCTTGCTTATTTAGGTAGGTATATCAAAGGCAAGACACGGTCATAACAAACTAATACGGTTGAAAATTACAAATTTACTAAATACTCAGATAGAAGAGCATCTAACTTATTTAATGACATCATCGGCTTATATACAACCTATGTAAGCGTAGGTCACATACAGTCAACGCATTTTTTATACAACCAGTATTTCATCGCTTATACACGTGTTCAACCTACGTCTCTTGCGTACAATTGCACACACAACCAACACACCTATTCTATAGCATTAGTTATCTTATAACGTTAGTCCAGGCTGCCCAGTTTGCTGTACACGTCCATCTATTCGAATGCATTAAAGCCATAAGTACGTACGCGTGTTACGCAATATACGCAGCGCTGAAACGCTAGTTCTACACAGCTTGGTCTATTTTGATCATTTTCTTCCCATGGCGTTCATTTTGTACACGTTTGTGAGAGCAAAGCTACCACACCGAGCAGCCTCTTAACGTTGTTGTTATTGAAGAGGCGGGTATCTTCGTCGTTCTCTTCTTCCATTTTTGCAATTGCCTTGCCCAGTCAAAAAACGTCCAATGCCGAGCAGCTTAATTGTTTGGCGTATCGCGAAGTGAAAAGTGTAGTCAATGTGGCCCGGAGTATGTTTTTCAGCCGGGTTATATGTATTTGTTTCGCCTTCGTCAACAATGCGTAATTGATTCGTCGTTGTACAACGGTTATTATTTTAGTTAGTATTATTCTTATTATGGATAGATTATCCGCCTCTTCGTCCTCATCAGCTACCTTGTGATCTTAATTGAGCTTTAACAGGTAATAATGATCGTACGTTATACTTAAGACTGGTAACGTTCGAAGTATATTGATTATCGGTTTGTTAGGCAAACAAGATTGGCGATTCGTGTCCATCTATGATAATGGGGGTTCACCCCCAAAACAATTTTCACCCGGCATACTTATAGAATCGTGGACCTATCCTTTCTACGTTTAATAGTAAAGTATAGAAAATTAAAGTATAGTGCAATAGGAAAAGATAAGGGTAATAAAGGCATGGGCTTTTCGTCGGGAAAAGAGTCTACTTTTTTGCCTCGCGCATATATGCGTTTGTCCGTCTCGACAATCGAGATCAGTTATATATTATTCAAATAACAGAATTTAAACAAGTCTCGACTTAACGAAAATTACGTATATCTCATTGTGATAAAAGTCTGATCTTTTCTGTTTAGTGTTATCGCATAAACTGTACCAAAGTGAATTTAAGCGCAGAATGAGCAAAAAACGATTTCTAAATGAGTCATGAGTCGCGCGGCGGTGCATCGCTCGCTTACTATATTTTACCATTACATGTAAAAAAGATAGGTCCCCGATTCTATAAGTATGCCTTTTTCACCCCCCCAGAAAATTTTTACCCCCTCCAGAATTCGCGGTTTTCCGAAGGATCCCAATGTTCAATCTGTTCGACTTTTTTGGAATTTTTTGTTTTCGTGCTCTAGAAAGATAGCGCATCGTCAGAAATGCCGATAACGATTTTTTGACGCGTGCCTACCATTTTTGGGCCCAAAAGAGGCACTTTAAAATTTTACCTCCTCAGAATTCCCATGCTGCGCAAATATGTTCGTGTCCCATTGTTTTAGTTGATGAAGGGTGACTAAGTTCTTTTCAGATGAACTTTATACTAAATTTTTGCGCAAAATGATCATTAACAAAAATGATTTACTTATTCTGAATCATTGCTACTTGGCTTCTCTGCCTAGAGTTGAACGTAACGCGCATTCCTAAATGAGACTACGAGAGGCGTTCAAAAAGTTCTTAGCCTGAAGGTGCGATAGAATGTCTGAGTTAATTTCATTTTTCAGTATAGTAGTCATAAACATTAATAAAGTTATTCCATTTGTATTCTGCACTTTTATTGCCTATGAAATAAACGCTTTACGGTTTGGCTTCAAACCATGCTTCTTTAGCCCTCTGCACTTCAAAATTGACCGAAAATCTGGTTCCACGAAGGTGCTGTTTCAAATGCCTAAACAGACACGAGTTACTTAGTGCCAGGTCGGAGCTGTAGGGTGGGTGGTGAAAAATTTTTGATTTTCTTTCATTTTTGGTCGTCAATTTGTCACCCATTTGTTCATTCTTTGGGATCTAGAATACCCCCAACAGATACTCAAGTGCGCGTCTGCTATGGACTTCGAGGAAGGAGAAACGCGAACGTTTTTCAAATTAAATATTGCAACGGCAAAAATATGTGGAACTCATAGGTCATTGAAGCTTCTCTGAAATGAAAGGGGTATCCAAGACAGCGATATTACGGGATTGAATGGCCTTTTTTTGACCAAAAATTTAAAGAAGCATCTAAAAGGTTTAAAAACGCAAGTTTTCGCCAAAAATCGGACAGTGGCTAAAAAATCTCAGCCTTTGGCAGATTGGGGATTACCAACTTTGCAAATAAGTGCTCACGTGCACAGTATACACCTATAAATTCTGCGCTGTCGCGATTTGTTTTCATATGTGCCTTTCATACCTTGCAAAGAGACAATCATAAATCATGCATTGCAGTAACTGTTTATTCTTTAGTCATTTGCAGTTATATCCCCTTTGGTGTCCTTCATTATTTTCCGTAGGTATTTCTCTTCTTGACGATAAATCTTTATTTCTTGCATGTCAAAAGAAGTCAAGCAGATTAAAGAAAATAGTCAAAAATGACTACTTGGCGGAAATCTGTACTTTTCAGCTGTAACGATTAAAACATATTTTCATTAGGTTTTTCTGGGTCATCTCATCAGCATGGATGCACAGCATGGCCGACCTGGGTAGTCACTGATTGTCTTTTTTTTGGGCCAAAGTAACCTCAAAAACTAGTGTTAATGTTAATCCTGAAACAGCGCTAAAACTACGTTATTCCAGAGTTTCTGGTCAAATTCGTGCACTTTTAAAGAGAATAAAGTTTCCGGTCAATTTCAAGCGCGTTCAAAGAGAGTTTCCAATTATCACCCATTTTTGGCTTTCAATTTGCCTCATTTTCCCCAGAAAATTTCCTAGTTTTCCAGATAGTTGGTTCTGAACCTTACATGTAACCGGTCATCTCCCTCGATTCTTGGCGAAAAACTGGCGTTTTTTCGGCCATTTCCAGATGCTTTTTTACCATTTTTGGCTAAACAATTGAAGGTCAATCATACCCCTCTAAAATTAATGGGCATCCGCGCACACAAATTTCGCGCCGTTACATCTCGTCTAAACAGTACGGTTAGCTTACGCGTGGGTACCAGAATTTTTTGGTTTCTACAAATTTGTTCAAGTAAGAGATTGAGAAAATTATCTGATTTTGAATTCATATTATGAATGACTTCTTCCAATCATGGCAGTCCTCGCAAGTATTTCCTCATTATTCACTACTTCGATAGCTAACGGGGCTGGTGTTTTGCACATGGTGTGAAGTTTGCCTTTCATTGTTTTCATGTATTGCTCGAACGATTTTCTCTTCATTTATACAGTTTTTCCCACGACTTATCGTTCAATAAAAAAATAACTTCGTCTAACAAAGCGCCATAGAATTTCTTGCGAAAAGTATAGTTTATCTTCTTTTTACTCATATTCAACTGAAAAAAACCGAATTTTTCTACGCCGTTTTGCATTCCACCGCACGTCGCACTTTGAGTGTAAAGGTAACATTTAGGCCATGGTGTGATTGTCGAAGTGGGATTCGATTAAAAACATGGCTGGAGTGTCTTAATATTTTCTAGAACTTGACTGCTGCTGACCGAAATGTTCGCGTATTTATGCGATAAAATGAAATTGTTATACACACGTATTGAATGGAATGGCTGGCAATAATAACAATAACCAGTTTTTGAGTCGAAAAACCGAAAATATTGCCTGGAATGACTGCGTTATGTAGTCCGCTTTTTTGGCGACTTAATCGTTGAAATGCGTTCGTTGAGTCGATTTTATATATAGCAATACTACGTGTTTGCTTTGGAATAAAATTAAATACGCTTTGCAATAGAGACGAATTCCTATCGTTTCTTCCTGTATTGTTCTCTCCAAACCTTTTTAAATTATTCTGCGTCGCCGACCTTACAGTCAATTTATCCGCCTTTCCTTCCGGGCTAGCCTGGTTTTTCGCTGCACCACTCACTCAATTGCACTGCTTATTCGCCCGATTCTTTGCTTTTCGCAGAAATAAAATATGCAGTATCTATTGCGCAGGATCATCGGTTTTTTTGCGTTGGTTCAGGGTGTTAATGATGTTTTGATGAATTTAAAAGTTTCGGCATATGGGCCGTAAATCCGTGTGCTGAATGTCGCGCCTAATCCCCACCCAAATGGTCCCCATACGCTCTTTCGTCGCGATATAGAAATCGTTTCAATTTCGTAATTGGTCGAAATTCTAGAAAAAAATTGAAGAGTAAAGCTCCGAAAAACAGTTGAAATTACCTATACACATATATAAACAGGGCATAGATAATTTTATTTGATACTTTTGCTCTCAGATTCTTAATTTCTAGGAAAAACTACAGATTTTTATCGTTTTTCTAATCTTGATCGAAACTATGCGTATATTTCTATTTCTATGCAAAAGCGTAGTTTTTCATAACGAAACGGACATAAATGTACCGCCAAAACGGGCCGTAACGGAATCCTTATCTAAATTATCAGCTGCTGGTATCAATCTAAATTTTTATAATTTGTGGTTTTGTCTTACTTCAGCTATTTATATGGTAAATAAGGACTGACAATGGATAAAATATCGAAAGTCGCAGTCGTGTGTGCTTAAATCGTATACTATTTGAATGTCCGCTTCGTAAATCTGACATACCAACCCTCCTGTCTGAGTCAGTTCCGACTTTTCCCTTAACCATGCAATGCATGATCTTCCCCCAATTTTTTCACCCCCCCCAGAATCCGCGGTTCTCTAAAAGTTTCGAAATAATTCGTGGAAAAGGTGTTGTTTTAAGCGTTTTTAGTTAACAATTTGCTCAAAAGTGTAGAATTTTCAACGCTTCGCGCTAAATAAACTTTCTGACTATATTTTACATCAATTTTTTCGATTTTATCGACATTTTTTTCATGTCTCTCGTCAGAAACGCTGACGCAAATACAACATTTTTGAAAAATGAATAAAAGCCCAGTCTTCCATTTTAAAACCTCCACTTTTGATGAAAAATTTAGAAAAAAGAAAGAGCAACATTTCGGCGAAATCTTTGCTGCACATTTAAATCGCAAACTTGTCGAATTAAGCCTGCTGGTTTCTCATATTACTCGTGCAATTGTGCTGCTAGGATGATATGGTCTTCTTGTCGGATTTATAACAAAAATCAAATTTAATATTACAGTGGCGCAATGAGAGAGCCGAGTAAACTTGCCGACATGGGTCACGTGCAAATCGGGAGTAATTTTTCCAACGGAGCTTATGGCGACGGTGATGATATTTTGAAACGAAATGTTGCTTCTTTGGGTTTAGTGGCGTCCGGAAATTCCGTATTAGATTTGTGGTCCAACGTCGATAACAATAATCGTTTCGCTGGCGCAGATGATTGGTCACTAACGCAAAACAGTGAGTTGGGCAGGGGCGGATTTAGGGAAAGGGGGCCGCCCCCATTGGCCCAAAATAGTGCGCAAAATTGAGGATTTTTGAGCGATTTTTAGCGATTTTCGGGTTAAAACGGCTAATTTTTCCGCTCAAGTGAGCGTTCCGCTCCCCTTAGGGGTACCGCCCCCTGTGGGAAAATCCTGGATCCGCCACTGGAGTTCGGCTCCTAAAAATTATTAAAAAATGCTTCTTTTGGGCTTAAAAGTCATGGGTGCACGCCACGGTTTTTATAGCACCACGCTAATGAAAGTTGCCCCGTGCTAATGAAAATTTTGGCCGTTAGCACGACGTGCTAACGGAAACGAAGACTTTTTGCGCAATTGTAGTAATTTTAACGCTTTTCAACGTATTTTTTAGCAAAAATCCCTTAAAATTTTCGTGCGAGTGTCATAGCTTACTGTTTATTTAGCCCCGGGCGCGCTATTTAAACCTTTCACCACCAGTCTGCGAACAACTTAAAAGATTTAGTATTCATTTTGCCTATTTCTTTAACGATTTCCAGCACATGAGAATTACTTTGTGACAACTTGGCACTGTTTTATGTTGTTTGAAGACAAAATTGGCTTCTTTATGTTCAGTCATCATTCAATTCATAAGCGCAGTGACGTCTGTTTTTATATCAAATTAGTATACGGCAAGCGGATTATCATTTTTGATGTTGTAATTGGTACAAAGGTGCCAGTTTCTAAGTTTATTGAGCATTAGGAAGCCGATAATTGTAATTTAGCATGAATTTCTTGATCTATTTAAAGAAAAGACATTGGAGTGCAGAATATCATGGGGTTCTTAAACAGCTAAATTAAAAAAGAAAAGGACAAGCATTACTGACACTATATGTAGGTAATATACAGGTAAAAAACTGGTGTGCTAATGTAATCTATCCCGTGCTAATGGAAAAATTTATTATTAGCGCTGGTGCTAATGGGGGTCGTGCTAAAAAATGGTGGTGCGCGCAGCGGCGTGATCAGGATTTTATTTCGGAGGGGGAGCCCGGAATTTTTGAAGTCCTATATCCATACATGCACAGCATGGGAATTTTGGGGGGGTGAAAACCCAAAGTGCATTTTTTGGCCCAAAAATGGCCGGTACATGTCAAAAAACATCGTTTTTTGGTGTTTCTGATGATACTCTATTCTTCTAGAGCATAAAATCATGAAAAAATTTCGAAAAGTCGAATAAATTGACCAATATATCGCTTAAAACATGAATATATGGCGCGAAGCGCCGGAAATTTGGCGATTGTGAGCAAATAGATAGCCAAATACCCTTAAAAAGACACTTTTTCTACCAATTTTCAGGTAAGTTTAGGAAACTTTGAAAAATCGCCAATTCTGGGGGTGAAAAATGATTCTGCGGGGGCTGAAACCCCCCAAACCCCCCAAGATCATGTATGCCTATCTCGAGAAACATTAAGAGATATGCGAAAATAATGGCATTTTTGGGCTTTTCTCGACGAGATCTACGCCATGGTCAAGCAAGCGAATTTGAAAATAATTAAATTTTCTTGCTTGATTTCAAAGTTGGATATCAAAAATATATCCTTTAACCTATCTGCGCGATTAATTCCTCAATATAAAGTTAAAGCCTGACTCCAAAACATTTTGAAATTCTTGTCTTTGTATTTAATTTTGCGCTTTTACAAAGAAAAGCTTAATGCAGAAAATAATGAATCGGCGCAAAGTTTTTGACAAGCTATTTTAAAGTCGCATTTGTGCGTCTAACATAGGAAATATGATGAGAAAGGAAATTTTGAGTTTAGTACCCAATAAGTGTGCTAAAAACGCGTTTTGTCTGTCCTTTTGAATTTTTAATTTTTTCCTTGGGGGACCCTTGTGAAAAATATGAGTGGTTTTTACGATTTGTGGGCTTCACATATTTTTGGGTTAGCTAAGATATTAATTTTTGCAATTTTTTATCCTTCTGTAGAAACACTCAATAACCGAATAAAGCTATTTTTGAATTTTTATTGATTTCTTAATTTTCAGTAATATATTCGAACGCGTCGTGGCCACGCTATTAACATTTATCAAGAAACCAATTAATGATTCGGTCGCGGTGTGTTGTACGATAAACAAAGATTTTAAAGAGTTGCCTTTGTTATTTTCATAGGACAAATGAGTTTTCCCGTACCTCATCGAATGTCTGTTGACAAATTTTAGCATCGATTGAGAGCGCGGCTTATAGGTTCTACTTTACACTAATTTCCCTCTAAGTGTAAACTATCTTCACTATAATGCGCTCGGTTTGATGACTAGCATAGGGAAATGGGTAATATAACAACAAGTTTCATCTTAGATATAGCTTTAGATAGACCTGTTTGTACTGACTTCCTATGGTGCGCGGATTTAAGATTGCGTTTCACACTACCGTTGACAGAGTGTAAACTGTTTTCGTTCGACTATCCGGTCGATGAAACAGGAATCATGGGCAATGCTTCTTGATGCAAAAAGTAATATATACACATACTGACCTGTTTTATACTAGCATCGACTTAAAGCCTAGCTTTGACGGGTTTTTTAGTTTACACAAATAGTTTTTAGGCTGAGTGTGTAAACTGCCTCCTTTCGACAACGCACTCGGATACGCTGTTGCGTCGAATAAATATATAAGCATCAACGGGTTTACAATAATCGAGGTATATAAATGTTAAGCTAGCATCCTAAGAGCGCGACTTTGAGTTAATTATGTTGTTTATCCCAGTCAAGTTCAGAGTGTAAACTGCCTTCTGTCGAGTGCGTATAGATCTGTGTATTAATTTCCTAAGCGCCTGCTATTGAAGTAATGATACTTTTTACGCGAATCAAATTTAGGGTGTAAACTGACTTCTTTCGACAATACGCTCGGTCAGTCCGTTATGACGAACGGCGGCGGCGCCGCCGCCGAATCGGGGTTGGGAGGAGGAGCGGCGCTCTCGCCGTCTTATTGGGGCGGGGGTGATTCGATCAAAACGGCTCTGCCGCCCGAATTCCGACCTGGCACCAAGTGGGACTACTCCGATCCGAGCAAATTAACCGAAGACCCCAACGCGACGCCGTCTACGCTGGTCAAATCAGCCTTTTTGGCCAACAGTAAAAGCGGCGGCTCGGATTTTGGCCAATCCTTTGGCATGTTCGGATCCGACCTTAAAGTACGTCTTTATCCTTGGTGTTTATACAAGTAAACAGATAGTGCCGCATCCAGCATCCAATTGATAAACAAAAGACCCGCGACGTGCGAGCGTACTGCGAATCTGTTTTATCGCGGGTCTTTTGTTTACACCGAAGTTGGATGCTGTAATGGTGTAACGTTAAGGCGTTTTTAGGTACTTTACACTTATCTGTTTACACTGACGGTATTCGTCATAGTATTACACCGATAAGCGTAATGATTTTGTTATACTAGCTTAATTATTTTTTTGATAATTTTTCGACGTTAAAGCCATGGCTCACGTAGCTCGAATTCGATTGGTTTACGATTTTTTAACCTAAGTGGGTGCCTGGGTGTCGAATTTTAGGTGCGTTATTTTCTAATTTTTGACTATTTTGTTCAATTCGTTCAATTTCTATCATATTGTTTTGAACATTTTTGATATTCCTAGTAGGGATGCACGCAGCCCGGCCCTGGTGCCGGGGCTTATGCTTAGTGCCGGGGGCTTATGCCCCAAGCTAGACAATCGAAAGGAAGCGCACAAATCGTCTGTTCTTAAATCAGATGAATTCAAACAACAAAAATTGATAGTCGGGCTCTTTCTGCAGCATAAATTTAGACTCGTTTTGTTTGTTCGACTAATTTGTGTGATTACGAATATAGCGTATTTTACAATAGTCTCGGAAATGGTATTGAATTTAATTTTAATTTTCTAATTAAATTAAGTTTTAGGCAAAAGAATGGTTTTAGGACAATAAAATTCATGGTTTTTCGTCGTTTTTGCTTATGGAATTATTTACAGTGGTCCGGCTCGAATGCGAACAGTTCGGCGGCGAATTGGTCGCCGGCTCCTCTGACCGTGCCGCCGCCTCCTTTGCCGGCAGGGGGCCAAATCACTTCCATGCAACAGAATCAATCTATGAACATGCGCATGAAGGGGGCTTCGTTCGATTCGGGCTCTTTGCAGCAACAGCAGGGCACCGCCATTTGGGGGGCCTTAAACTCGGAACAGGGCGTTCGGTGGGGCGAAACGCCCACCGCGGCGCCGACTCCTCTACCCGATATTACTGGTAGGCGTGGCTTCTTTTATTTGCACTAGTTTAAGCCTGAAGTTTCGAGCGGTTTTTACATCACATTTTTACTTTCTAAACTAGTTTAAACTTCATTTTTGTTTACAAACACGCATATAATTTCTACTTAATAATGCAATGCGAGGGCGTGGTTTATTTTGTCTGTTTTACGCTATTTGAAGTTTTAAGCTTTAGGCGGTGTAAAGTGTGTTTATGCGCGCACACACACACACATACACACACACACACACACACGCACACGCACACACATACATACATATATATATACACACACACACACACACACACACACACACACACACACACATACATACATACATACATACAGATACACACACACACACACACACACACACACACACACACACACACACACACACACACACACACACACACATACATACACATAAACACACACACACACACACACACACACGCACACACACATGTGATTCCTACGTTGCAGTGCGTGGGCGTGAATTAATGCGAGTTGCCTTGAAAGTCAGTTTCACTGAAGCATGCTTCGTCGATAGTTTACTTAGCATATGTATATTTACGCAAAAACTTCTCATTCGATGAATTAGCGTGAATATGGTACGACTTTACATACGTCCATGCGTTACTCGGCTTATACCTTACGCAGTATAACTTAGTCTTATTGTCATGCCTGATAAATCGTTGGCTCACGCGTAATCTAAACTAATTTACACACATCTGCCAGCTGCGGAACACACGAGCCTAATCAGATTGCATGAAATCTTCCTGTAGGTATCGTAATCGATTTAGATATCGAATACGTTGTTTACACCGACTACGTATCCTCGTCCATCGTGTGGACAATTTATTTGACTTATAAGTTTACATCGGAACGGAAGGATTCCTTTTCGCTCGCATAATATGCTGAAAAAATCGTCGCTTGGAGTCGGATACATATTTTCGATTCTGTTCTATTTCTTCTGAGCCGAAGAGTGAATATGAAGCGTTTTTATTAATACATTCAAGTTTGCGCATCCGGAGCAGTTGTGTAAACTAAAGCTTATCTTTTTTACGCCATTTTAGGAATATCAAAGAACGATTGGTCTCGCTCGTCGATCAATTCGAGTTTTCATTCTCAGCCGCCTTTCGGTGCCTTGGACAATAGTTGCCCAAAATTCGAACCGGTTTCCAAATTGAATCCGCTGAACGGAGTTACCAATTGGCAGAGTGACAAAGGCCCCGCTGCTGGGGCGCCCCCGCTGGCTCCGCTTTGGGGCGAATCTCGCAACGGCGCCAGTTGGGAAAATCCGGGCAATCAGGTTGGTCTTAATTTACACTTCTATCTGTTTATTTTGAGGAAAAAATGAGGCGGTGTAAACAAACGGGTTCGAACGGCATTCCTAAAATGTGAAGAAGTTTAAACCGCATTCCCTCGCTTCGATTTATCCTTCGCTTAAAATTTTGTCCGTTTTTTAACTCGGCGTCTTTTGTCCCGTTTCACAGTTGTACTTCGTTTAAAGTATAATTGGATTTCTATTTAAGTTGGTGTGAAGTAATCGTCCAGTCGCTTCTTTGCCGCTTTTCTATTACGATTAGATTTATCTTGATTATTTTACGTCCGGTACGCGTGTAATCGTACGTTTTAGTTGTGTTGTAAAGTGTAAATTAGTCGGGTTGCTTGTGTCTGAGGACATGAATCGGATGATGTTCGTAGCTAATTTTTTATATATTTCTTTCAATTGACTTTTATTATCGAACAATGCACCTCCGTACGGATTGGTAACATTAGTTTAAACCAAGAAGACTCGACTTTAACAGCTGGTTATGCAATTGATCAGACCGATTGCATTAAAATTAGGACGAAGAAAGTTTAAAGTGAATCCGCTACCGATTTTTGTATATCTTTCTTGTTTACACCAACTTAAGCGCACGAGGCCGGCGAATTGAGTGTAAAGTTAGTTAAAACCAAAGTTCAAGAACTTCTATATTACAATTAGTTTTAGAACTTATTTTTAAATTTTTTCACAATATATTGCTGTTATTGTTTTTTAAAAATATTTTCTATTAATTCTAATTTTTTAAGGTTCCTAGTCGCATCAACCCGATATTCAATCCCGCTGATACGATGCCACGTTCTTTTAACCAGCAGCCATTGCAATCGGCGGCGCCGCCCAATCAGTCGAATATATGGAACGCATCTACGAATGCTCAGGGTACGTCGTATGTAAACTAATATGAAATTTTTCTGAAATCTGATTTACACCGGTTTTATGCATATTTTGTACGGGTTCGATTCTCTTTACAACGGATGATCAGGATGTCTCGTAAACTCATCATTACTTTTTTAAATATTGTTTACACCCAATTTTTTACCACGTCTGATCCTCTTTGCATAGCACGTTTTTAATCTGTGTTGTAAACTAGTTTAAAATTTTTCGTAAAGTTTGGTTTACACCATATACGCAATGCTCAGGGAACGTTGTAAACTAATTTTAATTTTGTTTCAATTCCGCTTTACGGCGATTTTATGCATAATTTTTGTCGCGTTTGTCTTTCTTTACAACGAATGCGCATATAGGCTATTAAACGAATTAATTATTTCCTCGTCCGTGCTTTTAACGTTATAATACTTTATTATAATATTCGATAAGTGCTTCAAATGATTTTTTCTTTTTTTGGGTTTATAATTAAATTAACTAATTTTCCGATTTTGTTTTTGCTAGAAAACATTCATTTTGTGAACCACATTAAAAATTGTTTCTAATAAATTTGAAAAATGTTTTAAATAAAAATTTAAATCTGAAATTTAAAATTTCAAATTTAATATTGTTCCCGTCAATCTTGATTTTCCATTTCAATCCTAATTATCTTATCCAAACTCAGTTATTTAAATATGTATTAAGCCGCGCATTACACGCGCGGCCACCGAATTCTGGGCGGTCCGAAAATTTTCGGACGTCGAAAAAGTGCCGAAAAATTAACGGTAGACGCAAAAATCGACATTATCGACGTTTTTTATCGACCCGTATCCATTAACATTAAAAGGTTGCTTAAAAAACAAAAAAATTTTGAAAATCTTAATTTGGATGGGCGCCTTTTGGATTTGGGTGGGGTAAAGGCAGACCCCCCACCCAAACCCTTGTTTATTTAAAGTAATAAATGCATATAAACATAAACTGTAATTTCGTATTAAGATCAGGCACGTAGCTGGCCCTCCTATTTTGGGGGAACCAACATCAATTTGGGGGGTCTAAGCCAAAAATAGCACAAAATAACGTGTAAAAAGTCATATTTTTCCGGTTTTTTCTGAATTTTGGGGGGTCCGGACCAGTGATCGACCGGGCTCAAAAAACCCGGGCCCGGGTCCGGGCCCGGGCTTTGCTGCCGGGCTTGGTACCGGGCCCGGGCCTATATACTAACAACATGCCTTGCTTCCAATATAATGTTATGCATAAGATACATATTTAGACCGATTTTACATTTGTTATTTGTCAAACGCAAGGCTTACTGCTGTTTCAAGAAGATTTTTGAATTCTAAGCTCTGTCAATTATTCAATCTTTTCTAAAAATAAATTAAGTAGTTAGCAAGGATTTTGGTAGCATTATTCAAGCAAGAACAAAGTTTTTAATACAATAGCGCACAATTCCATTATTAAAATGCACGTGCAACTAAACACGGTTTGAAAAAGCAGAAGGTTTCATTTAGTTATTTAAAGGACATTGAGCATTAAATTTATGCATTCAGACACAACAGCGACTATGATATGGTCGGATAGAAGATATGCTGTTTGGATTTTAGAACTCAAACTATAGCGTACATTGACGTCAATTGAAATTGTGTAGTGTATAGGATAGGACGCGTATTGAAGCCATAGGCGTAGCCAGGGGGCATTGGGGGCACATGCCCCCCGAAATTTTTCAGAAAATTTTTTTGATTTTTCGAGTGTAATGATTGTGTCCAGAAAATTGAGTTCTAATTAACATTTTTGTATTTCTGATCGTCAAAAACCATAAATTAGCTAGGCTACACTACTAAAGGTCGAAAAACTCAATTTTATTATAGGTACATAACGTTACTAACATTCAATGGAAAATTAGTCTTAAAAAATTTTTGTGTATGCCCCCCGAACCAAAATCCCGGCTACGCCTCTGATTGAATCGTTGTATAGAAGATGAATGCACATATGAAGTTGACAAGTATATGATAATGAGCAGGTGGGCAGAAGTAAGGCAAATGGATTTAAATAGAATCACAGGGTAGCAAATTCGTAAGAAATACGGACAACAGCTGAAATAGTAAATGTCTAAAATATTAACGATAATTATTTGAGTCCCGGTTGAGGCCCGGTAGTTTTCAGCCGGGCCCGGGCCTGCTCATGACCGGCCGGGCCCGTCGGGTACCCGGTCGATCACTGGTCCGGACCCCCAGTCCCTCCCACAGCTGCGTGCCTGATTAAGATAAATTACAAATCCCTAATTGATTGACTTATTTTTTTACATATTTTCATTCGGTAAACCAATAGTATTCGGATAAATGCTTATGCATCGCATACGATTAGAATTCGTTAATTTTGCTCGTTTTTGATTTTGCGCAACAAATTTTATTCGAATTTTCACGATTTTTGAATTTTTTGAAAATTAGAAAAACCGAAAAATTCAATTTTTTCCGTAAAATCAAACGAAAACAATAATTCGGTTGAAATCTGCATTTAAAAATCCGAAAAATGAAAAAAACGCGATTTTTTGGAATTTTAAATGCGGAACATGCGAGATAATTTTTTTACACGTCACTTTTGCAGAAACTGCCATCGATAATAGCATGGTGTGGCGCAATCCGAATCCAAAGAAGCCGCCTCAGCCGGATCGAGGTTCATTCAAATTTTCTTCCGCCCGCTTTATTCCGTATTTAATTACATAAAAAATAAATAATAAAATTAATAATGAATTAAAAAATTAATAATACAGTAGTAATCTTAAAGTAATAATTTAAAAAAATTGGAGAATAAGAAAAAATGTATAAAAATGTCTATTATGATTTATTTATTATTTATTTATTATATCTATTATTTTTTTGTTATAAAGATTAATAAATAATAAATAATGAAATTAATAATTAATTAATAATCAATAATAAGTCAATAATTAATAATACAGTAATAATCATAAAATGATAATTTTAAAAAATTTGAGAATAAGAAAAAATTTATAAAAATGTCTAATAGGATTTATTTATTATTTATTTATTATATCTATTATTTTTTTGTTATAAAGATTAATAAATAATAAATAATAAAATTAATAATTAATTAATAATCAATAATAAGTTAATAATCTTAAAATAATAATTTTAAAACTTGGAGAATAATAAAAAGCTTTATTAAAATGTCTATCATCCTTCTGATTCTGTATCAGTACTTATTATTATTGATTATTATTATTATTATTAATTAATTATAGTTATTATTATTAATTATTACAATTATTAGCGCGAAATCATAATGTACATGTACAAATGGACCTTGTACCAAAAAACACTGCTGCGGCGTACAAAAATTCAGAACAGCACAAGCTTGAATTCCGGAAAATTTTTAAAATTGCGAATTTCGACCAAAAAATTATTACTCGGTGCAAAATGAAACCAGCGTAGATAATTTGTAAGGATCCCACTTAGTGCAATCGTAGCAAATAATAATCTCCATTCTTTCCAAAGCTGATCGTACAATCAATTTTCCGATGTTTTATCCGGCCAGGCTTAAGACATCGTACGAGTTTCATTTATAAGGTCTAACAGAATGGGATCAAAATTAACGTATCCTCTGATTTAGGCTACTTACTCTGAGATAAACTGTAAAGGCAATAATTAAATCACGAATATGTCAAGTCATCGATTAAATGCCTGATCATCACTTAGATTTTGAGTTTCTATCACTTTTTTTAAAGTGAAGCAAAAACCCTAAATTTGAATCGCATAAGCTGAGTTTATATTTTATTTTTGCTACAGAAATGTTCAACTATATCAAATTTTGCGATTCTCGTCAGCATACATGCACAGTATGGGAATTCTGGGGGGGGTGAAAACCTAAAGTGCCTTTTTTGGGCCCAAAAATGGCCGGTACGCGTTAAAAAACATCGTTTTTTGGCGTTTCTGACGATACTCTATCCTTCTACAGCATGAAATCATCAAAAATAATTCGAAAAAAGTCGAATAAATTGACCAATATATCGCTTAAAACATGAATATATGGCGCGAAGCGCCGGAAATTTGGCGATTTTGAGCAAATAGATAGCCAAAACCCTTAAAAAGACGCTTTTTCTACCAATTTTCAGGTAAGTTTAGGAAACTTTTCAAAAATCGCCAATTCTGTGAGAGGGGTGAAAAATTTTTTGCGGGGGGGGGGTGATAAATGATTCTGCAAGGGGTGAAACCCTCCCCCCAAACCCCCCAAGATCATGTATGCTCGTCAGTATTCTTAGATGGACCTTCCTTATAACTGTCTAGATTGATTTAAGAAGATAATTTCAGATTTTTAATCTTCCCTACAAATGTTTTAGCATCGGGGCTCGGAACATCCCTACCACATTTATTTACTGATTTTTATAGATTAAATAATTTGATTAAATTTTTCAAATTCAATAAGTTACTGATTTTGTTGCTTAAAAGTGCTGCACTTCAAAATCCCGTCCGAGTCATGATTGATCATTGTGGTTCGACCCCCACATTCCGCGACATTTTTTTATTTTCACATTTTTATCGTTTTTTCCACCACAGGCACGAGCGTCTGGGGTGACCCCGAACTTTATTCGACCGTCGAAATCAGACGCTGGAAGACGGACGGCGACGACGTCGTCGACGCTCAGTCGAGCGTCGCCGTCGCTGCCGCCGCCGCGTCCATTTCGTATCAAAATTCGTCGGCGTCGTCAGCTTTGACGTCGTCGTCGTCAACGCCGGCGGCGGCGGGGCCGCCATTATCGACGCCGATCAACGCGCCGTCGTCGCAGTCAGCGGCGACGACTGAAGCATCGGCGCCGCCTATCGCATCGCCGCCGGCAACGTCGCCGCCGGCGATGAAGTCACCGCCACCGCCGCCCGACGATAGGTCGACGTCGTCGTGGACCGCCGTCGCCTCTGACGTCAGCGCGGTGCCGTCGCCGGCGGCGACGCCGACATCCGGCGCGCAGTCGACCGCCGGCGTCAACGGAGGCCGTTGGGGAACGGCCGTGTCGTCGTCGAACGAAGATACTTGGTCGCCGCTTAAACCCGTGAGTTTGATGTTTTAACTTGGAAAAAATGTCAGAAATTAAAATCTATACTTTGAAACTTTTACATTTTTCTGGTTCGCCGTCGCTCCAAGACGATTTTTTACTTTAAAATTTTTTTTACTTTTTGTGCGTGGTTTGCTGTTCCGTTTTAGGAAGAGATTTAAATTTTTTTAATTTTGTAAAGTGTTTTGCCAGGTTGGTTTTCTTTAAATTTACCTCGTTTGACCCTTAATTTTTTAAAAAATTTTTTAATGTTTTTTTCATAATTTGCTGCGGTTTTAGGGTGAAAATAGGAGCAGCAATGTTGGCGATTCGAGTAGCTTTGCATTTTCTACCAGCGCTATCGATAATTCGAGTGATAGCGTCTTTTCGACCTCCACTACAGTAGGCGGCGGCCATTCCGATTTCGGTCTCACTTCGTTCAGCAGAGTACATATAATAGCGCGTTCTTTTGTCTTTATATTTCTTGATTTTTTAACCATCTTTTACGTTTTTATCCATTTTTAACAGTTTTCTAATTATTCAAAATTGTACACTGAAATTGACCTCAAGATATTTTTTCGTGCGAAAAATGTGAAAATTTAGCAGGAATGTGCCTCGTAGCACCTTACATGATGCCTGATATTTATTTTTCACAAAACAATGGGAATCACCCGGAAAACTGCCAAAAAAGTTCGATTGTAAGCTGAAAAAACCACTGTAACCATAGGTGGGCAGCACCGAAATTCTGGGGGGGGGTGAAAAATTTCTGGGGGGGTGAAAAAATTTTTTAAAGTCAAAAAATGGTCTTAAAAGTGGTCGTATGGCAAAAAACACCATTTTTCGACGTTTCTCATCAAGCTCTATCCAATGGCATCAAAAAATTGCTGAAAAAGCAAAAAAAAATTTTCTGGGGGGGGGGTATTTCAACTTCGGGGGGTGGATACCCCCCCCCCAAACCCCCCACGCCCATATGTGAATGTAACTCAAAAATGACCAATGCTAAGTATACGTTGCCATGGCAACGAAATTACTTTTCATCAAGTTGCATAATTTTGCGCTGATTTCTTGCAGAGGATGTAGAAGAGACTTACCTATAGTTGTTTTTATCAGTTGAAGACTTTATTTGTGACATTTTTAGAAGTTTTAATAAAATTCAGAAAAAAATATTGATTTTTATATAAATGTGATAAAATGAACGGAAATATCGTAAAAAATGAATTTTATCTTCAAAAAATATGATCACGTAAGGTCAACTAACTAAAATTTTGACCCAACTTTTTTCGAGACTTATTTTTGGCTTTTTTTCGATTGACATTGAACAGAATTTGTTCAAATTTCATTTATAATTAATATTAATGTAAACTAAATAATTAATCAATAATATAAATTAGAAAAACTGAAACATATTGAAAAATTGATAATCAAAAGCTCGATGTTCATACCTATATACACTACTCGCCACGAATGTTTACGCTTTAATAAGCTTCTAGAGCTTGTTAGGGTTATATCTTTAACACGTCGGTCCTATTTCCGCCCACGCACGACCGACGTGTTAAACATATAAGCCTTAACAAGCTCTAGCATCCTATGGAGCATATTAAAACGCAAACATTCGTGGCGAGCACTGTACATATCGTACTTGCCATATTTTAGGCTATTTTAGGCCTGTTGAATAGTCTTGCTTTAAACATGTTTTTTTGTCTTTTTGCGCTTCTTTCTTTTAACGCGAAATGTACTTTAAAGCATGTTTTTGATATTATACCTTTGTTTTAATTCTCTGGAATAATGGCCTGGGGCCCGGGTTTTATGCATTAGTTTTTAATCCCAAAACCCAATAACCGTGCATGATCTTCGGAAAGTGTTAGGGGGTTCGCTCCCCAGAAAAATTTTAAGCCCTCCCCTAGAATTCGCGATTTTTTCGCCAAAATTCCCTAAAAATTTGGTGGAAAAGGTGCGTTTTAGGCGTTTTCGGACACCTATTTGCCGAAAATGGTCAAATTTTCGACGCGTTGCGCCATATACTCATTTTTTGACTTTATTTTGTTCAAATCATTGGAATTTTTTACTTTTTTATGTTTTTATGCTCTAGAAAATCAAAAATGCAGAAAAAACGAGACGCGCTTAACCTTTAAAATTTTTTTAGTCCTCTTCATAAGCCCCATATTATTAAGCGTTTTTTACTCGTACGTTACCTAAATTATCGTTTTTTTGGCCAAAATTCGTCCTACTGTCAAATTTTTATACATTTTTAGTTAATTCGGCCGGACCGGAGAAAGTTTTAAAATATGTAGCTTAAATTTTTTGACGAAATGTCGATCGTTTGGGGTCACTTCCATAGGTGGGCGACACCAAACTTCTGGGTGGGTCGCAAGGTTTTTTTAAAGGTCAAAAATAGCCTTAAAAACGGTGGTATGGCGAAAAAAACATTATTTTTCAACGTTTCTATACCAAAAAATTGCGAAAAAAAAACAAAAATTCAAAGAATTGAATTGGGGGGGGCTATTTTGGTTTTTGGGGGGGTATTCTGGTTTCTGGGGGTGCATATTCCCAATCCCCCCCCAACGCTCAGGTATGGTCACCTTTGCTCTTTTATGACGTATTGATGTTCCGATTATTAATTATCGGTAATTTTCGATAATTGATCATTATCGATGATTTTCAATTATTGATTATTTGAAAATTATCGAATTGTTTATTTCCGATGCTTAAACCGCATTTTAGACCACTGCCACTTCAACGCATTTAAACAATAGCATCAATCAAGTACAGTCGCAGCCAGTCTCGAAATTTTTGGACAACGATCATATTACGGTATGCATTGTTTACACTTAGTTTACACTTACCAAGCCTTTCTGCTACATATTTTTCGATTTTTTAGTTTTACTGCTACTTGAAATTTTTTAGAATTTTTCATTCTTTTCATTTTTTCCAATATTTTTTACTCTTGTTATTTATTTTTTTGTATTTTTGAACTTTTTTCATATTTTTTAATTTCTTTTAATCTTCTTTTTTTCTTAAATTTTCTTTTGCGAGCTGTTTGGCGCACGTACTCATCGGTGTAAACAAACTGCGTGCGTATCATTGCTATTCTAACCGATTTGTCAGGTTTTTTACTTAGTTTCTATTTTTGTTCCCTTTTAATCGGTAAAATCCTCATTTTGCACATTTACATATTCTGAGTTTTATGAATTTTTTCTTATTTTATTTTTTATCTGTTTTTGTTATCTGTTTTTTCGGTTTTCCTGATATTACCGCAATTTTTATCGATTTTCCCATATTTTACAGTTTTTATATTTTATCCGTGCTTTTTATATTTGATTTAGGCGCATCCATACTTTCTACGTTTTCTATTAATATTTTCTAGACACGAATTTTCTAGTTATTAATTCTGCTTCATTTTGTTTACAGTATATGTACATAATGAATTATTGTATCGACTGGTTGTAAAACTACACGATTAGTGTAAAGTGTAATTTTTCTTATGCATTTAGTATATTTTTAGGCAAAACTGAATTTTTAGACTGTTGTTGGTATTTTTAGCCTACTTTTGGTTTCTGACAATAAAAATAGAAAAATTTGTCAACAAGACCTTAAAATCGAAATTTTTGCAATTTTCAAATTTGAATTTAAGACTTTGATAAATTGTAAAATGGATAATTTGGTGTAAAGCGCTTCAATATATTGCCGCACACCCCACAATCAAATTTTGAAACTGCTATCCTTTTTCGGTATGCTATTTTATTTTTCATTTTTTTATTTTTGTGTCTTATCTTTTTTTGCCAAAATTTTTTATTGATCTCGTGGCCGGTCCGAAAACCAAAATTATAGGCTAATTTTGCCTCGCCGCCCACAAGATTTCGGTACGTCATAATCAAAGTCTTGTTTACAACACCATAATTGCCTTCACGGACAAAAGTCGATAATTATCGCTTTTTTTAAATTATCGATTTTTTCAAATTATCGATTTTTTCAAACTATCGATTTTTTTAATTATCGATTTTTTTAATTATCGATTTTTTCAATTATCGATTTTTGTTCCATCAGGTGCTAACGAAAAAGATAGGCAGCCAATTGAAATTGGCCGTCGAACGCGGTTTCATCGATTCGTCGATATTTCAACGGCCGTTGGACATCGACACTTTACAGCACGTGAACCAAATTTTGGAGTGCGCCGACAAATTGGACAAGTGCCAAGCCGAGTTGATTCGATTACAACAGCAGCAACAACAACAGAGTTGCGGCGGTGCGGCGGCGGTTGCTCACGGCCTGGAATTTCAGCGGTTGAACAACGAAATTTCCTTGCTCAGCGCGAACATTCAAGCGTTGAAGGGTCAAATTTGCCGCCAAGGCAACGCGCCGCCGCCGTCCAATCCGATAAATGGCTTGGATTTGTTCCAACAGTCTAAATACGGGGTATACTTCACGCTTTACACTCTAGTTATACCCATATATACATGCATAGCAAAAAAACGTAAAGAAAATTTCGAAAAAAGTCGGAACAAATTGAACGAAATTTAGTCAAAACCTGAGTATAATGGCGCGAAGCGCCGAAAATTCAACACAATTGAGCGAATCGATAGCTAAAAACGCTTAAAATAGCATCTTTTTTACGGAATTTTAAAAAATTTTTGCGAACTTTCAAAAATAGTCAATCCTGGGGGAACCACCTCCAAACCCGCCCATTAAGATCATATATGTTATATGTTATAATCATATAAGCACCTCCAAACCCTTACATTTTACCTGATTGTAGACGTACATATATGCATCATAGGTGCCCAAGTTCAGGGTCGGCGGGGGGGGGGGCGGGCAGAGAAATCCAAAAAAATTCAAAAGAGTTAATTTAAGATTTACGATTTTTTGCTGTTTTAACGATCAAAATGGTCAGGGAATAGCCTATAAAACGCTTTTTCAAAGTAATATCGCGTTTTAAAGCATTTTTAGTCCATTTTGACTGCATCATATCACTATTAACACTAAAAAATGCAAAAATTTATTAATTTTGGGCGCTTTTTGAGTAAAAAGCACGTTAAAGTACTAAATTTGACGTTTTTACTGTTTTTGACCTCAAAAATTACGCAAAACACGTTCCATCAGCTCATAAATCGCCGGGCAGTACCTGTCCGGCTGACCCTTCAGAAGGGGGTAATACACCCCTCACCCCTTTATGTGGTCGTGGCGGGCATGGATGTGATAAACTTTGGGTGAGCTAATCGGTTTTTGGTCATTGATGGATATTCACTAAAACTGTAACGCTTCGCTGCCCTGCTGCCGCGATTCTATTTGTTTACACTATTCGTAACGGGCGTCTTTACACCGTCAAGTAGCACGGTAAATCAATCATCCCAATCGTTTACACTGGTTTTCTTATGTTTACACTCTTTGACTTGGCTCAAAAAGTTCTACTTGTTTACACCCGGCGTTTTTTAGCGCGAACCCATTAGCACCAGTGTAATGTAAAATTTCCATTAGCTCGGTATAGACCATAATGGTTATTTTTACACTGCATAGGGGTACGGTGAATTCAATTTGTTTACACTGTTCAATCGCTGCATTCTTATTTACACTGTGTAGTGGCGCGACGAACCGAAACGAGAGCCAGAGAAGCCGTCGATTGGCGGGGACAGCGATTCGATTTTACAGCGCAATGTGGCGAGCCTGGGCCTCGTCGCTTCGAATACCGGTATGCTCGATATTTGGTCCACTGACGAAAGCGTTGGATTCGGAGGGGGCGCCAGTAGGCGTTTTCCGGGCGTCGAGGATTGGTCCAATAGTAATTACGTATTTTTGGCACACATCCGTTTTTTGTCGAAAATCCTTTTTTCTCACCATTCAAGAACAATTAAATCGCGCTTCAAATTTCACTTCTAACGATGTGATTATGCTTAAGCGGATATATAATTGAAGTGTAAAGATGTAATGCGGTGTAAACGAAAATATAAAGTGAACCCAGGATGTTGACGAAAGAGTCTTTTCAATGGACGTATCTCTAGCTTCTACATATATGATTCAGACGTGTTTTGCCGTGGAAAATTCGGCACTATTCTTTCCGGACGGTTGCAAAGGCTAAAGTTCTTAGTTTACACTGGAAAATTTCTAAATGGTTATTCGTCCGCGATTTATCGTAGATAGCGGTTTGTCTCGTGAGCTTAGTTTTTTCGCCTTGTCGGCGTAAAAAACTTGGCTCCTCGCCCGCGCCTAGCGCCCAACATTCCTACTTTACACCATTCGTAAGAGTTGGTGTAAAGTAGAAATTTATCATCACACGCGCGTTATTATACAGAAAGCAAATTGTCGTTCGAAAACGCGCTAAGCCACGGTATAACGACGAGTGGGGTCGAGTCGGCTTTCGGCGGACTGTCGCTGGGAGCTGGCGGGGTCGCGCGTCGCCCTTCGCCCTCGCAATGGGATCAGAGCCGCGGCGGCGTCGCGGCCGCGTTGTCGTCGCCCGGTGCCAAAATGCCCGGCGGCGATTCGTCTTCCTTCTTGACCGCCGACCAGCAGCACTTCAATTTGTCGAATTTCGGTGCTGAGTTTAAAGTGAGAGATTGTCTGTAGTGTAAAGTATTACGCCGCGGGCCACATTTTTGCTGTCGAAATAATTTTTAAAAAAACGAGGGCTTATCGGTACTCGAACCCAAACATATTGTTGCTCGAACTGTTTTAACATTTTAATTGTCGCATTCGTTTTATTTTTTCTAATGACCATACATGATCTTGGGGTTTGGGGGTTTTCACCCCCCGCAATAAATTTTTCACCCCCGCGCCCAGAATTGGCGATTTTTCAAAAGTTTCCTAAACATACCTGAAAATTGGTAGAAAAAGTGTCTTTCAAAGGGTTTTTGGCTATCTATTTGCTCGAAATCGCCAAATTTTCGGCGCTTCGCGCCATATATTCATGTTTTAAGCGATATATTGGTCAATTTATTCGACTTTTTTCGAAATTTTTTTCATGATTTCATGCTCTAGAAGGATAGAGTATCGTCAGAAACGCCAAAAACGATGTTTTTTAACGCGTACCGGCCATTTTTGGGCCCAAAAAAGGCACTTTAGGTTTTCACCCCCCAGAATTCCCATACTGTACATGTATGGTCCGACCCCCCCCCAAATTTAAAAAAACCGGGAAAGTAGGACTTTTACACGTTATTTTGTGCTATTTTTGGCTTAGACATCCAAAATTGATGTTGGTCCCCCACCCTCTAAATAGGAGGGCCAGCATGCGTGCCTGGATTTTACGTCAATGTTCATCTTTCCGTGCATTATCTTACCCTTTCAAATTTTTTTCGGTCAAGGGGGTAGTGGCGGCCGCCCCTCCCCTTAAATACGGCCCTGCCCATCATCATATACGTGACCCACCATTTTTTGGTCCGACAAAGGCACTTTAAAATTTCACCCCTCCCCCAGAATTCCCATGCCGTGCATGTCTGATGACAACTTGACCATTAATATTTTTTTAATCAAATATAGCCGTTGAGGGATTATCTAGTTGTGTACAAAAGCGCTTTATTTTAAACTATGGAAGCGTTTGTGTAAGCTTTATCGCCCACGATTTGAAATTTTAAACGCGCAGGTGAGCGGCACCAAAGTTCTGGGGGGTTAAAAAAATTTTTAAAAAGGTCAAAAATGGCCTTAAAAATGGTGGTATGGCGAAAAAACACCATTTTTTAACGTTTCTCATCGAGCACTATCCATTGGCATCAAAAAATTGCGAAAAAAACAAAAAAAAATACAAAAATTGAATTATTTGGGTATTTCGGTTTTTTAGGGGTCCATACCCCCCCCTACCCTCCCCCCATACGCCCAGGCATCATTAAACAGCCCGAATTTGCGTACCGCAGAAAGTGAACATTTTATATTAAGTTTTACTTAAGAAACCTCGGGTCTTAAGACAAAAAATGCAAATAATAAATTCCGATAAATTAGTTATAAGGTTACTAAAGTCAATTAATGATAATAACGTGGTCTGTTTACATTACGTAATAATAATGAGTTGAATAATATCCATAATATAAATTCATTAATGACGTCACTAAAAAATACGTATAAACGCGCGCTTCGGCTGAATTTCGATCTTTTTGTTTCCTGGTTAATAACTGGCCGAAAGCTCGAAAGCTGAAATCAAATCAAACATGCTACTAAAAATTCGGAAAATAAGTCCGAAAAATTAAGTTCTTCGGAATATGAATTATTACAGACCGAGGAAAATTCGCCCAGTCGTGCTCATACACTGAATTCATAGGTGGGCAGCACCGGAATTCTGGGGGGATTTTCAAAGGTCAAAAAATGGTCTTAAAAGTGGTCGTAGGGCGAAAAAACACCATTTTTAGACGTTTCTTATCGAGCACTATTAGCATCGAAAAATTGCGAAAAAAACGAAAAAAATTTCAAAAATCGAATTTTTGGGGGTGGGGGGTATTTTGGTTTCTCGGGGGGGCATACCCCCCACGCCCAGGTGTGGTTGCCATGCGCCAAGCACGCCATTTTTAGTCGCTTCTACAACTGTTTTTTTCTTTTCCGAAGGTTTGAAATAATTTCGTTAAATGTGAAAATTGACTAAATCGAATACAGTATGTAGTGAAAAGATTGAGCATGTTGAACGCAGGAGAGATCGCCAAACAAATGCTCAATACGACACCTTTTTCTTCGTTTTTTTAAATCAAAAGTCCTGGGGATAACGAAAACTCCGGGGATGGTGAAAAACAAACGTGGATACGGTGGGTTTGATAATTTAGACACTCGAGGTTCCATAATTATTCAAAGATTACGGTAGACTTTCAAAATTAGAGGGATAAAACTCACAAACCTTCCACATGATGACTATGCATTGACTCGAACCAATTCTGGCACGTCATCTAGTTTTCTGGAGCAAAATGACCTTATCTGAATATTGTACTATGGCAATACATTCATTTCTTGTCTCTTTCAACCAAAATTCCTGGGGTACTTACACCCACACGTGGGCCTGGGGGTATGCACCCCCCAGAAGTGGAATACCCCCCCCGCCGAGAAATCAAAATACCCCCTAGAATTCGAATTTTGAATTTTTTTGCCTTTTTAGCGGTTTTTCGATGCCATTAGATAGTGCTCGATGAGAAACGTCGAAAAATGGTGTTTTTTTCGCCATACGACCACTTTTAAGACCATTTTTTACCTTTGGAAATTTTTTCACCCCCCAGAATTTCGGTGCTGCCCACCTATGCTTACACCTGAATCTTCTCTTCTGATTGATACTGTGCTTGCCTCATTCTGAATGATTTTCTATCGACTTATGTATGTATTTTTGATATGGCGGTTTTCACCCTTGATAAATTTTCCCATTCCAAGAACTACTGCTTTTATACCCAAAAAAGTAGAAAATAAGTGTATTAAACCCTTTTGGCGACCTCCAGGCGCTTTGCGCCATATTCTCAGTTTTTGACTGCTATGGAATTTTAGATATTTTATTTAAAAAAATTTTACAAATATTTCTGTCTTGTAAAAAGAAAAAGAGCATTATTGAATCTTGGGGGGGGGTGAAAAATTTTCAAAGGTCAAAAAATGGCCTTAAAAGTGGTCGTATGGCGAAAAAACACCATTTTTCGACGTTTCTCATCGAGCACTATCCAATGGCATCAAAAATCGCTAAAAAAGCAAAAAATTCAAAATTTGAATTCTGGGGGTGCATACCCCCCAAACCCCTTCCCCACGCCCATGTGTGGTATGCAACCCCCAAAAACCAAAGTACCCCCCACAATTTAATTTTTGATGTCAATGGATTGTGCTCGATGAGAAGCTGAAAAATTGTGTTTTTTCGCAATACCACCATTTTCAAGGCCAGGCCATTTTGACCTTTGAAAAAATCATGCACCCCCAGAGCTTTGCTGCCGGCCACCTATGCTAACAATGGTGTCCTTTGACGCTTGTCAAGCTCTTTTAAGCCCAAAGAGACATTGTGAAACAAACTTTTTGGTTTTGCCGCTCCCCTAATCCCCATGCTATGCTGTGCATGTATGGCTGACCCATCATGTAGACGTGCTGAGCAGCTTTGGTCGCACAGAGGCAGCGCATGCGCATTAGGTAGAAGCCTTCATTCTAAGCAGCCTAAGCTTAATGCGTTTGTGTGCCGATAGCTTAGATACCTAATAGCCGCAATTAATTTAGTGCATAATCAGTCTAAATGATCTGAAATTTCAGAAAAATTTATATGTATACATTTATATAAGTAGAAAGTCTTAGTAAATAAGAAAGTTATTTTTTCTGAAGTTTGTAGCACTTTAATTTGGAGAATATTTGCAATATTTGTACATAGTGCGACCCAAGTTTTTTCAACATTCGTCATCGTTTTTCAGAAAGCGGTCCGATTTTTTCTTTTATTTTTTGCCTGTGGCTTGACACGTAAATAAGCTACAATTTGAGAAAATTTGTGTGTTTAACTGAAGTCGGTATGCGAGATATGGCCGAAGAAAGTGCAAGCTTTTGATATTCAGAATAGTGCAATTTTGTACTTCAGGGCGTTGTCGCCAAAACAAAAAATAATGAATCTGATCAAAATACGTAATTTTCAAATAAACGAAATGCCTGCTAGTCATTTTTTAACAAAAGATCAGTGGAAAATAACTTCGTTATTCGTATAGTTATGTTCATGAATGTAATGTCAGTAAAACTTCGAAACGTGGGTCAATTTTTCAAACTTTGAGCTTGATGTTTTAAACGAAAAATGAGTCTTGCGCAGATGGTTTACACAGTGATAATCAGCATTGAAATCTGCGCAACGAATGTAAAAATGAGGGGGTATTCGGTTTTTACTTGTCCCACCCAGCTCGGGCTGACTCTTACAGAAATTGATCATCTTAAAGACGCGCTTATTCAAATATAAAGTGAAAAGATAAGTGTAAAGTTCTGAAAACATGGTCAATCGGGATACTTTTTAAAACATAAATTAGACTGAATAGTATTTTAAAATCGTAAGCTGGTCTATAAGGACACGCGTATCAACGGGTAAAGTAAGCAAAATAATGATAAAAAACGTAAAATGGCGGTCAATGAAAACGATAAAATATTTATAAAAATTTCATTATTTTTATTAATAATAAAACTCAACACGTGGTCAATAACGACACCTTTATCCAAGTGAAGCGAATCAAAAGTATTTGTGCCGAGTAATTGAAAAGCGGTCGTAGAAAAGTCGTCTCTTTGAATTATAACAGAAATAGGTCACGTTTAACGCAATGTAAAGTAAACAAACGGTTGTGTAAAATGCATATATTTTGTAGCCAAACGCGGCCTTCGATCCGATGAACGCGTTCTCCGCTAACAGAATGAGCCGCGCTCCGGTGGCGCCAGTGGGGCAGCAGCCCGCGATGGCCGCCGGGCGGTTGGGGTCGCTGGGTAGGCAGCCCCAGCCTGGCGCTTTGCCGGGTCTAACGCCCAACAGTCGCACTATGCCACCACCCGTCCAACCGCAGCTTATGCAGCAGCCTTGGATCATGCTGTGCAATTTAAACAATCAGGTGGGTGTTGGGAGCAGAAACGTGGAAAAGGGCGTCGGAGGACCGCCTCCCAGAAATTTATAAAAAAAATAAAAAATGTGACATTTAAAACCTGGTAATTAGTCATTGTTTGCTGATATTTAATTTCGTAGTACGAATTTATTCTTATTTTAATCGTATATGGATTCTTTTCAGTCATAGTTCTTTAATTTTCGAATTGTTGTTTTTGAATATTTTTCGCAACGAAATTTGAACGTTTATCGTTAACATTTTTCGGCCCCATTTCTATTTTTTTCGGCGTTATGCTTGAGTGTATTTGATGTCATTTTTTATTTATCATTTCATTACAACCTTTTGTTTTACGCTAATATTATTTTCTCACGTTTTATTCATTATAGATCAATGACGTCACTCTTCGACAAATAATCAATAGAGTCGGCAATACGTCCACTTTCATTAGCCCGCCGGGCAGCGGATACGCCTTTTTCAAATACCGCGACGTGCCTTACATCAAAGATGCGCTACAATTTCTGCAGCAACAACTCGGTGCATACGGTACGCTTAAACATATTTGGCACGTTGCCAAGTTTTTTCATTTTTCTGTCGAAAAGAATAAATTACGTACGCACATATGTATAGCAAGATGGTTCGGCGCTTTTACGATTATATAAATTTCATTCTTACACTGCGATACATCGAATGATATTTATTAAACAATTTAATATGATTTGTTGACGTAGGATACAGTATATAATTTTTGTTCGGCGAAGCTTTTGCCAATTTATTGTAGTTTTTGACTTTAATCCAATTCTTCAATTAGTTGTAAAGTTGATTATGAACGATTTAATATGCGGACAATCGTATGCAGGTTTTTGTTCTCACGAATTTCAGCCATAATTATTTACTATTCTAGTCTGAAAAGGATACCACTAAGTTCCAAATTGAATACGCTATTTGACAGTATATGTTACTGTAATTTGCTATTGTACTATCGTAATCCGTCCCTCAGGCGTCAAAGTGGCCCCGATGAAAGACAAGGAAGTGGAGGGTTACTTACGGTCGGTCACCGCAGCCGCATCGAACAGTTTAGCCGCCCAGCAACAGCCGCAACAACACCACTATTTTGGCAACGTGCCAAGCACCCCAGTGACCTCGATGCCCGGCGGCGTGGGCCTAGGGGGCCATCATTATTTTGGCGGCTCGAATTTGGGCGCCCCGGCCCCCGATCCGTGGGCCAACTCGTCCGGCCGCTTTAATAACACTGCCAACGTCACCACTCCGTTCGACCAATTGAATTTCAACAATAATTTCATGTTTTAAATAAGCCCCGCCTCCCAACAAATCATAGGTCACCGCACTTCCGCGTTCGTCGCAGCGTTATTATATGAAACACTTATATTTACGCACGTCGTACGTACGCGAGTATATTCGTTATCGTTGTAGTTGTGAGTCCAGGGTTTTGCATTTTGTTCACAGGTAATCGTTATTGTTCAATGTAGTGTAAACCAAAGTCGCGTCTGTGTGTGCTTCTATAAATTTAGTTCGGTTGTTGAGTATGCTGTGTAAAGCTGATTCATTATTTGATTGGTTTAAAGTAATCGATCGATAATAAATTTTCGTCTCGTCGTGATACGTACGTTTCGTTTGTTTCTTCCTTCAAAAACGTCTCTCTCGTCATCAAAGCACCTTCTCCCGACACTGCTATTCATTTTCGTGGCTTTCCATTCAGTCGTATAAATCATCGTCGTGCGTTTACGTTTACAGTATGAAATCGTATTATTATTTTCATTTCCATAGCGTTTTACTATATATATAAGTACGGTAATGCGTATACGAAATCTCGCTCGTCTCCTCCGTTCGCTTAAAATCGATTCCGTGTACAAATACAATCGTTGCAACGCGAATAGTGCATTATTACGTGTCTTACTGTAGTTTAAACTGCTTATCGTTTTCGACCGATGGTGTAAAACTTTGATGCGCAGTTTAAACCGCAGTCATGTGTGTACAGTTGCCTTTTCTATATCATCGGTTGCGTTCGTTTTAGCCTCTATCCCTTTATTGAGTCGACGACGGAGTGTAAAGTTAGGAGTGTAAACTTGCTGCAAAAAATAAGGTCGGTGTTACAAAGATAATCGATATATCTTACAAATTCAGCAGCACTTTCCTTTAACATAAATTGGTGATGGCGGGGTGTAATGTGATTAGTGTAAATTTTCGTGAGGACATTGCGGTCTGTGTAAAGAAGATAATAGATATTTTACGAGTTCTTGCACACTTTTCTTCAACAAAATTTTGTAAGAAGCACTTTACGCTCTAGCGTCGCTCATCAAAATCTTCGGACGAGTGCCTGTTATCGTATGTCGATTATCAGCTAGTGCTTATCGGTATGATCTTTTATACGTTATTATTCGCCGTTGTGTAAAGTGGTCGCTCGTTGGAAATTTCAAAAAAAAATTTATTTGTTGCAATGATGAACGCAAAATATTGTACGTTAGCCATTACTATTACATATATTCTTATTAGTCTCTAGTTTACGTTGTTTTAAAGCTTTTCGTCGTTTTTACACGCATCTTGCTACCTGTCTCTAGGCCATTTTTCAGTTTACGCAGTGATTATATAATAACGTTTACAACAGTTTGTGGTTACATTATGAATCGCTCGTTTCGTTGTGTTGTTCATTTAGAGCTCCACCGTGTATATATTACATGAACAGTGTTTTTGACCGGTTCGACGGATGGTTGCCGTTTGTCTTTTTCTTTTCGTTTTTTTACAAATCGTGTCTGTGTAAATTAAGTGCGGGTCGATTGTTTTTCTAGTAAACGAAGTAATATCAACGTACTAAATCAAATCGTTATAAACGCTTCTTTTGCATTTTACACATTTCTAATCTTCAGCCTCGTTATTCAATCGATATCAACTCGTTCTTACTTTAATCAACTTTTACCCAAGGTATTTTGAAATAATTTACACGGATAAAGAATGAAGTCACAAACAAAGTGCTAAATACTGCAAGGTTTAAACTGTTTTATACGTAGACTTTTTAAATGCAATTTAAACTGATTTACTTCATTGAACGACGGCTGTTATGAGCTTGCTTCAAACAAGCGCTGGTGAAGAGTTGGAGAACAATGCCTTTTTGTTTTCATAGCGGCTATTCAGTTTAAACAGTTGCAAAATGATGCTTACACAATGGGAATAATTGTCTTCCGATTTAGGTTCGCCCAGTCGAAACCGAAACAGCGTCGCTTTAATCATTTCATAGTTCGTAAGAGCTTTTTGAAATTAAGTTTTTCAAAGCCTGCATAAGTGCATTTTTAATATTTTTGCCCTCGTTATCGCCGAAGATCGCCATGATTTTACTTTGTTCCTTAAAATCATCGACGTTAATTTAGCGCTCGTCCTTTCGAATTTCTTAGGTGGCTTCGTATAGTATTCTTGTCCATTTTTTAACGCATACACCCGACGCATTCTCTCGATTTTGCATTTTGTACAACGTCGTTTCGTTCCGATTTAATGAAATTAATATTGTACGATTGGCATATTTTGGACGTATTCTTTCCGCAATGATATAATTCGTCGTCGCTAGTTTGATCAAAGTTTAATTAGCACTAGAAGCAAGCGGTTTCGAACGCTTTGCTGCGTACGGATGCTTCGTCGGACGCTGATGTTAAAAGTTTTGGTATTTTCGCGCCAATTATCGATCGATTTCTCCACGTTTAATATTACTTATTGGTTGCTCAGTGTGCTAAAAAATGCGACGACACCGTTCGTCGTCGTGCGCCTTTTCTCCGGCCAATTGATGGGTTTTTGCGTGGCCACTTCGGAAAATAATTCAATTAATTTATCGACAATAATTTTGTCCAAATTATTAAGCTCGCACCTCTCGGGTAATTTCTCAGTTTAGAATAATGAACATGAGTATGCGGGTTTATTCGATAATTTAAACTGGAATGCCCGTTTAAATAAAGCTAGCAGTCCTCGTAATGTTAAATATTGCAAATTGTAAACTGACGCATTATTTGCAGCGTTGCGAACTTGCTTAAACTGATTTCGGTTGCAAAGTGTGTAAAGCGTTATCCACTACGAGTTTAAAGCTATCGAATTGTTTAAGCGTATATAATTTAATTATCGTAGAAAGATGATTTACGCAGTGTTTGGCACTAGCATAATTCGGACTTACTGATCGACATTTGAATAATTCAAGTGGCCTAAATTAATAAAAATAGCATCTGATTTCTGTTGGTTTACAAACAATGCCAGTGAATGTGAATAATACGTGGAGTTCGCTCATTACTCCCTTTAAATAGACATTTGGTCTTTCCGTTTTTAATTGATGAAAGATTACGAAACGTTTCTATCCGTAGTGGCCGCGTCCTGAATAGATTCGGCGTGTGTGCCAATGAAAATTAACCTTTTCGCCGAAAAAATTGTTCATTTTCGGTGATCGACTTTGTATAGCTCGCTGCTTTGAAGCTCGTTTTCTTATCCAATAGTTGTTTCCATTGATCTTTATTCAGTTAAGTGAGAGCAAGCGACGAAGACTGAATATATAACAATCGTACGTATTGGTATATAACATTGCCTTTTGCATCATATTACTCTTGCACGTTGGTTCAGGCAAGCTATTACTCTTCGTTTACCATGTGACTTGTATTTGCTCAATAAAATGCGTTGTATGCTTCTAGCAGTGGTAGAATAGAGATTTGTAAAAACACGTGGGTGTGGAGGGGTATGAACCCCGGGAAGGCCGAATACCCCCTCTGCCAGACCAAAATACCCCTCTCCCAGAATTCAATTTTTAAAATTTTTGGTTTTTCCGCGATTTTTAATGCCGATAAATCGTGCTCGACGACAGACGTTGAAAAATGATCTTTTTTCCATACCACTATTTTTGACCTTTAAAAAGCACACCCTTCAGTGCTGTATAGCCCACCTACGTGTGGCACCATCAAAAGTTTTCTCAAGGGCGCTTTAAATTGACTAAATAGTGCGGGATAACCTAATTTTAGCGCTAGTTTAGCATTCGTATCAGCTTTTTGGGTCATTTTGGTGCTTCTCAGTTTTTGGCTCCTCCCCCTCAACAGACCATTTGAACCCCTAAATCAGCCATGCTGTAAATTTATGTCTAGACCATAGATAAGGAGCGAACGTTTTTTCAATTCGAAATGGATTTTAAATTTTGATTATCATCAGACAATGATGGGACAAATTTGTCAAAAAGTTGCCAGCATCCACGGTAGGTTCAGAAATGTATAACGCATTCGGCGTACAATGGAGATTTTTGGTGGTTTTTGTACATTTCCGACAGAACTATAGTCTCACATAAATTTTAAGAATTTTTTTGAAAGTGATCCTACGGATTATATACACACATGGGTGTGGGGGGTCTGGACCCCCCAGAAATCAAAAGACCCCCCCCCCAGAAATCAATTTTTGAAAATTTTTTTCGTTTTTTTCGCAATTTTTTGATGCCAATGGATAGTGCTTGATGAGAAACGTCGAAAAATGGTGTTTTTATCGCCATATCACCATTTTTAAGGCCATTTTTTGACCATCAAAAAATCTTGGACCCCCCCCAGAATTTTCTTGCTGCCCACGTATGATTATATATCAACGCAACCTGTCGGCTTATTATCGGACATTTTTTAAAATTTATGCCCAAACTTGTGTGAAACAGACTATAAAAGAAGTCTGAGCATGACAGAGCTCGTTTAAAAAATCATAAAGTTTTCTAGCTATGTACTTTCAACTGATCATGACAAGTTAATGAAAACGTGTAAAGTTTAGTATTTTACAAATATGGCGGCCATATTGCAAAACGGGAATTCTATACTTAATCAGTTAAAATGTGCCTTCGAGTTAATTGGAACACGAAGTCAGTAGATATGGGGGCAGCCTTATTTGAAAGAAATAATTTAAGATTGCTGGGTCTGTTTTACGCAATTTTGGTCATAAATTTTAAAACTGTCTCTGATAAGCTGACAGATTGCGATTATAGCATTGATCTGATATAAAATATCGTACCCTCGGCTTACTGTCGATAAAAATTTCTAGAATTTAAGCGAGACAGACTGTGGGAACAGGACACAAAAACAAAGTTTAGGGCACAAAAAATCTAGCTATTGTACATACTAGGTACTTTTCGAAATACAAAACAAAGCTTGTATGCTGTTAGGACCAGGGCGGCTTCTAGAGCATACTATACTACAGCCATGGGCTTGCATCATTTTTTCGGCAGAATACTTTTCTTTGAAAACTACCTATCCAAAACATTTTAAAATCCATCAAAGAATCCGCCTTCCGCACGGCAAGAGGGTCTATGTACAGTTTTGATTTTTTCGAGAAAAACGAGTCCAAAGTTTTTGATTCAGACCTTTCTGACGTTTTGCGTAGTGAGTTTTCATTATTATGGTACAAGACCATGTTTAAGGTGTAGAGGTCCTCTGAGACAAATCGAATGACTTGTCTAACTCCATTTTGACCTATGGATGCACTTAGACCCTCACGCCATACTATGTAGTGACGAACTATTGATTAATTCTAACAAATGACCATTTTAGTGAAAGAAATCTTCAATGGGCAACGTGCTTTTGCTTGCAGTACTGTAAGGTGCACAATATCATTTAAGTTATACTAATTTTTTGGAGAGCTGATTGAATATTGGTCATTTATTGAATTTTCAGTATAGATCAAAAGCTAAAGTCTATTTCACATAACTTCGTGCATGAATTTCAAAAATTTTTATCGGCAGTAAGCCGAGGGTTACGGTAATTATATATTACATCAATATTATAACCGCAATCACACATAGACGTGGGGGAGAACTCGATGGAACCCCCAAAGAGATAGACCCCAGAATTGAATTTTTGGCAATTTCACATCAGCGGACCCCCTCCCCTCCGAAGTTAGCCGCTGCCTATGCTGATCGCAATCTGTCAGCTTATTATCAGAGTAATTTTATAATTTACGACCGAACTTGTGTGAAACAGACTATAGATGCATAAATGTGCAAAATTTGTCAGTTTGCGTGAAAATGGCAGGTTTGTGTAGGTCTGCACGTTAGGTTAATGCAAAAGAAGGTATACTTTTTCCTGCTGAGCGATGTAGAACGTCCTAAAAATCGATACACTGTAGAGAATCATCCCTGTCGTGTTAGTTTGGAACACTTGCAGTCACTTTACGACTTCAAAAAGCTCTCGAATATAAGTGAAACGCTGAAGTGACGTTTTACATCGGCTCGACCGAAAATGACCGGCGAGGCGACGCCGTACAGCTGAATAAGGTCTCACATGCACACGTAGGCGCGGAAGGGGGAATGCGTCAAATATGGGCGTGGGGCGTATGCACCCCCTAGAAACCAAAATACCCCCCAGAATTCAATTTTTGAGATTTTTTGTTTTTTTCGCAATCCTTTGATGCCAGAGATAGTGCTCGATGAGAGATGTTGAAAAATGGTGTTTTTTCGCCATACTATCATTTCTGAAGCCAGTTTTTGACCTTTGAAAAAATCTGGCACCCCCAAATCCCAGAACTTTGGTGCCACCCACCTATGGTATGCACCACACCTGGGCGTGGGGGTATGCACCCCCCCCCCCCCCGAGAAACCAAAATATCCCCCAGAATTCAATTTTTGATAATTTTTCCTTGTTTGTTCGCAATTTTTTGATGCCAATGGATAATGCTCGTTGAGAAACGTTGAAAAATTGTGATTTTCCGCCATACCACCATTTTAGGGCCAGTTTTTGACCTTTGAAAAATCTTACAGCCCTTAGTATTCTGGTGCTGCCCACGTTATGGTATGCAACCATACGTGGGCAGCAAGAAAATTCTGGGAGGGTCCAATATTTTTTGAAGGTCAAAAAATGGCCTTAAAAATGGTGATATGGCGATAAAACACCATTTTTCGACGTTTCTCGTCAAGCACTATCCATTGGCATCAAAAAATTGCGAAAAAACGAAAAAATTTTCAAAAATTGATTTCTGGGGGGGGTCTTTTGATTTCTGGGGGGTCTTTTGGTTTCTGGGGGGGGTCCAGACCCCCCACGCCCATGTGTGTATGCAACCCCTGAATTCAATTTTTTAAAAATTTTTCCGTGATTTTTTGTGTTGCTCGATAACGTTGAAAAATGGCGTTTTTTTAGCAAAACCACTTTTTTAGGTCATTTTTTTACCTTTGCACCCCCGAATTTTGATGCTGCCCATACATGCTCGCTCACTGAACATTTTTTTTAAAACTTTTCCATCTTGATTTCTTCACTAATACCTAGCAATGTCGACCTATCAAACTGATTTGGTAATACTTTACAACGAAATGCAACATTTTGTCTGGCTTAGTCAGTAGGTACCGCACACTACGGAAAATATCTGCTAAAACTTTAAAAAAATCAAACTCATGCATGACTTACATTCATGAGGACAAAATTTAGTTTCTGTCGTTTTACTTTAAGACGTTTGTATGTAGTCAATTCAAAGTTCAAAAAGCGGTCGATCGATACTTTTAAATATTTGAAGAATGCCTACCAGTACCAAATAGAAACCTAGGAAAAGCGACAAAGGTCAAAAATCAAACAGCCAAAGATCTAACGAACAACCGAGAGCCCTACCGCTTTACACCAAAATTATACCGAAAATACTTTATGGATGTTTAATATACGATAAAAATACATATTAGAATTCCTAAAATTAAAATATTCATAGTCCAGCAGGTGCGTACTAAAATTATAATTAATTTTTGGTATACATATCAGAACAACATTACAAAGTATCCCCGGTGCTCCGTTTTCGAATATTCGGTAGGTACTTGTAAGTTCAGCAGTCATCTGGCCATCATTAGCATAATTTCTCTAAAAATGGTCTGGTGTCCATCGGTGTGTTAACTTTATTACTTTATTATGGGCGAAAATTGAATGAGTAGGTAAATATGCTTGAGGAGTGCAGTAATTTTAGCTATCATTTGATTGCAACGTTTTAGCATAAATTTTCTAGACGATTCCAACACGTCATGTCGCGTTTTACACGAAATTAAATGAAGTTTTGAAAAAGAAGCTTTCTTCATAATAAGGTCAGCAAAATCAAAAAACTCAAATTTATCAAGCCATTACATAAGCGCTCCTGTGTAAGGCATTACGATAAAGTTTTGAACTTATGTACACAAGGCAGCTACGGAATTTCTTTGGTTTTCAAGCTAGAAATGATCTTAGAGTCCCAGAAGAGTTTCCACCCCTCCGCTAGAAATTTTTCCATCAACCCTACCTGAATTCGTGATTTGCCGAAAAATTCGAAAATTCGTAGAGAAAGTGCTCTGTTTGGCGCTTTTAGCAAACGCATTTTTAAACCATATTTTTTCAATTTATTAGAATCTTTTTGACATTTTTTCGAAATTTTCTATACTTTTACGCTCTGCCAAAATGAAGCATCGTCAGGACCGCCAAAAATGATGTTTTTGACGCGTACGTGTCCTAATCACACATAGGCGTGGGGGGGTGGGGTTGGGGAGTATGCACCACACCTGGGCGTGGGGGGTTTGGGGGGTATGCACCCCCAAAAACCAAAATACCCCCCCCAGAATTCAATTTTTGAAATTTTTTTCGCAATTTTTTGATGCCAATGGATAGTGCTTGATGAGAAACGTCGAAAAATGGTGTTTTTATCGCCATACCACCACACCTGGGCGTGGGGGGTTTGGGGGGTATGCACCCCCACCAGAAACCAAACCCCCCCCCAGAAATCAAAATACCCCCCCCCCAGAATTCAATATTTGAAAATTTTTTCGTTTTTTTCGCAATTTTTTGATGCCAATGGATAGTGCTTGATGAGAAACGTCGAAAAATGGTGTTTTTATCGCCATACCACCATACGTGGGCAGCAAGAAAATTCTGGGGGGGGGTGCAAGATTTTTTGAAGGTCGAAAAATGGCCTTAAAAATGGTGGTATGGCGATAAAAACACCATTTTTCGACGTTTCTCATCAAGCACTATCCATTGGCATCAAAAAATTGCGAAAAAAACGAAAAAAATTTCAAAAATCGAATTCTGGGGGGGGTATTTTGGTTTCTGGGGGGGTGCATACCCCCCCCCTAAACCCCCCCACGCCCAGGTGTGCATACCACCATTTTTAAGGCCATTTTTTGACCTTCAAAAAAATCTTGCACACCCCCCCCCCAGAATTTTCTTGCTGCCCACGTATGCATACCACCATTTTTAAGGCCATTTTTCGACCTTCAAAAAAATCTTGCACCCCCCCCCCCAGAATTTTCTTGCTGCCCACGTATGGTATGCACCCCCCAGTAGTTGAAATACCCCCCAGAAGTCAAATTTTGAAATTTTTTTTGCTTTTTTAGCGATTTTTTGATGCCAATGGATAGTGCTCAATGAGAAACGTCGAAAAATGGTGTTTTTTCGCCATACGACCATTTTTAAGGCCATTTTTTGACCTTTGAAAATTTTTTCACCCCCCCCCCCCAGAATTTTGTTGCTGCCCACCTATGGTCCTAAGTCTTTCAGCCCAAAAAATGCACATTTCGATCCCCCTCCCAGAATTCCCGTGCTATGCACATTCGATCAAAGTCCTAGAATTCGGCACGTGAATGATAATGACCCTGCTTAAACAAAACTATAAAATCACATGAAAGATAATGGAGTAACGGACGTTAAAGCGGCGAATCTTGTCATAAAATCGCGTAAGCGAACTAGTACACGAATTTTCGCGCACATAACCGGCATGAGGTGAGTCACTGGTTCGACCAGAACCTGATTACGCCTGTAATATTTACTAAATTTACGGCAAAAATATTCGACGCGTCTGAAAATCGACGAGAAAAGAGTGGGATAGGAGCAATCGGTATCATCCAGGGATATCAAGTCGATCAATACGTGCTCAAATTCTGGCAATAAAATCGATTTTTCCGAATCGCCAATCTGGTCGTAATCCGGCATCGGGGGATAGTATCCCGATTCGGTTCTGGCGCCGTATTCTTCCAGAATGCCGTTAATCCTGGCATGATTATACATGAACCGTAGGGCTGCCAAATTTCTCAGCCCATCGTCGCCGCCGCCCGGGGCCATTTTGCCCAATTTGACGTCTTTCGAAAGATTAACGCCCAATAATTCGAAGTTTATTATGCATTTGAAGAGTTGTAGACATTTCCATTCGACGTTTTCTTCGAAGCATTTTCTGCTATCGCAAATTCGCCTAAGCTGGGACGTTCTAGCATTTTCGTAAGTGCTCAGATTGTAAGCAGGGCCATCGCGTACTACGTTTCCCACCGAATAGAAAACGAACTTCAAATCCGGAAGCTTCTCTTTCAATCCCGCTATTAATCTATCGATTTTTACCTTCAGTCGATTCGCGTAAATCAGATGCAAATGCCTTTCGACTATATCTAATAATGTGCGAGCTATGTATGACTACAAAATGAAAACAAATAAATATGCATAATTTGTATCCTTACTAACAATGATAAAAGAAGATGAGCAAACTCGTACGTGGGCGAAATCTATATACAAGACTTACTTTTATTTACTACAAGATATATTTATTTATTTTTTTATTTATTTATTTATTTATTTATCTATCTATTCACTACAACATTTATATTCCGTTCAAGTAATTCCTAGAACACATATTTATTTAAATTAATTAATCAATCGATGCGACAGACTACAAGCAATGAAAACATAATGCACATCGAGAGGGGGCTTATTCTTCCCCCTCCGCAGGCACTGTCCACCGATTCTGAGCTAAGGGACCGTCGTTTGCATCATTTTTGAGGACAAAAGCAATGTCAAATTTTTTCCGGATATTTTTTATTGTTAAAAACGTAATAATGCAGTGAAAATTGACTAAAACCGCTTTAAAAAGCGGCATTACTAAAAAACATTTTATAGGCCACTTCGACAATTTTCGTCGTCTGAATAGCAAGAAAATCGTGAGCACTAAATAAACCGTTTTGGATTTCTGGGATTTAAACCCCCTCCATCGCCAACCCTAACCTCTCGCATCTGTGAATGAAAAGTGAAAAAGCAATCGAGAAAAAAATGAGTGTTTTACATATTTCGAATCCCATCAGTCATACATGCATATAATGGTCGGTCTGATAGTTAGTCAGACTTGCTTGAGCCAGCGTTTTCAAGATCATTTTCAAGCACATTCACAGAAGATTCTTGATTGTCATTAATTTCTAGCCTTCGATTTGCCTTACTTTTCCCAGAAAATTTTTCTTCTCTTACCATAAGGGTGAACCCTTAACCTCAACGAGCGTATCTGGTCACAGCCGTCTTACGTCCTAAGTGCTTTGCTTATAAGCTCTTCTAAAATCTGAATTTGAAAAAAAATTTTCATTTTTTCTAATTTCGCAACTTTTCAACTCAGTCAATCAAGCGTGAAATAAAGATCCCTTAAACTTAAACCGTTATATCACTGGCTCTTAGCATTTTATTGCCTTCTTAAAATTTTGATCTCGTTGACAGCAGACGTATTCTTGGCGGGGGTTTGACGCCCCCCAGAATGACAACTAACCCAACGCTAAATGGCTGCGACCACCCCCCAGAATTATCGATTTTTCGTAAAAGTTGCAAAAAGTATGCCCTCTAAAGCATTTTTAGCTCATTTTTGACGCAAAAATCTTGAATTTTTCGGCGCTCCGCGCCCTATAAACATTTTTTGACTATATTTTGCTCAATTTACTCAATTTTTCAAATTTTTTGATAATTTTCTTACGTTTTTATGTCCTAGAAAGAAAGTGCAATGTCTGAAACGTCAGAAAACCGTGTTCTTGACGTGTACCCTTCGTTTTTATCCCAAAAAGGCACTTTTTAAAAAATTTTTATGCCTGACCTTCCCCCGCCCAGAATTCCCATGCTGTACATGCGTGGTTCACCGTAGTAAATATTTTTCAACATTTAATACTGAATAATTCCTAATTGGTTATAATAAATTACACTATGACAATAATTCAAATTAATTAATAATAATATTTATAATAATAGTTATATTTATCAACTGTCAAAAACTCACTAATATTGACTGCATTTGTTCGATTTTACTACTAAAATTGTCGTTTTAAGCATGCGTAAAATTACTTAATCAATTTAATTATCAATTTATTAATTAATATATAAAAGGTCAATGTTGACCATTATCTATATTTTCGGACAGAAATTTTCACTTTTCAGGATATCTCGAGAATTATCTTTATCAGAAGGAACGCTTAACTGTTAGAATGCATTTGCTAGACAGCAAAATTGGATTTCGTCGTCCAAGGTTCGTTTTCAAAATGTATAATTTTCTGGTTTGAAAAATTTTGAAACCGCTCTCCACATATGGAAAATGCCTGAATTCTCTGAATTATCAAATTTTCGATTTTGACCCAAGGATTATCAGAAAAAGTATCAGAAAATGTATGACTTAACGGCAAGGAAAAATCACTTTTTTCGATGTTTTTCATCGTTGTTTTTAAATTATCAAATAAAACTTTTCTAAATTATTAAAATTTTCCTAGATTAACAAAATTATTCTCATTCTCTCATCGTTGACATAAAAAATCGGAATAAAACGAAGGAACCTGGGAAAATTCGATTCTGGTTTAAGTTTCTTACGAATTCTGGACGTCTTTTGGAACCTAAGAGTCCAGTAGACCACACATGGGCAGCAACTTAATTTCGGGGTCTAATAGAGCAAAATAGCAAAAACGTGTCAGCATTTAATTCTAGGGGTATTTTAGATCCCGCGAGTCTAGTAGACTACACATGAGAAGCAACTCAATTCTGGGGGTCTAACTGGGACGAAATCGCGAAAAAGTGCCAAAAATTTCATTCTGAGAATCTACCAAATTCGCAGGGGGTTTTACGAAATCAGGGGGTCTAAGCAATCCCAAACGCTCTCCCTATGCCCATGAGTGATCCTGACTTCGGAGATTCCACCCCTTCGTTCGTGTGTGTCGCCTGTTATAGAACTTTTCTGGTGACCGTTTTTATTTTCTTGAAGCTCTTTTGAAATTTTTTTTATACTCTAGTTAAAGTTTCTACCATTTCTAGAGAAATAGATGAAGTGCACGCTGCAATGATCGCCGATTAAAACACCAAGAGAACAAGTTCTGGTCAGAACCTTGCAATGTTTTGCTGAACAAGATTAAATACACATTATAGAAAAGATACCATTTTAAGCACACCAGGAAAATAGCTCATCCCAACACGGTTTTTTTTTGTATTCGGCAAAGATTTTTCCCGATGTACAAAGACTTTTCGGGACCGTCTTTGTACATGTACAAAGATTTTTGGGAAGACAAAAATTGCAAAAAAGGTCTATTATTCGAAAAAATTTTGGCGCTTCGCGCCGAAAATGAGTAATTGTGTGTTCTATATATCTTTATAATGGCAGAAATTGCATTTCAAAAGTAAAAATGTCAAATTTTTCGGCGCTTCGCGCCGTTTTAAGACGATTCTTAGTGATTTTTGCCCTTAGAGACCCAGAAATTAGCTAAAACACACTACGAAAAGTCGAAGAACTCTGTTTTTACGATACTAAAATCGCTGCTGTACCATATTATAGTACTCAAAAATTTTGTGTGTACAAAATGTACAAAGATTTTTAGGAAGACAAAAACTGTAAAAAGGTGTAAAATTCCCAAAATTTTCGGCGCTTCGCGCCGAACTGATAAATTATTTGTCCTATATATCTTTAAAATGGCAGAATTTGCATTTAGAATGGAAAAATGTCAATATTTTTTGGCGCTTCGCGCCGTTTTCAGATAATTTTTAGTAATTTTTAGCGTCATAAACCCAGAAATTCGCTAAAATACACTACCTAAGATCGAAAACCCTGTTTTACCACACTAAAATCGCTACTGTACAATATTATAGTACACAAAAATTTGCATGTGCAAAATGTACAAAGACTTTTATGGACCATCTTTGTACATGTACAAACGGACCTTGTACAAAAAAAACACTGCATCCCAACCAGTCCATGGAACGGACTGACACAAAAGCTGGATTGAGATAAAACAGTGAAAAAGTAAACAAAATTGCCTTTTTCGTACCCATTTTCAGTGCAACTAGAGGACGAACCAATCTTAGAGAGCCCATAGTTGAACGGAATGAAGCTTCTTCTATTGCCCAGATATGGCTTTAAACGTTTTTAGCGATTCTTTAGCTCAAAAGTGCACATTTTCAGCGCCATATACTCATTTTGCGACTATATACTTTGTTGAATTAATTCAATTTTTTAGATATTTGTCGGGAATTTGTTATTCTTCCATGTTCTAGATAGAAACAGCATCGTCAGAAATGAGTAAAAAAAGGTGTTCTTGATGCAATCCATAATTTTTGAGCCCCAAAACGGAATAGAAATTTTATAGCTATAACTATTTCGCTCCTTCCTTATTTTACTTAGGGACCAATACCTTCGATAGCCTTTTAGCTCAAGGACGGAACCGAAGCAACGCTTTTTTCCACCACTGATGTTTAGGCCCGATTATGTACCCAATCGATCATTAATAAACACAGGGTAAAGCACCCAGAAATGGTTTTTAGTAAAAGGGATGTATTGAATAACTTGTATTCAATGAATTTGGTTATAAACTAGTTATCGCTGTGCAAGTATGATTTGGATCCCAGAATTAAAAAAAACACCCATCGACTCTCATAACTGAAGTTTTAAATTTTTTCCTTCTTTTTTCACAATTTTGCATGCCAATGCGTAGTGAGTGACTGCTTGGTGATAAATGCCAAAAAACGATTGATTTCACCCTAGCCAGTGGCCATACACAAATAAATCTTTTCGTCCTTTTTGATATTAGAAAATTTTTGATCCCCACAGACGGCTCCTAAATTCGTGCTACCCAATGAACGATCTCATGCGCATTCCTAACAAATCACATTCACACTTTCTGGTCAACAAATACCTTGATGCTTCAAATGCTTCAAAAAAAGACGTTAAATTAGAAATAAAAATGGATGAAAATGAAATTTTAAGGAACAAAGCTAAAAATTAATACGAAACAACGAATAATGGAAATTTACGCTATTTTAGCATAAAATAAATTTCAAGTTAGTTTGGACCTAAGTGATCCCAAGACGGAGCTAACCTCTAGAATCGCTCGTGCACCGTAAGTGTAGTCGCATCGCAACTATAGGTAAGCCTAAATTTTGGAACCAAAAAATTTTCAAATAGCAACAAGAGTCAAAAAACGGTAATAGGGACAGGGCAGAACGCTATAGTTCTCGACGTTTCCCTTCAGCTTCTGTCCATTATTATTAGGAGACCGCAAAAAAATCAAATATGAAATTTTCGGGTTTGTGGGGTATTTTTGAATACTGGGAAAGTCGATTGTCAAGCCGAGACATTTTAAGAATGGGCCAAATTTCGACTCTGCTTATACTCAAACGTAGCATGCATATCATGTTGTTCTGACAAGGCACACGCTATGATATCAGTAATTTCGACAATCCTTCCAGAAGTGCCTCCAGGTGGCAACAAAAACGAATTAATCAAAAACTTGGGCAATTCGTCAAGAGCGCAGAACAATTCATACTTTTCCAATAATGGCAATATTGCCTCCTCGCGTAATATGTTCAAAAAAATTAGCTTGGTGACGCCATTTAACGACAGATATTTATGTAACATACTGGCGCAAAGAATGCATCGGAAATCCGTTAGATTTAAAAGACCATCTGACGAATTTTTAGTCCCAAACACGACAATAACATTATATTTGGTAACCCGATTCCTCTTGAATTTCGAATCTAGTCGATTCAGTAAGTCATCAAGACTCTTCATTGCTGAAAGATGTATAGAAAGATTACTTCAGTGAACGATTTTTACTCGGCACATTTTTTCCCGTAAGTTTCCAAGTCGTCTTAGTAGAATTTCAAGCATTTTTTGTGAGAAACTGTGAACGGTCTAAGATTCCCAAAAATGAGTAATTGTCTCTACTATATGTCTTTATAATGGAAAAAAAGCATTTAAAAGGGTGAAAATATTAAATTTTTCGGTGCCCCGCGCCGTATTGAGTAATTTTTAGTATTTTTTGCGTAAGTAACACAAAAGCTGGCTACACTACACTGCAAGAGGTCGAAAAACCCAGCTTTGCCACACCGGAGATCTTGCAGTAGTATCCTGAAATTATTGTGCAAAATGTATAAAGACTTTTGGAGCCATCTTTGCACTTGTACAGAGTAACCTTGTACAGAAAACACTGTTTCAAAAGACTGGTTTAACGATTAAATAATATGTAGAAAGAAACAATCGAAGATACTGAAAGTCTCTGCAATCTGCATTTTCAGAGCAATAAGGTATTTACTTCTTTCAAATTAAATTCTAGTAAAATGCTCCAACAAGTAAATTGTTTCAAAAAAATGTAAAGGCTCTTGATGGTGAAGAAATACTAACTAAGCTTATCGGACTCCTTTGAGAAAATTAGAGCAAAATGCAATGATGTATCTTCAGATCACAAAACGATTTCCGAATTTCAAAATTAAAATTTTTTCAATTACAAGAAAACGTAATTCTTTACAAATTACAGAAACATCAAATGTGTGGTGAGAAAGGGGATTTTAGGGGTCTTGTTAGACTACCTGGGAACTCGATAGACCTCCAAAATCAATAAAGGTAACACAGACTTAAATTTTTTTGGCGATTTTGTCCCACCAGTCTCCCTCAATTTTATTGCCGCCCACGCTTGCACGTTACCGAATCGCGAACGCCATTTTGCATCGAAAAGGCCAGACACTTCGACTGTAAATTAGGAAAACATGGTCTAAATACAAACTATGTACATAAAATCTGCAAAAATCGCTTTACGACTAGAAAAATTTCCGTCAGGCAATAGATAGTAAATTTTGTGGAACTGGCAATCAACCGTCGAAAAAATCATAAATTTGCTTATTTTAAATTTTGATAATTAGTCGATAGAAGAAAAGCACTAAATTAACTAAGTTAAAATATATTTGAGAGCCAACTACATCACTAGCTAGCAGCTATACGCTGAGCTTATGGGGAAGTCGCCCCTCATGTCACCTTCTGTTTTACCGGAAGTACTTTCTGATTTTAGAAAAAATAGTCGCTTTTGAACCTTATTATACTAATCGCCAAAAATGTCCTTAGTTGCCCAAAGATAGCAGCCATGTGGAGACGGTGCTTAAATTCGGGGCTTAATAATATTTGAAAGCCATAAATGGCCTCCAATTTCTGGCCGAAAATTGGCAAAAAAGTACTTGAAAAAATAATACAAATTTTCGCCAAAAATCGGGAGGGGGCTTAAAAAACTTTCTATCTTTAAGGGACAACCAACTTTGGGTAGGGACCCCCAATCACCGTTACATAAATGCTCAAAGCTTAAAAATGGTAAGAAAAACACCTGTTTTAATCGAATCTAGGCACAAATACTTTGCGAACGTTGAATTCTTGGGATTTTTAGTGACTAGACGGTAGACAGCCCACGTAAGCGTGGGAGGGGGTTTGGGGTGATAAGCATAGGTGGGGAGCACCGAAATTCTGAAGGAGGGTGGGGGGTGAAAACATTTCTGGGGGTGAAAAAATTTTCAAAGGTCAAAAAATGGTCTTAAAAGTGGTCATATGGCAAAAAAACACCATTTTTCGACGTTTCTCATCAAGCACTATCCAATGACATCAAAAAATTGCTAAAAAAGCAAAAAAAATTTCTGGGGGGGTATTTTGATTTCTGGGGGGTATTCTAACTTCTGGGGGTGCATACCCCAAACCCATGTGTGGTGGTAAGCAAGCACCCGCTTGAAAACCATAATACCCCTCCCAAAATTCGATTTCTGGAAATTTTTTGTTAATGACCATCAATTCTTGGCCATAAACGGCAAGGAAATCAAATTTTTCGAAAAATCGGGGAAGGTCAAAATTTTCTGGTTTTGGGGATAGGGGAGCAACAAACTTCATGTTGGGGTGGGGCTGGGAAGGGGTATCCCCCCATAAACCAAAATACCCCCCACAAAATTCAATTTTTGAAAAGTATTTTTACGCAATTTTTTGATGCCAGTGGATAGTGCTCGATGGGAAACGTTGAAAAATAGTGTTCTTTCGCCATACCACCATTTTTAAGGTCATTTTTGACCTTTGAAAAAATCTTGCACCGCCCTCAACTTTGGTGCCGCCCACCTATCGGGATCACCATCCACTCCGTTACGTGTATAATTAGAAATACTGGCTTTTATGATACAAGCCAACTACGAAGCCCGTAAAATTTAGGTACCGTAAAATGCGAAATGCAACAGCACGTACAGCAAAGTGTAAAGTGTAAACCAACGGCAAAACTTTTATTCAGTAAATAAGCAGTAACAGTATATTGAACAAAGATTATTAAGCTATTCTGACACGATATTGAGCATATGATCGTGTTTCTTATAACCTTTAACGTGGTCGACGCTGATCGGTTCGATCACGTGACCCAGTTTCGTCGTCACTGTTGGCCTAATTAGCATACTGTAGCCGGTGCTGGTGTTCCATTCGCGACCCAACGGTTGCGCCACCGTTTCTTCGAACAATTTCGTCTTACTGTAGGGGAATGGCACTTGCTTCACTTGATACGGTCGAATCGATTCGTTGGCCGCCCGGTTGATTAGGACCGATTTTTTTCGGCCAATTTTTCGATTTTTGGCCCGTTTTTCCTCGTAGGCCAGCTTTTTCTTCAATTTCGACCTTTGCTTCTCGACCAGGCCCGGTCCGACCCAATTATTCCAGCCGGGCATTTGATCGGCCGCCGATTGGTCGGCCAACGACCGATCGTCGTCGCCCGTCGATGACGTCATCATCGCCTGTGCCGTTTCTTGGTCGATGACGTCATCGTCGGCGAACGCTTCGGAGATCAAAGCGTCCTGTTGATCCGCGTCGTCGTCGTCGTCGTCCGAGTCGATGACGTCACCGGCCGCGTTGCGATTGGTCGGATCGACTATCGCGGCGAGTTTCGGGGTCAGATCGACTTTGACCCCGGCTGACCCCGTCCCGCCGATCGACTTACCCCGGCTTTGGGCGTTATCGTCGGTCGCGTCCGGTTCCTCGTCGTCCGACGAATCGTCGTCGTCGGATTTTTGGGCCGAAGCGAACACTTTTTCGGCCAGTTCCTTGCCCAAACGTAATTGGTTTTGCAACGCTTCCCTTAATTTCGGGTCTTTTTTGGCCAACTGACGAATGTGCTTGGCCCACTGACCGGTGCCGCGATGTTTCAAAGTGGATCTTTCGGCGATGCGATCCATTTCGAGCAATTGGAGTTTCTCCGCGGCCGCCTGATTTTTATTTCAATTTAAAAATTAAAGTCCAAAACTGGATTAATAGGCGATTACAAGTCGGGTTTCGTTTCATTGTTTTAACATTACAAGCTCAAACCTACAATTCATCTGTTTTCGCTAGATTGCATAGGTGGGCAGCACCAAAATTCTGAAGGGGTGAGGGGGGGGTGCAAGATTTTTCAAAGGTCAAAAAATGGTCTTAAAAATGGCGGTATGGCAAAAAAACACCATTTTTCAACGTTTCTCATCAAGAAATGTCCATTGGCATCAAAAAATCGCGAAAAATGCGAAAAAAAATTTCAAAATCGAATTCTGGTGGGTATTTTGATTTCTGAAGGGATATTCGACCTTCTGGGGTGCATCCCCGAACCCCCCCACGCCTACGTGTGCTAGAACGGATATGTCAGTGGTAAGCATGGTTTTTACTTTTTTCCAAATGCGCCAGTGTAAAGCAATTTTAAAGTAGATAAATAGAAGAAATTGTTTTTCTTCCGACTGCTCAAATATTTCAAGCGTATAAAACTATAAAACTCGATGTGCGATAGACTCATCACGTGACAAAATCCGCCTAAGTTTCAAACAGAAATCGTCAAGCTTTAAAAATGATACGATGAAAAGAAAATTAGAGTCGCAGTAGCCCACCACCTACTGAATCCTAATTTCAATCAATAAGTATATTGCTATAAATTATAACTGAGCTTTTTCATCAATTAGCTGAAGCCACCGTAAAGCGGTAGCTTTTCATGTACGAGGATGAGTCCAAAGCAAAAGTCTATTCAAAACTTTTTCATATTTTTTCAACAAATATTTTTTCAAAATTGCAAAATGAAGGCTCAAAGTCAAAATCAAAGTTCATCCAAGCCTCCAAAAGCATGCACATGGGCGTGGGGGTTGGGGGTATACACCACACATTCCCATATGGGGATGATTGGGGGTATTAACCCCACCTCAGGGTCCGAGACTTGAATCACTGTCGGACGATTTTGAGCTATCAAACATTTTCTGCATAATTTTTGAGTACAGAAGCAGCGAAGATGCAAATTTTTTTTGGCGCTTCGCGCCGACTAATACATTTCGTTTTGTTTACCCATGAAATTACCTAGAATGAACTTAAAATGATTTAAAAGTCAAAATTTCAATGAATTTTTTGCTTACAAGAGTGACGAAACTAGTCAGAATGGTACAAAAGTAATTAAAATGCAGTTTTTAACATGAAAACATGCTATATAGATGTATTAGCCATTTTTCATATTTGGCCTGCAAAAAAGGCTGACTTTAAATTAGTGGTCCTAAATTTGTGGATCACATCCCCTGAACCCTCGACATTAGGAAACTATGGTAACACCCCAGAAACTAAAAAAACCCCACAGATTACTGCAGATTCCCAGAATTCTATTTTAAGTAACATTTTTGGTTATTTTTGGCGATTTCACCCTCCCATCCCCTCGAGAGTTTCTTGCTGCCCATGTATGGTGAAAAGTGAGAACCCCAAACATTTTTCAGTAATTTTTCAAGTTTCCAAAAAGTTTGCAGAAAAGCTGCTGCTTCGAGCCGTTTACGCTACCAATCTGCTCAAAAATGTCAAATTGATCGGTACTTCGCGCCATATACTCATTCTTTGACCATATTTTCTTTAATGTATTCGAATTTTTTCTGATTTTTTTCGGAATTTTCTTCGTTTTTATGCTCTAGAAAGATAACGCATCGTTAAAAACGTCGAAAAACGTGTTTTTGACGCGTATCCACCATTTTCGAGCCAAACAGGGCATTTATAAAATTTCACCTCACCCCCAAGGATTCACATGCTGCGCATGTCTGGGGACGGAGCAAATTATCCCCGACTTTTGGCACGAAAATTTCATAAGAGCACCTGAGAATACATAAACAAAAACTCATTTCATTCACCAAAAGTCGAGAGGGGTCAAAAATTTGATGACTTTGGAGGGACGACCGACTTCGAGTGGATGACCCCTTATTCACTACCGTTTAAGGGATGCCCGAAACGCCCGTGCTTATATTGAACACGCAAGTTCCAAGGTACGTTAGCATGGTAAAAAAATACTTTCTGCGCTAAAAAATGGTTTTTCCGACTCTTTAATAGTGTGGCTCAGCCACAATCTTGGCTTCTGACTATAAAAATGAAAAAATTTATCAAGACGGCGCAAGGCGTCGAAAAAATGTAGATATTTTTACCATTTTCTAATTAATTTTACTTATATTTTTTATTTTATTTCTTTAATTTTAGTCGTTCTAGCGATAAATGAGATCCTAATCGCCGCGAAACACAAAATATTTGTCATTTTGACACAACTTTAAAACATTGAGAAAACCAACATATAGAAAATTGTCAAACTCGTACAAAAGAATTTTGACAAATTTACCATTGATAAAGGTCAACTTGAGACTTTTTAACAAACAAGCAGCGCAAATTATTAAATTATTTAAAGCACTAAAATCGGCGAAGAGCGAGGAAAATTCGATGGTTTCCTTTTGAAACGAAAGTTTTGCCATTACAAAATATGAAACAGATGACTACTGGAATTTTTTTTGGAGAATTTTTGGACGCTTTTGTAGTTAGTCCTCTTAAAAACTTTGCGTACTCAAAAAACGGTCCCGAAAAGACTTTGTACATTCAGAAAATTTCGTGCTGAATACAACATAACTGTGGTGCTACAACAATAACTTATCAAAGAGCTACTTTTTCCAGCATAAAATCTTTATACGAAAAAATGCAAGAAATTTGATACTAGACAAAAACGTTAAAGATCGTTTGTAGGACGATCGACTCTGGAGTGTTTTATGCATGTTCTGTTAGGCTAAATTAAGGGATATTACAATTATTCGATAAAAAGCGCCGAAAAATTCTGCCAACAATTACATGTGGGCTTGGGGTGGGGAGTGGTTTGGGGGGAGGCGAGTAAGCACTCCTCCAGAAGACCGAATACTCCCCCCAAAACCGAAATAATTTTCCCAGAATTCAATTTCCGAAATTTTCTTGTTTTTTTCGCCATTTTTCGATGCCAATGGATAGTGCTCGGAGGGAAACGTTGAAAAATGGTCTTTTTTCGCCATACCACCATTGAAATACCATTTTTGACATTTGAAAAACCTAGCAACCCCCAATTTTAATGCTGCCCACCATACATGCACAGCATGGGAATTCTGGGGGGGTGAAAACCTAAAGTGCCTTTTTTGGGCCCAAAAATGGCCGGTACGCGTAAAAAAACATTGTTTTTTGGCGTTTCTGACGATACTCTATCCTTCTAGAGCATAAAATCATGAAAAAAATTTAGAAAAAAGTCGAATAAATTACCAATATATCGCTTAAAACATGAATATATGGCGCGAAGCGCCGAAATTTGGCGATTTTGAGCGAATAGATAGGCAAAAACCCTTAAAAGACACTTTTTCTACCAATTTTCAGGTAAGTTTAGGAAACTTTTGAAAAATCGCCAATTCTGGGGGGGGGGTGAAAAATCTTTTTGCGGGGGGTGAAAAATGATTCTGCGGGGGGGGGGGTGAAAGCCTTCCAAACCCCCCCCCAATTTTAATTCTGCCCACCTATTTCAGGAATCTTTGAGCGAATTACAGATGTTTCTATCGAGGAAAAAATTCATACCTGTTAACTTGGAATGAGTAGAGCCTGATTCTCAAATTTAAAACGGATAACTGGACGTAAAAGGCTCTGAAGCACGTTTTTTTTTGTATTCAGCAAAGATTTTTCCCGATGTACAAAGAGTTTTCCGGACCATCTTTGTAAAATGTACAAAGATTTTTACGACAAAAACTGTAAAAGTTGTGAAATTCCCAAAAATTGGGTGAAACGATCGAATTATTCTTCCTTCTTTAAGGCGGATGATTTCTGGGTGAATCCGCACATATGGGGTGGTCTTTAACCCTTCGTCTCTCTTAATTTTAGGGGATCCGATGGAGAGTTTCAGCAAAGATATCGGAAAATAATAGCAGTCATATTCTTTTAAGCGGATCTTTATGAAAAAAACCATTTAGTTAATGTTCTATTTAAGCGATAAGAATTTTGTCTCAATCAACCGAACACCAACAACAATTAGCTAATTTACATAAATGAGAAATACACTTGTGTGCAGATATCAGCCCCGTAAACCACGACGGGCCATTCATTCCCGAAATACTTAGGCTGCTTATCCCTCAAACTTCGTTTCTTATCACATATTTCTTATCGTACTCATTGTTTGACTCTTGTTCAGTTTATATAATTTTTCAATTTTTTTGAAATTTTTCATCGTCTCCATGTTCTAGAAAGAAGAGGCGCTGTTGAGGTCAAAGGTCAAAGTAGGCCCAAGCACTCCGTAGTCAGGTATCGCCTGCACACCAAGAGTTAACCTCGCCAAGAATGTAGCTTCATATTTATCGACCTAACCGAAGGATGAAAGGCTGGGTCGGACCGAGCCGATCGCCCGAGAGAAAACGCGACTCCACCGGGCAGAAAAGTTGCCAACTGAGCACCGAGGCTCACAAGCATAGGTGGGCGACATCAAAGGTCTGGGAGGGGGTGCAAGATTTTTTCAAGTGTAAAAAATGGCCTTAAAAAATGATTTGCATCAAGAAATTGCGAAAAAAACAAAAAAATTACAAAAATTAAATTCTGGAGGGGGTATTTTTGTTTCTGGGGGTGCATACTTCCAAACCCCGCCCCACGCCCAGGTATGCTCACAAGCGCTGTCCAATAGCGTCAAAAGCAGTGTTTTGACGTCTACCCAACCCATCCTTTTTGCTTAGCCCAGAAGAGGCATTTTTTAAACTTTTCGAAGCTGACCATCAGGATTTCCACACTGAACTTTACGGGCGGCACCAGACATGCACAGCTTGGGAATTCTGGGGCGAAGGGTGGGGGGTGGAACCCAAAAATTTTTTTTTCTAAAGTGCCTTTTTGGCTCAAAAATGCGGATATGTGTTAAAAATATCATTTTTTGGTATTTCTGACGATGCTATATCTTTCTATAAGGTAAAAACCATACATAATCTGGGGGGATTCAATCCCCTCCCAGAAAAATTTTCAACCACCCCCGCGAAAATTACCCCCCTCCGGAATTGGCGATTTATTTCAAAGTTCCCAAAAATTTTCTAACAATTTATAGAAAAGACGCTTTTTAAAGTGTTTTTAGCCATCTACTTGCTCAAAAGTGCCAAATTTTCGGTGCTTCGCGCCTCACGGTTTTTTGTACTCGGCAAAGATTTTTCCCGATGTACAAAGACTTTTCGAGACCGTCTTTTGTACATGTACAAAGATTTTTGGGAAGACAAAAATTGCAAAAAAGGTCTAAAATTCGGAAAATTTCGGCGCTTCGCGCGAAATGAGTAATTGTGTGTTCTATATATCTTTATAATGGCAGAAATTGCATTTCAAAAGTGAAAATGTCAAATTTTTCGGCGCTTCGCGCCGTTTTAAGACGATTCTTAGTGATTTTTACCCTTAGAGACCCAGAAATTAGCTAAAACACACTATGAAAAGTTGGAGAACTCTGTTTTTACCACACTAAAGTCGGCTGCTATACCATATTATAGTGCCCAAAAATTTTGTGTGTACAAAATGTACAAAGATTTTTAGGAAGACAAAAACTGTAAAAAGATGTAAAATTCCCACAATTTTCGGCGCTTCGCACCGAACTGATAAATTATTTGTCCTATATATCTTTAAAATGGCAGAATTTGCATTTAGAATGGAAAAATGTCAACATTTTTCGGCGCTACGTCGCCGTTTTCAGATAATTTTTAGTATTTTTTGGCGTCAGAAACCCAGAAATTAGCTATAATACACTACCAAAGATCGAAAACCCTATTTAACCGCACTAAAATCGCTACTGTACAATAGTATAGTACACAAAAATTTGCATGTACAAAATGTACAAAGACTTTTGGGGACCATCTTTGTACATGTACAAACGGACCTTGTACAAAAAAAACACTGCTTCGCGCGGTTATACTCATGTTTTGACTATATTTTGTTCAATTTGTCCCGACTTTTTCGATTTTTTTCGAATTTCTCCGTTTTTACTGCTCTAGAAAGATGGAGCATAGCCAGAAACGCTGAAAAAACTTTGTTTTTGACTGCCTGCCTACCATTTTTGGACCCAAATAAAGGCACTTTATAATTTCAACCTCCATCCCCCAGAATTCCCTTGCTGTGCATCATAGTTTCCCGAGGTCCACAGTTGAGGGAGGGGCGAAATCCCAAAATGGGGGACCAGTAAATTGAGTGGTGAGACAATTTTTTGTAGATATAATATATAAATACATTATCAAATATGCACATTTTTACATACTATCAGTGTGTGCCCTGCGACCCGCATGCAGTCCTAAATGTGATGATTCAGCCTGAATTTAGTTGACACTATTAGTTCGGCGCGAAGCGCCAGAATTTTCATGAGCTTCTGATGGAATTTACACATAAAACTCACTGAGAAAGCTAAAATAACTTGCACTACAGAATCAGAAATATTACATAAATTGTAATATACCGATTACATCTTGTAATAGCGCCACTGCGCTTAAAAATAATCAAGATAAACAGGCACGTATCTCTGGGGAATGGGATAGGGGGTTCGGACCCCCCCCCCCAAAATTCGGACAAATCGGAAAAATAGGACTTTTTAAACGTTATCTCGTGCTATTTTTGGCCTTTTTGGGCTTATTCCCCCCAAAAATTGGTGTTGGTTCCCCAAAAATAGGACGGCCAGCTACGTGCCTGAAGATAAATTAGTCAATTTTATCTTTGAACGGCAAAAAAATGCAAAGTTATTAAATAGTACTTATTTTGGCATAAAATCTTTAAAAAACAGTGGAAATAGGTACGAAAGATATTCGGGATCTGCACGAAGATGCGTAGATTACAGAAAGATTGATTCTCGAGTGTTTAATGCCCCTTCTTGAAACTAAATATTGTATATTAGCGATATTTGGCGCGAAGCGCCGAAAATTTTCTTGAAATTTCCCTGAAAAATAATTTAAAAACCGTTAAAATTACTATCACTTTGCCCCATAAAGTACTTCTAACATTGTATAAAGATGGCTCCGAAAATGATTGCATGGGCCAAAATCGATTTTTAGCAAAAACCTACATTTTTGGCCATTTTGTACCGAGATTTTCGGCCGAAAATTGGTGGCCATTCAGTCCCTCCCTGCAAATGGTCGAAAAACCATACGTTTTAGCAACGAGCTGTAAGGACTTCACCACCCAGAGTTTGGTCGTCCTCCCCACACCCCCACCAAAGTCAGAAAATTTTGACCCACCTCCCTTATTTTTGGCAAAAACTTGCACTTTTAGGCTATTTTTATGTCTTTTTACCACTTTTGGCCAAAAATCGGAGCCGCCTATTCCCGTCCCTTAAAGATAGCCGAGAAACATACATGTAACAGGGGTTTGGGCGAACCCCCACCCATGCTTGTACGCCCCCATCCTCCGAAGTCAAATTTTTGACTACCCTCCCATCCATTTATGGCAAAACCTCGCGCTTTTTTGCCTATTTTCAGGGGTTCTGGCCATTTTTGGCCTAAAATTGGAGTCGCTTACCCCCCTCTCTCTCTTCTAAAAATGGCCAGGGACCACACCTGAGTAAGTGGGGGGTTTGGGGGATACTGCAATACCCCCCAAGCCCCAGAAAATAAAATAACCCCAGAAACCAAAATATCCCAGAATTCAATTTCTAAATCTCTTTGTTTTTTCGCAATTTTTTTGATGTCAATGGATAGTGCTCGCTGAGAAACGTTAAAAAATTGATGTTTTTTCGCCGTACCACCATTTTTAAGGCCATTTTTTGACCTTTTGAAAAATCTTGCACCCCCCTAGAGTTTTGGTGCTGCCCACGTACGCCAGGGACCCCCTATCCAAAATTTCCAGCCGTTACGTGTATGCCGAGGACCCTTCTCCCAAAATGTTTAGCTGTTAAATGCATGTTTTATAGTGATAGTTTGTCCATTTACTATTGCTTACATTCAAGACTACTGGATTACTTTACGGAATTGTATTCGTTAAATGTGTTTTCACTACAGTAAAAAATTAATTTTGAAAAAAATAAAAAAGGATTCACCAAAAATCGTCTGACAATGGCTTGAGTCTTGGACCCTGAGGGGGGGTAAAGTAATACCCTCTCACCCCTCCCTGTATGGGAATGTGTGCTGTGGATGTATGGTAGAAAACATGGAAGATTTTCGAAAAAATTCGAATAAATTGAGCAAAAAAAAGCCGAAAAATGAGTATACACGGCGAAGCGCCCGAAAAATTTGACGCTTTTGCACCTTTTCTACAGATTTTTTTTGGAAAACTTTTCGGAAAGTCGCGAATCGGGAGAATGAAAATATTTCCCAGGAATGAAAAAATATGCTGTCACAAATTCAAATTTCACGCGGGAAATACTGTTCGGCTATAGCGACTTTGCCTTAAAAAATAGAAATTTTGAAAATTCCGTGTCAAAAAATCCGATGCTATCAAAATTTTTGTGAAAGTCCGAATCACTGAAAAAATCGTAGAATTCAAGCAATTGATAGCTGGATCATACCCCAAGAATTCGATTTTTAAATTTTTTTCTGTTTTTTTCCAATTTTTTGATGCCAATGGATAGTGCTCGATGAGAAACGTGTGAAAAATGGTGTTTTTCGCCATATCACCATTTTTAAGGCTATTTCTTGACCTTTGAAAAAATCTTACACCCCCAGAATTTTGGCGCCGCCCACCTATGCCCCCGTACACTGAAAAAATTTCTTTGAGTTGTTCGCGAATGAGTTAAATTTGAGGAAGAAGCTTTATATGGTAATAAATTATTTCGTCAAGGACCAAATTAACAAGCTGCGCAAATTACGAAAATGATGGAATGAAATTATTAATTATTCATCGAATAAAAGAGCATAGATCAAACATCAAAAGTTTTCTTTCCACTTCAAATTTCAATCAGGTTCACTCTTCTTCATCGAAATAAATTTACGAGGGCATTTCTTAAATACCTATTTTCAGGCACGTAGCTGACCGTCCTATTTTTGGGGGCCACACTAAATTTTTGGGGGACTAAGCCCAAAAAAGGCACAAATATCACAAAATTACGTTTAAAAAGTCCTATTTTTCAGATTTTTTTCGAATTTGGGGGGCTCGAATCCCCCTATTCCCCCAGAGATACGCGCCTATTTCTTAAGTACCCATTCTAAGTGACTTGATCATCTTTAGTATGTTTAATATACTGTGTTAGTTCATTTATTTTAGTAGGTATTTCAGCACCCTACCTACGTAACACTTTTCCTCTAATTTCCATTCCATCATTCTCCATAAAACTTCTGTAATCAAAGCTACAAAAAAATGAAAACGATAATAAATTATGAATAATAAAAACCACCATGTGGAAGGTAGTTCCTACCTACATTATCCAGTCTACGTTGGCCCTGCCCTCGATAACAATTTTCGCTATTCGACTTTTGGGCAATAAATTGTTTTTCACGTTTCCGGGTCTTTTTGGCGTTTACGTGGCCAAAAATATATGATTTTAATAATTTACCTACCGCGCCAGACGATCTGATCTCGCAACAACAAAATTCCTGAGTCCTCCTCAGACGCGCGTACGTTTAACAAATGTGAACTTTACTGTGAGGATAACCGGCAATTTCGGGTGGTGGGCTTATGCAAGACGCGTAACAAACGGCTCAAAAATTTAGGAGGGACGGTGATAGCCAGCAATTTTTTACGGGAAGGTAATGGGCTAGGGGCGGGATCGCTTTTAATTTTTTAACCAAACATCAGAGAAAATCAAATAGAAGCCACAAAAACGCAAATTTTTGCCAAAAGTCGACGGAGGGGACAGGCAGGTAGCTGGCCGCCCGCATTTTGGGGGACCAACGCCAATTTTTGGGGACTAAGCCCAAAAAAGCCAAAAAAGAGCACGAAATAACGTTTGAGAAGCCATATTTTTCGATTTTTCCGAATTTTGCAGGGGTCCGAACCCCCCCCCCCATTCCCCAGAGATAAGGCTGGAAGGGAAGAATTCCCAACTTTAACCTAGATGAAAACAGCAAAAAAATGTCTAAGGAGAGCATAAAAAGCTAGTTTCTGCCGAAACCGGAAGGGAGCATAGGTGGGCAGCACACCCGAAATTCTGGGGGAAGGTGAAAAATTTCTGGGGGGGTGAAGAAATTTTAAAGGCCAAAAAATGGTCTTAAAAGTGATCGTATGGCAGAAAACACCATTTTTCGACGTTTCTCATCGAGCACTATCCAATGGCATCAAAAAATTGCTAAAAAAGCAAAAAAATTTCTGGGGGGTATTTTGATTTCTGGGTGGGGGGTATTTACAACTTCTGGGGGGTGCATACCCCAAACCCCCCCCCGCTCACGTGTGATGAGGAGGTAAAACCAGCTTACCTATATGAAATATTGGATAATGGTCTATCACGGGAGTATTATTCGAAACCACGCCCTGGCCCTTTTACCCCCAAAACGCCCCCCGGAAATCGATAAATGCAACGGTTCAATTACTTCCGGGTCATTGCCGCGCATTAATTGCGCGACTTCCTTCTCCACAACCTTTCGGCGTTCTTTTTTGGCCATTCGATGAAAACGTTTGCTCTTTATGCTTCTTATTCGTTTATTTTGAGCCGTTTTGTAGGAAATTAGGGCGCGCACTTTACACAGCTCGTTGCGTCGCTTCTGAGCCTCCTCCAGACTCATCGCCTTCAACGCCTCTTTTTCCACTTCCGTGTACTCTTCCTCGGCGCGCAAAGTATTTTTCGAAGCTTTTAACACTTTTTCGCATTCTATTTCAAGCTCAGTTCTCGGCCTGCGTGTAAAGTGAAAAAACGGTCAAAAATCAGTAGTCGAGTGTGTAAAGTGACCGAAACATTTTCCGCCGCGTCGAAAGCTATTCGCATTTCGTGATTAGAAGCGGGCAGTGGTGTAAAGTAAAAGTGTCAAGCGAAGCAAAAAACGGTCAAAAAATTAAAGTGTGCTATTTAAATAAGCTTGCACGGTATACAAGGACAAAATCAGCTAAGAGCTTAAAAAGCGAGTTAGCGCCCAGTTTTTTATTTAAACTTTACACTTGAGGAAATAATCGTACACGCGATCTGAGCTAACATGGGCTGGGCACCATTCTGTCATTCATTGTTTAACAAATAAGTACATTGGAAGATGTGCATTGCAATGCTCGGCCTAAGCGCCACCGTACCATATAGGTGGGCACTGGGCAGCATCAAAATTCTGGGGAGTAGGTGCAAGATTTTTCAAAGGTCAAAAATGGCCTTAAAACTGGTAGTATGGCGAAAAACACACCATTTTTCAACGTTTCTCATCGAGCACTTCCATTGGCATCAAAAATTGCGAAAAAATAAAAAAATTTCAAAAATAGAATTCTGGGGGGGGGATATTTTAGCTTTCTCTGGGGGTGCATACCCCCGAACCCCCCACGCCCAGGTGTGCATCGTACTACTACAGAGGAAAAAGTCAAAATGGAAGAACAATCCCTATTTGAAATACGCGTTTGACTTAGTTTACACAAAGAGTACAACACTGCACTGCGCGTTTAGTAAAGGCGGGCATGACCATAGATGCTCAGCTCGTAACCGGTCTGGCGGATCACACATTGTGGCATTTTGTGACGCCAAAAAATGACGTTAAGATCTCTCAATGCTGAAATAGCGTTTTCAAATTACATGCTAATTTGACAGCTTTTGGTCAATTTAAAGCTATTTATAAGAAAATTTTCCGTTTTCTCACCAGTTTTTTAGCCTTTATTTTGCATCGCTTTTCTTTAGAAAATTTTCCATTTTTTGTACGAGTCCAGGACCCAACCAAACCCTCATGCGCATGGCTGGGCATGACTAAAAGCGAATATTTTCTCCGAAGTATCGAATGAAGCGCTAAATTTATGTCATCATTTCTCGGTTTACATTGTATTGCAAAAATTATAAAAATAAAGTTCCAATTTTTATCATTTTAATAAAATTTTTACATATATTCTCGAAGAAATTTAGTGGAAGATGCAAAGCAAAAACTAGGTTTTTTCATGAAAAACCCTGAAAAACCTCGTTTTAATAGCAACAATTTTCCGGTCCAAAAACAAACACAAATTTAATATTAAGATTAGGTAAATTTGACAAAGGAAAAGGAAGCATGAAACTGAAAATTTCAAATTAAATAAGCAATAAAAAATTAGCTTTAAAAATGATTGTTCAGTTAGATACCTACAAATATTACAACCGTAGAACGCATTATATGAAGCCCATCAAAAATTGCATGGCTCAATAACTAGCTTAATATTGAGAGCATCTTGGCTAACAAAGGATTCACGTAAATTAATGAAAACTAATAAATTTGCATCTAAAACATTGTGTAAATTTAGAGTTTTGCAATTCATCCAATGAACTAAGACTAGCAACGAAAATGGCCACTTTGTAAAGTATAAAATATTCAAATTACAATACGGCTCTGAAAGACTTGTCAACAAATTTTGGCAACAATAATCATCAAAATTCGCAAAGTTTTTCTTAATGAAGATGTAGCAGCGTTATACAGTAAACGTTAGAGATAAAGAAATTTCGGGAAAGTAAATTAAACTTGTCAAACAATTCAAAAACGTATACATTTGATAGCGGATAATTGTGAAAAAAAACGCATAAGTTTCGGCCTGCGCAATCACACAGGCCGAAACATAGAAAATTTTTTTTAATTTTTTAACATTTAAAAAAATTTTTTATTAAGAATTTTTAAAATATTTTTCTCTATGTTTTAAACATTTTTTTCTGTAGTTTTTTTAGTAAATGTTTCAGGGAACGCTGGATGGTCAATCCTAAAACACATGATCAGCAACCCTGCTGACCTAAAACCCTTGCATATGTACATTTGTCTAGCCGTTCTTCTCCTAGGCGTAGAGATAGGAGGAGATTTTATTCAAAATGTGCAGGTATTTTTATGAATTATTTTATTTTGATACGAAAATTATTTTATTTTTATATTTTTTAAATTTATTTCACCGTTTTGATCAAAGATCATTCATTCTTCTCCTGCATGATATGCATATAAAGGATCCCCACCGAAAATCGGCCGTTCCCCCATTCTCATCCAAAAATTATGCGATTTTCACCCCCCCCCCACCGACTTTTTGGCTAAAATTGATTTCACGTCGTTTTACTTTTTGTCATCTTTTGCCAAAAACAGAAAAAATCTACCATCTTTCCCACAAAAACGGCCAACACCTATATAATTTTTTACGAAAGATCCTTTCTTAGAAAGTTAATAAAGAAAAAATAATTATTGATAGAATTAAAATAGAAAAGATTCTCCAATTAACACAAAGCCTTAGAAAGCGCTTCAACACTGCGCCGCCCCCCGAGATCGTTATTTTCCAAAAAATGCGTAAAAAAGGTGCTGTTCGAAGCATTTTTGGCTACCTGTTTTCCCAGAGAAGTCATCTTTTCACTAAGTTTTGTTCAATAATTCCAATTTTTTAAATTTTTTTTGTTTTTGCTCCCTAGAAAGGTAAGGAATCGTCAGAAACAGTGCCGGATCTAGGATTTTCCTAAGGGGGGCGGTACCCCTAAGGTGGGGGGCGGAACCCCGTCTTGGGCGGAAAAATTTGCCGTTTTAACCCAAAAATCGCTAAAAAAATCGCTCAAAAATGCTCAATTTTCCGCACTATTTTGGGCTTATGGGCCCCCCCCGCCCCTGGTCAGAAACACCTAAATTTGATATTTTTGACGCTTCGTTCCGATTCCCATGTTGTGCATATTGTCCGGGCACCCCACCCAGAATCTGAGCCGCCAGACGTCCGGATTCCCTATTCTTACTAGCCAACTCACGTAAAACGTTGACAAACGCTGTTTAAAGTGCCTTCGACGACGCCATCGTTTTGTTCGAAATCGTCGCGTCGTTTCAGAGGAAAGTGTAAAGTGTCGGCTAGCCGATTCTGTCGCACAATTTCGTCCCAAAATCCGACTTTTTTCTTAGCCTCCGAATAAGCTACAGTACGCTCTATGCGTTCAACTGCCGCCCTGTGCACCGGAGTGTGTAAAGTAGACACGCGTTTGTGCGTCTGAGTCAACTGTTGCTTAAGTTTTCCCACGTTCTTTACACTCGCTAACGCGTCAACGAGGTCAGCCGCATTTTCCGGCTTGCAATTTGCGTTCAACGACGAACTAAGGTTAAATTCGTCTATCGTATTAGAGGCTTCGCGCCGAATCGTTGGTTGGGCTTTTAATTCAAAAATATTGTCCATTCTGCTAAAGTAAAAAAATGGGGCAAGATGATAACATACATGTAACAGGGGGAAAGGGGGATTACTCAAACCCAGAGTCGGACGTCCCCTATCCCCCAAAGCCAGAAAATTTTTGACCCCCCCCGCCAGCCGTTTTTACGCGTTTTTGGCAAAAAATTAGAGGTCATCCCCCCTAAAAATGGCCGGGACCCCACCCCCCCGATTGTAAAGTTTCATTGTTAACTTTTATTCAATTTTAGTTTACAATTCTGTAGACATCACTTTTTTTTAGTGAGTTACAACAAAATAACGTTGTTAAATAGCCCAAAAAAGGGTATGTATATACAGAAACTCCTCATAATAATTTTTTTCTGATTAACTTGAAGCAATGCGACTAACATCATTAAATAGAAAGAAGCTTTGGCTACAAGACCACTAAGTCGTGGTTTCTGATTGTTAGAATTCGTATAATGCAATGCATTTTTGTGAACCAGCCATTTATTAAATGCAAAAACTATCAAAATGCAAGATGATAGAAAAACTCACAAAACTGAGCTAAATAGAAGAACAAAATTTTCAATTCTAAAACTAAGAACTTTAAACAGTAGTGCAAAGATGCTTTAATGGCTATTGTATCGGAAAAAGTTTATACTGATGACTCAAGCGGAGATATATATATTAGCACTCCTAATTATTACCTTTTTCGTAGTAACAAGTACTGAAAAAGTTATGTTTACAAAAGGTAAACCAAAAACTAAATAACGAAGATAATTAAATTAAACTTAACGATTTTGCTGCCCTGTATTTGTGATTTTGAAAAATGTTTACGATTTTGCAATAAATCAAATGGAGCCATATTTATGATTAGAACCTCAGGTACCTACTATTTTAATTGAACCAAACTGAATTAGTGACAAAAATGGCAATTCTTCCTGACTCTCTAAAGTTTGAAAACTAATACCAGATTGAGGCTTTAGTAGGATACTTGGGTTGGCCCATTTAGTTGTTGATTTCAAACGCTCAAACCCATCACAACCAGACATGCACAGCGTGGGAATTCTGAGGGGGAGGGGGTTAAAATTTAAAATGTCTTTGTTTGGTTCAAGAATTTCAGATGCGCGTAAAAACATAGTTTCTTTTTTGGCGCTTCTGACAAGACGAGGCTCTATCTTCCTAGAGCAATAAATACGGATTACTGAAATTATTAAAATTATTACAATTATTACTGAAATTATTACTAAAACACAAAAATTTAACAAATAAAAAAATTCGAATAAATTGGAGAAAATTTAATCAAAAAATGAGTATAGTGCTGGCCTCTAAAAAACCAGTCGATTTGTAACCTAAAAACCACCCCTTTTTTTTCATAACCAAAAGGAATTGACTGATGATATTATACTGGCGATTAAGCTATGCCGTGAGGATTACAACTGACCTCTGGTCGCTTTCCGGATCATTCAGAAACTTGAGATAAAAATTTGTCGAAAATTTCCTAAAAATTGCCATTTTTATGATTTTTTTAAAGCATTTTTGAGAGTCAGTATTTCTACCCGTATTCACAATTGCTGGAATCTTTTGTGTTTTCACGTTAGGCTCTTTGCAGACTAATGTCAGGAAAAATTTAGTTGTCCTATGTCATCCACATAGCTATAGTATACCTCCAGAGTCAAACCTAAAAAAAACCAGTTGTAACCTAAAAAAACCAGCGCCAAATTTTACAAAACTTAGCAGGAATGTGCCTCGTAGCACCTTTCATGATGCCTGATATTTATTTTTCACAGAAAATAAGAATCACCCCAAAAACTGCCAAAAAAGTTCGATTGTAACTAGAGCTGCACGCGGCTACTCGAACGGGTACCCGGGTAGAAAATAATTTTACTACCCGGATACCCGAATCCCCCAATATAAAATGGAAAATTAGCACTGCACTTATGCAATATGTGCTAAGAATTGAATTAAAAACCTAGAAACATATTGCTTCTAAAGTGCGACTGAATCACAATGTAAATGCGATTTGATATAATCAAGCGTAAAATGTTAAATAAGCGAGTCTGTTAATATTTCCTATTAACACAATATATCGCGCATACGTTCTAGGCATATTCCATTATTCAGCGCTTTAGTTACATTATTTTACTTGTGCCGAATTCTTCTTATTCTTCATTGTAAACAAATTTAAACAAGAAATTATCTCTTAGCGACACTTTTTTATAATGCATTCACTTCTGTAACCATTATATAAGTTTAAACTGCAACTTTTATTCACATCGTGCGCGCAACTGTTTTAGTTATGTAGACCTGGTTCAAAGCCTATCGATGCTCCAAATGCAGTCAGCCATAGGCGTAGCCAGGGGGCATTGGGGGTACCTGCCTCCCGAAATTTTTCAGAAAATATTGTTGATTTTTTTGTTGCAATGATGTATGTCCAGAAAACTGAGTTCAAAAAGGCAAAAACGTCAGAATTTTCCGCGCCGAGTCATTATTATTTATTGCTATATAGATCCAACGAATTCAAAAGCTTGAATCAATTAAAATAATCTAGCACTCCACATCACTTTAGTAATTTAATGCACTGTTTAATCGTTGAATGGAACTGCGCATGCTTGTTGAGCATGATAGTAAAAGTGCGAAAATGATTGCGAACCAGTTTATCTATTCTCTGCTTTGTTTGTCTTTTTGTTTACCACTTTGTCTATTCTTTGTTTCGTTTATCTTTCTTTACAAGGACACATAATCCTATTTTAATTGGAAGGAATGGCCAAATTTTCTTATGTTTTTGCGCATTTCTTGTTCTATGAACTGCATATACATCTTTCTATATCTTATTGGCAGCGATCCGTTGCTGCGCTATGTACCTAGCAGAGGTCGAAAAACGCATTTCAGATCAGTTTGTGCGATGTAGGAGTTCATCAATTTTAAGTGTTTTTGGGCTTGCTTCCGAACCGAGATTTGGCCGATTTTGCGAAAATTTTAACGTTACTATTTAACATTAAAATGTTTTTTTTACATAGAAATTTTTCGGGACTCTGCCCCGGATCCCGCTCGCCACCTCAGACGTCCCGCAGTCATAAAATCTCGTTGTACATGTGCAACGAGATTTTAGGGAGAACAAGCCAGGTAAAAGGGTTAGGAATTTCTAAAATTTCCGGCGTTTCGCGCCGGCATTAATTTGTCTGCTTTGTATGATTTAAGCGGTATAAATTGGAGTTTAATGTGCGAAAACGTCAAAATGTTCCGGCGCATAGCGACGCCAGTTACTGTTCTTTCTTTTTGTAAAGCTCCAGCATTGCGTTTAAAAGCCTGAAACACTCAAAATATCTTCAGTCAAAGTTAATAATTCGCAGCAGGCCCGTATCCAGGATTTTATTTCGGGGAGGGGGGGCCGAAAATTTTTGAGGCCAGATATCTTGAGAACCATTAGGAGATAGGCGAAAATAAAGACAGTTTTGAACGTATCTCGGCGAGCTCTATATGACGGTGAAGAAAAATTTCAACAAAAAAATTAAAAAATTTTAACTTCATTTCATATTGATATATAGCAAATTTATCATTTAAGCTGATTTCTCATCACTTAATGGACGAATTATTTCTTATCTCTTGCCTTTATACTTAATCATTGTGCTTTACAAGAGAAAAACAATACGGATAACGAATAATTCGGTGCAAAGCGCCGAAAAATTGACATATTCTGCATGTCAAGTTCAAATTTGAGCGGTTTTGAGCGGGTCAGAAGGCAAAACCTATGTAAACACACAAATACGGCGCAAAGCGCCGGAAAAATCTCATGTTTTCCACGTCATAAGTCAAAGTTGAGCTGTTTTGAGTGAGCTAGAAGGCAAAAACTATAGCTAAACAATGAATCCGGCGCAAAGCGTTAGAAAAAAATTGACATATTCTCTGTCTGACTCAAATTTGAGCGATTTTCAGCGGTTTAGAAGACAAAACCTTACATTAACAATAAATCCGGCGCAAGCGCCGGAAAATTTGGAGTTTACTAGCTCAAAAGTACGCTAAAAACCTGTTTTGGTGGTGTTTCAGACCAACTTCGCCAATTTTTCATTTTCTCCTCTGGGGGACCCCTTAGGAAAAACAAAAATTTTTTCCGATTTCGGGGTAGGCCCCCCGCCCCTTCCCCCTGGATATGGGCCTGATTCGCAGTTTTCTTGTTAGAAGCTTGAATTGTCGAAACTGTTTCGTACAAATTTGATAATTTTCTGCTCCATCAGATTATTAGTATTCACAGAGCTACAAACTAATAAGGGTGGAAAAAATGACTAAATTTTTTGGCACTTTGCGCCACTTATAAATTCCGAACTGTTTGTTAATAGAAAGGCCGTAAATTCTACACGAAAACGTTTATGCCCCCAAGCCAAAATTTGACTGACGTCTCTGCAGTCAGCTCCAGATAGACTTAAACTTGTTTTTTGAATAAATTTTTATTTCCGGTTGATTTCAAAATTGCTTTTCGTCAGTGTGTTTTCCTGCCTCAAATGTTTTAATGAGCTATGAAGATACAAAACCTGCTTCACAATTTTTTGCTTTGAATTATGAAAATGACTTAAATTTCATTAAATGCATACGAACTCTTCAGATTAAAGCCTTGATTATATTCAATCTTGCATTAATTTTTCAATAATTTCATTGCTTAAATATCACTTTGCCCTATACCTCACTGTCAACCGTAAATAAACAATGCTCACCGCATTCTCTTTTATCTAAGGTCCTACCCGGGTACCCGGGTAATGAAATAGTCGGGCAACCGGGTAGTAAAATTTGCAAAGTGTGCAGCTCTAATTGTAACCTAAAAACCACTGTAACCTAAAAAAAGACCAATACTAAGTATGCGTTGCCATGGCAACGAAATTATATTTCATCAAGTTGCATAATTTTGCACTGATTTCTTGCAGAGGATGTAGAAGACTTACCTAGAGTCGTTTTTATCACTTGAAGACTTTATTTGTGAAATTTATAGAACTTTTTATGAAATTCAGAAAAAATTAAAATGTGATTAAATGAACGGAAATATCATAAAAAATGAATTTTTTTTCAAAAATGTGATCATTTAGGGTCGACTAACCGTTTTACGCTGCAAACCATGCACTTCGCATAACATTTTGGGGGTGGTTTTTTTATTTCCCATGGTTTGTTTTACTTCCCAAATGGAATTTGCTGGTTTTTTTAGTTTTGACTTTGATCGATTTTTTCTCCAAGACTAAAGGGATCTATGAAATCAACTAAGTGACGAACGACAGGACATTGCTCTGATTATAAAAGTTTCTAGACTGGGGTGCTTGCACAATGAATATATGCTAAAAACATGAAACGTGGTTTTTTTAGAGGGCCATGACTATATATGGCGCGAAGCGCCGAAGACACTTTTGGGCAAACACTTAGCTATAAACAATTAAAACAGCACCTTTTCTACGAACGTTTTGAAACTTTACAGAACATTGCAAATTCTGGGGAGGGATGAAAAGTTTCTCAGAAGGGGTTAAAGATTTTTTGGGGGAAGGGATGAAGGGATGAAAATCCTCAACCCTTATGATCATGCGACGTGTTGCAACCATACATAAGCAGCACAGAAGATTCTGGGGGAGGGGGTGAAATCGTTAAAACTTCTGCCAGAAATGTTACTAAAAAATAGAAGTCTGGAGTCTAACGTGCATCTGTGGAGGGGCTTTTTCTAACTCGGGGCGTATAACACACATGAGCGTGGAGGGAGGAGGTTTGTGCAAAGAAGTTAAAAACCCCCTTTCTCCGATTACTGTAGACCCTAGAATTCTATTTTGGTAACATTTTTGGCAATTGCACCTATTCTGATCCCTCCCCACAACTTATTACTGCCTACGTATGGTGTTAACCCCCCAAACCTCCCCCCTCGCCCCAAAATTTCGGAAATTCTGGCCAGGTAAGCGACGAAAAATTAGAAAACTATTTCTTCAGAAACTCGCTAATTATGCGTATGAAAGCAAGTACACACAGTTTTTGTCATGAAATTGCAACGGCAGCTGCTGTGATTTACAACGATTGACGAACTACAGTAGAACGTAAGCGCTTTTACCGTAGCCACGCGTGTTCGGCCATAGAAAGATGCGTTCAGCGTTAGTAGATCGCAGCTAGTATATTGCATCATTTGTCACACAAACGGTAAAAAGAATTTCTCAATCTGCTTTGATTTTTTGCATGCGTGCGTCTCAAAAGTGTGTGCATGCTGCAGGTCCAGTCAGAGAAAAAAGGTAAAAATAGATTGGAATTTTCGTGCATATCATTATAATTCTCGTTTCCTCCATTGGAATCTTATCTAAGAGATAATGGGCATAAAAATGAAAGAAAATAGTATTTCCTGTGTGCGATCAATTGCATATTGCTCTGCCGCAAAAGAGCATTTTAAAATTAATTTCAGGCTGAGAGCGTTCTGCGTTTTAAAACAAATTCATAGCCAATGAAGAGCAAAAGATTCAAAAAGCATATAGGCCCAAAAATTTCTTTTGCCATTATTTATATGATTTTAAAAAGCGCATCTTTTTGACTAAATCAAAATTAGAAATAAAATCAAAGCAAATTGCTCTTATCTTTTGGACAAAAAGGTTTTTAAAAAGGTATTTTCATTCTTCTACTAACCATATCTTTCACTATTATATTGCGAAATTGGGAAGAGAGAATGAACAGTGACTGTAAGCTCTAAGCTAGATAGAAAATTTAACAAAATAGTGAAATACAGATGAAAAATAGTTTTGCAAATTAATTGTACATCATCCTTAGTGGATCGCGGATAGTGGAATGAGATGGCCTTCCTAATGCGTATTAATACAAACATACTGTATGCGTGTCTTTTTTCTTTAACCAATCGGAGAGTAATATGAGCACGCCAGCGTAAATCGGAAAGATAAAAATAGCCAAGCTGGCCGTTCTTTTTGACACAGGCATGGAAGAACGAAAATATATTTTGTTGAAAAAATTGAACTAAATAAGCGTCTGAAGTGATTAGATAAAATAATTATACTTTTATTACATAATTCTATATTAATATTTACATAATGATACAATTAGTAATATTAGAGGGGAGCTGACATGGAATACGACTAGATGGGAATTTGAAAATTGATATTTAAAATTAATTTTAAAATGAATGAATCAATTAATTAATGATAAATCTTTATTCGATTCCTTCATAGTTTTGAAAAGAATAATAAAATTAATCATATGTCATACCAGCACAGTTTGGGGATTCTGGATGGATGAATCCTAAATAGTATTGTATTAAAAACACTGTTGATGCTCCTTCCTTCTGGCCACAAATGGCCATGGGATGGCTGTGACCCCAGAAGTTGAAATACATACCCCTCCAAATTACTGTAGACCCCAGAATTCTATTTTTAGTTATATTTTTGGCGATTTACCTAATTCTGACCCCTAGAATTTAGGTGCTGCATATTTAAAATTTTTGTTACATAAAATAAACTAAATAATAAATATCATTATGCCGTTAAACTACAAAATTGATAAAAAGTTCCTCATTATCCGCTTTCAAAAATATTTTGTATCTTCGCTTTTTTCATTTATTTATGATATGTACATCAATAATATATTCAGTTCAGAAGTGTAATACATCACATAGTGTCTGTCTCCTCAAACAAGCATATAGCTCAAAAATATTGCCCGTTCTATTATTTCGCGCAAATTTTATTCTGACCAGCCAGCTTTCTTCACAATTTTTCTTGTTCAATTAAAGTTCTTTTATATGCGTATCTACCATTTTGTATTTATTCTATTCAGTGGACATACGCCTAAAAATGTAATAAAGGCAAGGTTTGAAAACAACAACAAATTTTTACCTCCTGATATTTTAATACACAAGCTCACAAAGATTTCGCTCGCTTTCCCTGGGTCTATATGATTTTTAAATCTTTTGCTCTTCATTGGCGATGAATTTGTTTTAAAACGCCGAACGTTCTCAGCCTGAAATTAATTCTTTTTAATGCACTTCTGCGGCAGAGCAATATGCAATTGATCGCACACAGGAAATACTATTCTCTTCCATTTTATGCCCATTATCTCTTAGATGAGATTCCAATGGAGGAAGTGAGAATTATAATGATATACACGAAAATTCCAATCCATTTTTACCTTTTTCTCTGACTGGACCTGCAGCATGCACACACTTTTGAGACGCACGCATGCAAAAAATCAAAGCAGATTGAGAAATTCTTTTCACCATTTGTGTGACAAATAACGCAATATGCTAGCTGTGATCTACTAACGCCGAACGCATCTTTCTATGGCCGAACACGCGTGGCTACGGTAAAAGTGTTTATGTTCTACTGTAGTTGGTCAATCGTAGTAAATCACAGCGGCGCTGCGTTTGCAATTTCCGTGACAAGAACTGTATTATAAAGTAATAAATCACTTGGAATTGATGAAGGGCCAAACATTTTTGTATAATAAAACTGAGTTTTTCGACCTTTAGCAGTGTAGCTTAGCTAATTTGTGGGTTTCTGACGATCAAAAATACAAAAAGTGTAAAACGACCGAAACTGTTTGAAAGTTTTACAAGTTTAATGTGGAACTTCTGGCCTATTTATTGATAAACAGTACGAAAATCATAAGTAGCGCAAAGCACCAAGAAATTTGGTAATTTTTTACCTCCTTGAACATTTTGTATCTCTGTGAATAATATTAGTGACAGAGAAGAAAATTAACACATTTGTATAAAACAACTTTGACAATTCAAGCTCACAAGAAAACTACTTATTACTACGTAGTATTAGAGGTGCACCAGTGCCACCGCTTTTTTAGCCAGTACCGGTGCTAAAATAGTTCTATACGTTGTATATGAGAATATTTTAAAGAAGGGTTAAATAAGAAAAATGCAGCTGTCTTGTAATGTGCATATAGGTATACACATGTTTATTCACGTTCACTTAAGATCCACAAGCTTTTATACCTTAGTAAGCTTTCTCTTATTACTATTTTTTCACCGCATATTTATGATGTAAAGCGTAAAAATTCTGGAGGGTGGGCTAATCTAAAACTTTTCAATCACTGTTTTTTTTGTACGAAAACTTGGCAATTTTTTTTAACAATGAAAAATCGGCCAGAAAGTGCCTATACTTTGTGTACAAAGTTGTACAAAGATCGCTCTAAAAATCTTTGTACGAGCCTCAAAATCTTTGTCTCGTACAAAAAAACGGTGCTTTCAATACTATCTTTTGTTGGGCATAAAAGAAGATATGTATGAAGTTAAACATGCTCTAAAAGCACGATTTTTACATTTCTTACTAAACTTTCTCATTAAAACACAAAATTAACCAATTTTCGAAAAAATTGAATGAAATTCAACAATAAATGGTATAAAATGACTATTTAGAGCGAAGGATTGAAAAAATTAATGCACTTGAACCACAACTATTCTCCAGGAATCAAGCGCCCTGAAAGTACTTTCCCAAGAAATATGTTCGTGTGTTACGATGCATGTCGGTATTCTGTCGACTTCAATTGCTAATAACCTCTTTAGAATTCAAATAATCAGAATTTTGTTTTCAAAGAATTATGTAATTAATTGGATAACATTCCACCATGTCAAACAGTCAAACTTTTGCTTTAGTCTCGCAATAGTTTAACGACTTGAGTGCAGAATGAGTAAAAATCTCAGAGCATTCATTGCAAAAAATGTAATTATTATTAGACGAATCGAGTATTAATGTCTGCATCTGAACATAATTCAACACTAGAGTAAAAAGCTAAATTGGGAAGATTTTTTTGCAAATAATGACGAGATAATTAACTAAAATATCCTGCGTTAGCATTTTCATTCAATGTAACAAATAGTGCATTAAATTACTAAAATGGTGTGAAATTCTGTATTATTTTAACTGATTAAAGCTGTTAAACTCATTGGGTCTACATATATAACAATAAGTAATAATGACACGGCGCGAAGCGTCATCTAAAATTTTGACTTTTCAGCCTTTTGAACTCAATTTTCTGGACAGAATTATTGCACCAGAAAAATCAACAAGATTTCTGAAAAATTCGGGGGAATGACCTCAGCCCCTGGTTACGCCCTTGCTTAAGGACGTTTGGATGAAAATCTGCATAAATTTGCATAAATCACACATAAAAAAGATTTACAAGCAAAATGACTGGTATAAACGCCATTAACATACCGGAAATGACACGAAAAATCATTTTTTCTGGCAAAAAACTATAAAATCATGAATTTTATGTACTAGTGCTAAATCACGAAAAAAACACGAATTCAGCGGTGGAATCCAGAATATTTCGGCAAACAATGTACACTTTCCAATCACACTTGTTTTCCGCACTTCAATTTAACGATTTTGGCATGTTTTGCGAAAAATCCGAACTTTCTAAACCCATCTTAACTGGCGAAGTCAGTGGGGGAAGAAAGGAACACCCCTGAAGAAAATTTTCAATCTTATTGAAATGAAGTTGGCGCGGTTGCGTAACACTGTTCTGCGACGATTTCTTCAGAATAAAAAAACAAGTCGGCACTTCACGCCGATTTATTCTAGTTTTGGCAATTATTTTAACTTAATGGCAACAAACGAAGAACTATAAAACGTTTTTCGCCATGAGAAGATGAAGTACCTCTTTGCAAACATTTCAAGTCAAAAGAAATTCAAAAGTATAGAGAAAACTTGTGCGCTTTGTCAAGATTGCGTTTAAAAGCTGCTTAGCATAGGTTGGACCCATACGTGGGCAGCAAGAAAATTCTGGGGGGGTGTGCAAGATTTTTTAAAGGTCAAAAAATGGTCTTAAAAATGGTGGTATGGCGATGAAAACACCATTTTTCGACGTTTCTCATCAAGCACTGTCCATTGGCATCAAAAAAATTGCGAAAAAAACGAAAAAAATTTTCAAAAATTGAATTCTGGGGGGGTATTTTGATTTCTGGGGGAGGGAGTTATTTGGTTTCTGAGGGGTGCATACCCCCCAAAACCCCCCCCCCCACGCCCAGGTGTGGTTGGACCTGAAAATCTTCCACCAATTTTGTTTAAAAAACTGGCTTATTCTTTAGTAAATCCATTAAAAAAGATATTTTCAATATCTCTTTTAACTTCTAAGTTACCTAAAATCTGGAAACATGCTCTTGTAGTACCCATTTTTTAAAAAAATGACCCCGCTTCACCTGATAACTATAGACCTGTTTCACTTACTTGTGTTTCATGCCGATTATTAAAGAATATAATTAAAGATAAAATCATGACGTATATCTTGCATTACAATCTCTTATCAAAATACCAATTTGGCTTTTTACCGAAAAAATCATTTGAATCACAGCTACTTTGTGACACTGATTATATTATCAAAAATTTAGATAATAAAGATACAATCGATTCTATTTATTTGGACTTTCAGAAAGCTTTTGATTCCGTTTCAAGTTCAAAGTTAATTACTAAATTATTCAAGTAAGGACTGTGTGATAATCTTATAAAATGGATTCATGATCTTTTGACTAATCGTACTCAGAGTGTTAAGCTTGATATCATTCTGTCATGAAAATAACGGGAAATTTCTGCGCTCCGCGTCAATCTATTATTATCTATTTATCATCTGAAGTACGGACCATGATTTGGACGATTTTATGAAAATTTTAACAATAAAATTCAATATTTCAGTGCTTAATTTTGCACAATTTTTCGGGATCTGCCCCGACCCCACTAGGGCGCTTGAGCGCGACACCCAGACCCGAAAGAGGTTTTCCATTGCATTCTCTGTAATCTAAAGTTCTACCCCAGTAAGATAACTTACAAAGTGTGCAGCAATAATTGTGAAAATTTACAAAAAAAAATTTTCTTTGCATTTTTATTATTGCAGGACGATTAAATAGTCAAAAAAGGCATTATTACACGTCTAAGACGCATTTATATGTATAAACATTTTTATGGACTTTGATACAAAAACATTTTCGAATCCCTCACCCCTGGCAAAAATGTTGGCTAAACTTACGCCTCTTTGCGCCGATTTCTTCTATCTTTTGGCAGTTTCTGCCGTTTAGAGCGCCTAATAATCATTTTTCCGTAAAAACGTAAAAAAATTTCAATACAACATTTCTAGACATTGAAAGGCCCCTGCCCGTTTTTTTATGGGTTTATACGAAAAATTCTCTTTGGTTTCCCCCCTGGCGGAAATCCCGGCTACGCCTATGCCCATCTTTATGGATTTCTGACGGAGCCCTTATTTTCCATTTATTCCAAAGATTGTTGGGAAAACAAAAACTGTAAAAAGGTGTGAAATTCCCAAAAAATTTTGGCGCTTCGCGCCGAAATGAGTTTGTCTGTCCTATAAATAGAAGAGTTTACACTTATAATGGAAAATATCAAATATTCAGCGCTTCACGCTGTTTTATGTCAATTCTTAGTAATTTTAGGCGTCAGAAACCTAGAAACTAGCTAGAGTACACTCCCAAAAGTCGAAAAACCTCGTTTTCCCATCACCGTTTTTCTTTTTCCCAGCGATTTGGTTGACATTATAGACCGAACTCAAAATTTTTTTCCACTTTTTCCGACTTTTTTCCACGTTTTATCGGGGGGTCTAAAAACGTTTGAAATAGAGCTGCTGTGTTGAAAAATCAGTGTTTTTTAAGTAGAAAATTTTATGTACACATGCAATAGCGGTGATTGATGCACTTTTTGTATAAAAATTTCGCGCTCTACAAGAAACATAAGAATCAGTATACGTTATTTATGTTGAAACTTGAATTTCCTTCCTTCAATAAAGCATTTTAGCCAATTCTGAAGTCGTTTTTGACAATTAAAACTATAATTTATCAAATGGCGCGAAGCGCCAGAAAATTTTGAAATTTTAGCTTCTTCCTAAATCATTTTTGCATTACAAAAACTGTGCAGAAGGTAAGGATTTTCAATCGTGGTAGAGTTCCAGGACTAGATTATCGATAAAAATGCTGCAATTGGCGCCGCGCGGCTTAAACATCAATAACAAGTAAGAATTAAATCAATTCGGCGCGCCGGAAAATTTTGTAGTTTCACTTCTCTAAAACGCATTTTTGCATTACAAAAACTAACTGAATCCGTGAAGAAGATGAGGATTTTCAATCGTGGTGAAGTTCTAGACGAGATTGTCGATAAAAATGCTGTAATTGGCGCGGCGCGGCTTAGGGATTCATAATAAGTAAGGCATTAATCAATTCGGCGCGAAGCGCCGAAAAATTTTTGAAGTTTTAACTTCTAAAACGCATTTTTAGCATTACAAAAATTTTCCACAAATGCCAACCAAGCCCAAAAATTTTTTTCCATTTCCCAAAATTTTGGTTGACAAATAGACCAAAAAGTGGAATAAAAAAACGGTGTTCGTGTTTCCCATACTAAAATATCGCTTCTGTCCCATCCTGTTTTAAGGTACAGTAAATGGGCACTTAAGCAGTAAATATACGCCAGCAATCACGTGCGCACAAGGCAACGTAATTAGTTTTCTTAAGGCGTAAGTCGATATTTTTGAAAATCGTATCACACATAAAAGCACCAGCGTCTATCATTTCATTGCTGTAGTAAAGCATAATAAACTGAATGTGAGCAAACAAACTGGAGCAATAGCAGCTGCCATGTATTTTTGTCTTTGAGACATAAAGGTGTGAGCTTCATTCCAGGTTCAGAAGGCGTTGTTCGAATTCTGTCCTATAACACCCTATTTTTCTTAGCCAGCTACACACCAATTTATTTGAATCTAAGCATTGGAAGTATTTTTTAATCTATAGCGTATGGCATTCGCTCGGCAAACCACTTCTTTACTGTTACACTAGATTTCTTCATCGCTTGACCGGCGACCTATAAAAAATTCGTCAACTACTCCGCCGTGCAAAAATTATAAATCGATTGCTTCGCTACAGTAATAAGAGGATTTGTTTACCGAGCAAAATTCATGCATGTTAGATATTTGAAAAATAGACTACACAACACACATATCATAGAAAAGAACAAAAACAACATCATTGTAAATATGTACTGATGTATAGTCTGTTTTATAGGAAACCTTGTGCATGAATGCATCATAATTCTTGGGTCGATGTAAATCGATTACAAAATATGTTTAAAGTGAAGCAGCAATCCACTATGCTGTGCATAACAATGGATAAGCATTTGAAGTTTTACTACACGAAATGGTACCTATTACAGTTTGTTGCCTAGAAACCACTTCTGTAACTGCTCATTAGATCGCCGAAAATGATTTCCATGCACAACGTTTCTTTAAATTGACAATAAGTAGGTACATATGAAACGCAACATACGCACATCATTGAGCTTATGCAAAACTATTGATTATATAGTTTTATACTGTGTTATCTGTGACCTGTGCATTGATAATTTCCGTCCAATTAATGTATGTTGATGTCATATATGTAGCTGAAGAATTTAATCAATCGTCGCCATAACCCTGTGCTTAATAGTCGGAATTTTCGAAACGTATGCCTAAACTTGAGTAAACCAGACTCGTCGTTACTCAAGAATGTTGACGATTTTTCGTCTCATCATATTTAAGCGACTCTTTCAAATTCAGCCTCATGAGAACTTCTGGCTAAGAACAAATAAGCAAGTTTAACCAAGTCGGCCTCGATCTGCTCTTTTTTCCTCAACTGACTTAAAAAGTAGGTACATACATATGTACATATGTAGATAGTGTATCTACACGTGCCGTTACTTGTACGGCCACTGCGCACCTTAGTGCGCTTATTCCGACCATCCGGTCTTTTGGTTCCATTTTGGCGATCCAGCCATATTTTCAGATCACGTTGCAGTCGGATAGTTTCCGATAGTACGACATGCGGAGGCATTCCGACCACGCAGTGTCATTTGGTTGGACTCTTATCGCCACGTGTTGCGAGGAACACGAAGACGCGATTTTACTGTGGAACCCCTACAAGTCCCCTATCAATTTTTACAATTAAAACATAGGCGACATGACTGCTATTCACGTTGAGCCTGTGCGGAGACCCGAAAAATCTATGTGCAAGAAGCACACAATTTTTGTTATAAAAACATTATATAATCTTTTTCTTCTCATATTACTGTAGGCCTTCCCCCTACGATTATTAGTTTAGTTTTGTGGCAGAGTTGCCTTTTTAATTACTGGCGTGTCGTTTCCGACCTTATCAGCGCCTAAGACTGTACATTTGGTTTGATTTGGTAAAAGCTAGAAAATTAGCTGTCTAGAGGTGCAGTATACCGCAGGCAGTCAAGGATTTGGGTAAAGGCCGGCCTCGACTTTATTTCTTGCCGGAGTTTATTGGGTAAAATCTTTTATTTATCATTTCGTGCAAAATTCATAAATCCTCTTTCGAACCAAAAATCTATAAAAATTATACATAATTTGTATAGTGGATGACAGCCCGGAATAGAGCTCTTTGTTGTTGTGATTTAAGTACTGAGTGCTATTGGAACCGGAATTTATAAGTAGTTTCGCCATAGGTAATCTGGCGCGAAACCTTTTCAATTCTTTTCGCGAAAAATTATTCTTTTGGTCTAAAAAGGTCCAAGGACCTAGGGCGAATACCGGGGTTATCTAATTACTCCTGGTTAGGATCTGCGGTCGGCATCCCCGTCCCATAATCTCCATAAGTATCGGACCAGTTACGTCCGTGGAGATTTTAGGTAGTAGGTATTTAGGGTCATTTTGGAAGAGTGCAGGTTTTTACCGCAGCTTCCTGACCAGCGCTAGCTGTAGCATAGGTACTTAGGTAAGCCCCGAAGGTACTTACTGGGGTTCGTTGCTTTGGTAGTTGTTGTGTGTTGGGTATCTTCCTCGACGGCGTGCTGTCGGTTTAGTTATCCGTACATACTTCAAGCGGTACTTAATCAGCAAACTCGTTTGCGCGCGCTAAGACAACTCCAAGGTGACAACTGACAACCGCCTTAAGTTACACATACAATTGAAGGACTGACATAATCACGTTAGGCATACATGCACACATACATACATACATATGTATATATGTACATGCATGCATTTAGGATATGGATACATATATATATATATATATATATATATATATATATATATATATATATATATATATATATATATATATATATATATATATATATATATATATATATATATATATATATATATATATATATATATATATATATATATATATAAATATATATATATATATATATATATATATATATATATATATATATATATATATATATATATATATATATATATATATATATATATATATATATATATATATTAGAGATGTGCCAGGCCCCGGCTCCCGCCCCTGGCCGGGTGCAGGTGGCTCTGTGCCGGGCCGGGGCCTGTAAAAAGGATGAAAATTAATGAAAATCGAGCAAAATTAATCTTTTTTGCCGAATGACGCAACATAATATTTATTTATTCGCAAAAATAAGCTAAATTTCGTTAAAATTAAGCTTAGGCTACTGTTGTGTTTCGCTTCAGGTAATCTAATAATCAAGATTTGAGTGAGCATTGAAACAATTCGATACATTCTTGAATAGCTTAGCTCAATTAACAATTGTTATTGCAAAAATAAGCACGTTTGTTCGATAATTCTTAGACAATAAAGTTTAAAATGCAAGGGACTTTCACCAGTGTCTGTAAAATTAATTTATAAATCGATCTATGTACTTATGTACCTTAAAAAAATGCTAGGGTACGGCAACTTATTTTATCATCCAGATAGAATTCGTTTGCTTTTAATATATGCGTATTTTTCAATTAATTTCGGGCGCTGTGCGCCAAATAATAGAGCAAATGTCTTCATTCTTGTGTGGTTTTCAATTAATTTTTTAAATATTACTTTAATTTGATTATGCATGTTCCCTAATCTTGGTAAATGATTTTTCGTCGTACAAGCATTTTTCGCCCCTATGATTTTGTTGATATTCTAGAGATAAGTTTTTCAAGCGTGTATTTAATCTCTGGGTTACTTATTTCTCGTGCAATGTAATCGTAATCTTTTGTATTGTACTGTTTTGCTCGTCTAATTCTTTCATCGAATCAGCATAAATACTATAGAAAAGTCATATTCTATTCAGCTTAGCTTATTGTTTTCTATGCCTAACAGCTATATTCACAATTATTTATTAATTTTTTGTTTATTTCTCTTTTATCTGCTTATTTTTAAGTCTTTAATTCATTAAAGCAATATGTAATTGCTTACAATAGTAATACTAAGATGTTAGGTCAGTATAGAAATAATGTGATGCTTGGTATAGCTTAGTAAGTATAGGGTATGTTTTGTACAGGCCCCGGCCCCGGCAAAAGAGCGGCCCCGGCACATCTCTAATATATATATATATATATATATATATTTATATATATATATATATATATATATATATATATATATATATATATATATATATATATATATATATATATATATATATATATATATATATATATATATATATATATATATACATATACATATATTTATAAATATATATATATATATATATATATATATATATATATATATATATATATATATATATATATATATATATATATATATATATATATATATATATATATATATATATATATATATATATATATATATATATATATATATATAATATGCCTACAAGATATGCCAGAAAGTTTATTAATTCTTTGCATTATTTAAATGACAAAATTACCTTATTAAACGACAAAAGTTTACACTTAATCTGGTCACATCATTTTACAAAGAGCTGCATGTTTGATTGTTCGCCGGCTGACCCCTGGCTTCGGAACCATGTTGCTCTTCTGAGCGATCGTTGGTCTTCTTCTCCTTCCACATCACGTACGCAACCCAAACTTCCCGAAAGCCAAATGACCATAATCAGGTTTTTCACGATGAAAACTGATACGTCGTTGCTTTTTTGCCATATGAGCGAACGTATAACCAAATAGGGCACATTTACAGTCAAAAAATATAACAACGTGTACATTTTTTCGTAGGGCAGAGGCAGCCAGCTCGGTAAGCCCTAAAATATCAGTTTTTTGACAGGATCAAATTTAAGGATAAAAGTTCAATGTCTGAAACGAAAATCACTTCCTCAAATCAAACGTACACCCTCTGTAAAGCTGGTACTGTGTGTTGTAAAGACAATATAGTTCCTTCTGAAATGGCGGTCAGGCCTGAAAAAGTCGCATGCGACTGTGAAGGCTGCAAGAATCTACTGAAAATTTGATTAGCGCTAAGAAAAAGCAAAAAATCGAACTATATTCTGCGGCGCAGAAGGGATTTACGCCTCATCGTGAAAAATAAGTAAATTAAATAACGTATTCCTTAAAAGAAGCAATTACTAATTTAAAAACGACATAATGAGCATTTTCAAATTAGCATGACATGCATTGCTATTGGGCTGCAATAAAGAACATGGTAGTGCTTATCGTAATCCATTTATCAAGCCTACGATAATTAAGTATAGTCTATTTCACGAGACCTTGTGCGCGTATTACAATTTTTGAATTGATGAAAATCGATTACAAAAACAATTTAAAATGATGTAACAATCACGATACTGTGCACATCAATTGATGAGCACATGAAGTTTATGAGAAATTGTATTACAGTAAAATAACCTGCTTAGAAGTAACTTTTGTAGCTACTTGTTTGAACGCTTAAAATTGATTTTCACGCACAATGTTTCGTGAAATAGACTATAAATATTAGTTATATAGCAAAGAAAAATGCTCCGATGGAACAAAAAAGATGAATATACTTGGAATTGTGGATTATTATGGATGTAAAAGGAGGGGACTAGGAAAATCTACCTAAAGTCGGAAAATCTGCTAAAAATCACACTTTCTCTAAGCAACGCAAAAAATCGATGTATATTCTGCGGCCAACAGATTAAAATAAATATTCAACCATAACAATGATTGAAACAGCAGCACGTTAGCTATGCAGTAGCTATGGGAAATGATATTAAGTAAACTAACAGTCTTCCAAGCCAATTGAATGAAATAGCAAACATCGAAGACAATTGAAGACATGGTTGGTTAAAAACAGTAGGAAACACGTAAGTTGACTTGAAACAGACTTAATGTAGATACACTAGCATGCCCGAAACGATTGTGTGCACTAATCAATCGGCTCCTGCTTTGCTTGCTATAATGCTCATAAAACAAAACAACTTTAAATACAATACCTCTTAGTTTTCTATCAATCAGGTGCCAGCAATTTAAAAAAGTAACCTTGATAGATTTCGTTTATACACTCTTATCTGAAACTTCGAACATTATTTAAAAAAGACACTTTTTTAGAGGCCGCAGAATATACATCGATTTTTTGCGTTGCTTAGAGAAAGTGTGATTTTTAGCAGATTTTCCGACTTTAGGTAGATTTTTCCTAGTCCCCTCCTTTTACATCCATAATAATCCACAATTCCAAGTATATTCATCTTTTTTGTTCCATCGGAGCATTTTTCTTTGCTAGTACACTACTTTTAATTAGCGTGATTTCAGTACATCAGTCAGTAAACACAATCAGTAACATGCCACAATAATGACAACAGTCCAAGAACGCGGAAAACAATATTGTTCTTAACATCAGCATTATCCTTTTTAAACAAGACAACCTTATTGACACCATCCATTTTCAAATTAAAACTGCATTAAGTTATTTCTTCTTAATGTGCAGTTCACTTATAATCAAGCACAAAAATTTAACCAACGAATTCACATTGCAAATCCTCACTAATCAATACACAAGCACAATGTGTTGTGACTTTTGAAATTGAAAACACCCAATTTTCAATTTTCAAATTGAAAATTGGATCAATTTTCAAATTGAAAATTGGGTCAATTTTCAAATTGAAAATTGGGTGTTTGAATTTGCGATGAAGAAAATAATCAAAAGATAGTCACTTGGTTTATTTAAGCCGAGTAATAAAATAACGACCGTCCACCAATTCCAAACTAAACGCAACTAATCTGATCACTATGAAAAAGTTTTGAAAAATGAGCTTGCTAAGCGAGAGTTGTAAACCAAGAGAAACTTAAAGTTAAAACCTACCATTAAATTATGAGAGAATTATAAAAGATTTTAAACTTCAAGAAAATGGAAAAGGCGGGATGTTGGTAAATTAGAAGGCAAAGATTTTCGGCAAAAATTCAAAAACTTCACGCAAATATCAAATGTAAGGAACACTAACGCTTTGATTTGGTAGTAAAATAAATTTGTAGTATAGACTACATATTAACAACAAATGAATAGTGCAAACTTTACACAACTACTAGGTGTAGAGAATACTAACAGTTTACGGCTTATTAATGTACATGATTACAATAAAGCTGTATATCTTTGTCGACTTCTGTGCACAGTAGTGTGATTGCTGGTTCATTTTAAACCACTTTTGCAGGCAATTTACATCAATTAAACGATAGCTCTCCATGTGCAAGATTTTGTGAAACATATTATAAACACGGCTAAGAAAGATTTAACTTTAATGCAACCCATTTAAGACAAAATTACATCTCTTCAATGATCTAAGGACACTTGAACATAATTTTTAAATCACTTTAGATTACTTTTGAGGGTAAACAAACTCACTTAATTGATGTCTCACATATGAATCCTTGAAAATTTCTTGACTTCAGTTACAAAGTCTCTGCAAGTCTATCGAATTAGGGTTAACACGTAACGTAAACTTTACACAAACACATAGCGTAAAGAATATTTTAGTCGGATTCGTAATTTTGATATTGCTCCGATATTTCTTTCAACATTTATGGAAAAATGAGTCTCCATAATGTTTTAAAGACAATAAACATTAGGTTTAAACCACTTTGCAATACTGCTGAGTGTAAGCAAGCGCGCCCAATTGACGTATATATTTCATTCCCTGTAAATTTTTATATCTCAGGAAAAATTTCGATTTTTGCAATGCTCTAGAACAAAGGCTAACATGCAGTGTAAAAAATTACTCGGATATTATGATCAACATTCATGAAAAAATTATGTCTCTACAATGGTCTGAGGACATATAAACAATGAATGTAAACTACTTTACATCACTGTTGGATGTAAACAAACGCGCCTACGTGACGTCTCACATTTGATCCTTTGAAAACTTCTAGGCTCCAAGAAAAAATTAGGTTTCAGGAATGCTCAAAAACGAAGATAAATATATATGTAGTGTAAACTTCATGTAAACACCTAGTGTAAAGAAGATTTTAGTCAGATTCGTAATTTTGATATTGTTCCGATATTACGATTAATATTTATGAAAAAATTAAGTCTACATAATGTTCTATGGGCAAACTAACAATTGGTGTAAACTACTTTACAACACCGTAGAGTGTAAACATATGCGCCAGACTGGCATATCAAATTTGATTCCTGGTCCATTTCTAGACTTGATAAACGTGTCCCTGACTCGTAACCGGAGAAGCAGGCAGAAAAAACAAGACAGAAACGCATTTAAAACTCCAAATTTTTGACTTTACACTCGCTAAATATTAATGTATAGACAATTTGCTTTGACATGCACCCGATATAAAGCACTTTATTTTTATTCTATTAGACTTATCCCGACTTCTGGACGGAGAAAGTGGCGAACAAAAAACGCAACAAAAACGTATTTTCCATCATTTAGAACACTGTAAACTTTAAAATTCCGTACCGAACTCCCCATTGAGTTTAAAGAAATTCGGTTTGGTACAATTTGTAGCTTTTAAATCGTAGTACATTCCTGTGTGCCAAAATTCTGTTGCAAAAATTATTTGGCATGATTTATCAATCAAACTTCGGAAAAAACGTGTTTTTTAGCCCATTTTTTACCTCTGATTTCGAACTTTACACCCCCATAAATAACTCAATATTGCGTTTTTTTAAATGCGGTTTGCTGCGATGTTTAGCCCCTGTGAGGCACTTTATTAATGCTGTCTTCGATTTGCACTGACTCATAAGCGGAAAAATTTGGCAGAGAAATCTTAGTTAAAATCCGTTTTTTTACACCATCCACTAGAGTGTAAACTTTAAACCCCAGGATCTAACTCACCATAGAGCATAGAAGACTTTGCTTATATGCAGAATGTAGCCCTTGATCCGCTCTACATTTCTGTCAGAAAACATTTTAAAAACCTCATAACCGGAGTTAGTATCGGACATAGGAAGGTTGAAAACTCGACCAAAAAGTGCTTTTTCACCCCCAGATTTTCGCACTCTTTACACTGCCGTTCGATAAATAATGCGAATTTCAAAAACAAAAAAAGTGTCATCTGTAGAATTCATCCCTCTATTATCCTATTCTGTTCAATCCTTCGAGTCATCAATACTCAGTTGTCCACATGCCGCAGTAAAAAGGTCCCAAAATTTGTCCTATGTTATAACGTTACACAAAAACTTTACACCTTCTTTACACAGTCAATTTTGAGTTTCAAGAAAAACAAAAAAACACGGGCAGCGAATTTTTTTATTATCTTTCTTTTTTAAAAAAACCGCACCTTCCAGAAGTGTCCCGTTATAGCTGTAGGGGGTGCCCAGGTGTTGGGGGTACCTAAGTATATTATAGGTACGCGCTAACGCGCTACCTATGATAGGCGCCTTTTTTCAGAGGCCGCAAAATATACTTCGATTTTTTGCGTGTTTAAGCGCGAGCCCACTCAGCAGATTCTTACAACTTTCATATGCATAGGTGACTTTCCCTAGTTCCCTCCTTTTATTTCCCTAATGATGCGTAATTTCAAGTATATTCGTCGTTTTTTGTTCCATCGAGCACTTTCTTTACTAGGGTACCCTACTTTTAATTAGCTAGATTTGAGTAAATTAGTCGGTAAACTCATAAGCTTAACATGTCAAAAGAATGACAGCGGTCAAAGAATGTGGAAAACAAGATTGTTCTAATCATTAGCATGATCTTTTAAACAAGGTAATCTTACCTTATCTAAACATATCAGGTGTCTTCAGTAAAGACTTTACGCAACTAATGGGGTGTAAAAAAACATTACGCTCAGATTCGTTATTTTGACTTTACATAGAATATTCCGAAAAAATTAAACTTCTTCAACGCTCTAGAGCTAAAGCTAATTTCTGGTGTAAGCTTTACACAACTGCTGGATGTAAAGAAATCTTACAGTCAGATTTATAATCCTGCTCGTTACGGGGGGAACATGTTGAAAAAATTTAGTTTCTGTAACGCTCTGGAACTAAAGTTAATTTTCAATGTAAACTCTACACAACCAATGAGTGTAAACAAAACATATAGTCAGATTAGCGATCCTGACCTTACGAGAACATTTTGAGAAAAAATTCACGTTTTGCAACGCTCTTGGAGTAAAACAAATTTTTAATGCAAACTTTACACCGCTATAATAACTCAATAGTGTAAACTCTACACAACTACTGGGTATAGAGAAAACCAACACTCAGATTCGTAATCCTGACGTTACGGAGAACATTTTGAAAAAAATCATGTTTTGCAACTCTCTGGAAGTAAAGTGATTTTTTAGTGTGAACTTTGCAACTCTAAATAACTGAATATGTGGTGTAATTAAACGCGCCTACATGTATGCGGGACCCTCGACGCTAAGTACATTTTTATAATTAGGTTCATGTCACTACTCATATCGGGAGAAGTTGGCAGACAAAAACCTGCCAAAAACGTCTATTTTCAAAACCAAACTTGGAGCTTTACACCGCCAGGGCTAACTCCGTATCGAGTGTAAAGAAACGCGACCTAGTGCGATGTGTGACCAATAACATGTAACTTAATTTTAGAATAGTTTTTACCTCCGATTAATACCCGGAGAGGCTGACAAGCTGTAAAGGAGGTAAAAACGTGTTTTTTCTTCATCCCTTAACGTAAACTTTAAGCCCCTATAAGTAACTCTGTATTGACTTTAAACGGACGCGATCAAATTAAACGCGTAGCCCTTAAAATAAAGAATTTTTTCAACGGATACAAATTTTTGCGGACTTTTTGCTGGAGATGTTGACATCAGACATAAAGAAGATTAAAACGTGTTTTTTTAACCTCAGTTCTTAACACTTAGCGTAGGTACTATAGCTCAAGAACCAAAAAGAAATTAAGAACCATTCTCGCTCTACAATATAAATGCATCAGATTTATATTGATAGTCTGAGAATTGAGTTATTTACAGGCGGCGGTTTTAGAAACAATTTTAAATTCGACATTGGCTAGAACCACTTATTGTTAAAAAGTTTTAAGTACAGATTCGTGACCTACGGACCAAGGGCAACATTTTGAAAAAAGAATTGGCCCTCCGCAAGCAATGTTGTAGAGATTTGAATTTTCGGTCTAAAAAACTTTACACGCTCGTTACAAGCTGGGCATTGAGTGTAGAGTAAAATAAAAAAGACGGGCAACGAATTTCTTTAATATCTATCTATTAAAAAACCGCACCTCACAGATGTGTCTCGTTATAGCTGCAGAGGGGGACATATGCATGGGCCAGAAAAAATAGTTTTTGTAAGATAAAAACATAAAAAATTAGTTTTTTCTGACAAACCTAAACTCATTTTCATATCATTAAGTCGATTATATTGCTCAAGCTGGTCTCTGAGAGAGCATGCAATTTTTCAACCTTTTTTATTCTACAATACAGAAGGCGTTTTATAGTAATAATTCCATAGTAGATAAACTTGGCACCATAATAGCATTGAATGTCCCTTCTGCTTAGTTGGGTAATTCTGTCGGTCAGAGTAGGAATACAGAGGAGTTTTTAATTATTCCGTTTCAACGAGCTTAACGGAAAATACATTTAAAAAAAGTGAGGTCTTTTATATTATTACGATTCCATCACTATCCAACCCGCAGCTTAACAGTCTTTATGTACGCGAAAATCTTATCATCAACGCACACCTGGAATAGTCTAAAATTTTTGCGAGAAAGGTTACAGGCGCGGATTTAGAGGGAGCGTGAGGGAGCGGCCGCAACCCCTCCTGTCGTCAAAAATAGTTGGGTGCAATAGATAATGATGTCAATTTTTTGGATGATTTTTGCCATTTTATCATAGCTTTTCAAAATTTTTCGGTGCGGGTAGTACTCATTGATTACATTTATGACTTTCCTGACATTTAAAAATCATATTTTCACGTCGAAAAAGTAGTTATCGTACGGAGCAAGGATTTTTTACAGTTCTTACAATGATTTCGCGAGTATTATTTCCCCGCTTGTGCCGATTTCTGCACTTTTGCGCGGTTTTTGTAGAAAACTTTCGAAATTTTTCTACTTTTTCGGATCATAAATGATTCTATCAAGAGATGGCGAAACCCGTAACTTTGAGCAGAATGGGCTGATTTTTTTGTCAATTTTTGGCACTATTAGGAAAGCTTGGGGTTCCATCCCCCTGTCAGAAAATGCTGGATCCACCACTGTTAAAAAATAGAAATATTCGAAAAAAGACATAATTACTCTCCATTACTCTGCGGCGCGGAAATACCCAAAAGAAAATGCAATTTTCTAACAAAGAAGATGATCCAACATATTTTGGAGTATTACGTTGTCAATTTTTTATGGGATAATAGTTTTTATTGCGCTCCAATTAAAATCAAAAATCACTGCTTACGCTTTTGCAGAGTGTAAGTCAAAAACAATTCGCATTTTTAATTTGAAAATAATCAACATTTGCAGTCCTAGATTGCGGGTTTGTGCTGACTAATAACTTTGACATGGATTAAACGGCGAACACATCAAATTTTCGGTCGTTACAAAAGGTAAATTTGCAAGAAACTTATATTTTTTGTTAACTTTTGCCGTAATTTCGCACGATTTCGCACAAAAAATTTTCTCATTTGTCCGTCTGGGGCCTAGAGCATAAGGCGACTATAGATGGGCGGCAACCAATTCTGGGTGGGGGAGGGGAAAAGCCTGCCGAATTCGAGGGGTCGAGAAATTTTTTAGATGTCCGCCGGATTCTCGGGCTAGACACCCCAAGCCTGTGGGCGTGATCGTAATTCTGTGACGTCGTCGATTATGATAATTTTAAAGTTAAAAAACAGCTAAAAAATAGTCGCATGAGCGGAAAAACATTTTTCAAAGGAATCTGAAACAATTTTTCGAAAGTCTATTGAATTCTCGAGTCTTTAATCCCATCCCTAAACTGTGTGTTGTGCATATATGAATCCCCGAACAAAAATCGAAATTATTGGGCAATAAAAAACGAAAAAGTTTGGATTTATGAATTTTATTTTACTAAATCATTATCTTAGACCCCGTGAAAGTTACTGCCAAACGAGAAAAAATTATTTATTACGTAATGAGCATATTGTAGTATACCTTTCGATATCGTAGTTTGAACAGAGCAAATGTCGGTAGAATAAAATTAAAACAAGCGAAAAATAGTATTGCAGTTGACAGGCCGGTGTATTTTTGGGTGGATTCTTTTGCCTGAAATTTAAGCACACATTAATAAATCGCTAAATGCGCCCAATCGCGAGCTACGGTTGTCAGGTAGTCAGCAGCGCACGCATGATAAGCAGTCAAATTCTGGGAGGTCAGATGGAGGCAAATTGCCAAAAATAGCACCAAAAATTCAATTCTGGGGATTTATCGAATTTTGGGGGGTTCCGGATTATTTGACATGTTTCTAATGAATTTCAAGTAATTTTGCAAAACGACTCTTTATTTTTGTTCATTCTTGGCCCGTAAGAAAAAAAGTTTTAATATTCTGGTTCAGGCTGGTACCCAAGGATTTGACGGATACGAATAGCTAAAAAACGTATTTTATTGAAAAAATAGAATGAGAGTATTCTTTTAAAATTAAAACTACGTCATTAAGTCGGGCTAGCCTACACAGAACAAATTCAGAATTTTAATATCTGTCACAAAAATATCTGAGTTAGCTAAAATCAACGACAGTCCACTCTTCTTGGTGCGATGAAACATTTTGGCGAGAAACCAAGACTTTTTATACATTTCACCACAATTTTAAACATGCTCCTGCTGTAAAATTGTTGATTTTCTACTTCCGCTCGCAAATCAAAATTCGATATTCTCCATTTGTGCGTCTCTCATTCTTATCCTCGAGAAATAATGCGCTTTACTTTTTAACCTATTGAAAGATCAAGAACTGGTAGCCAACTGCTCTATTAAATGAATTATTCTCATAAGCACACCATGTTTTCGCAAGCTGAACATCTTTTATCCATTCTCAAAGTAAGATCAAGAACTCAGGACACTTATTTTATTTAATAAACCTGTAAGCTTCGTGTCAGGTAGTATATAAAAAATATAGAAATTTACATTAGATGTCAGGAATAGAACGAAATTCTTGATAATTCAAATAAGCTTTTGTGGGCCAAAATGACCTGAAAACTGCTGAAAGCACTTAAATAATGTTAAAAATAGGTTATTACGCAGCTTATGAGAATTTTTGAGGAAGATTTTCTATTTCCATTTCGCTTTCCGAAATTTCCCATTTTTCTATTCCAGGGGTAGTTGACACCCCAACCCCCATGTGCATGTTTGTTTACGACTCATTTGATTATAATACAAATTACGCTGTAAAAAATGGAAAATTTTGCATCTTTTTTTCGTGGTTTTTTTCTAATTTCATTTAAATTTAGGCTTTTTCGAGCCATTACATTGAAAACATCAACTCAATGAATTCGTAATAGCAATCACATAAAACGATCTCCCGCACCATATTATCAACGTGTTGCGTACATACTGTGGGCAGCAAGAAAATCTGGGGGATGCAAGATTTTTCAAAGGTCTAAAAATGGACTTAAAAAATGGTGGTATGGCGAAAGAAACACCATTTTTCGACGTTTCTCATCGAGCACTATTCATTGGCATCAAAAAATTGCAAAAAAAACGAAAAAAATTTCGAAAATTTAATTTTGGGGGGTATTTTGATTTCTGGGGGGTATTTTGGTTTCTCAGGGGGAGTGCATACTTCCCAAACCCCCCTACGCCCAGGTGTGGTTGCGTGTATAAAACAGAATCTTACAACAACCAAGTACTTTTTAAAATATTTTGACTGAAAAATTTTGAGATTTTAAAAGTAAATAATAATTTTAAGGTAAATATTGAAGTTTAAATCAAAATTACTGATATTTACGTACATGCGTATAATAAAAAAAATAAATTATAAAGATTGAAATAAACACACGAAAAAGTTAATTGAAAACTAGATCAACAAATAGATCAAATATCCTTTTTTCTTTATGCGTAATTGATTGGACGAGATAAACAGCATTTGTCTATACCTCTTGAGCAAAATTTTAGACTTGACATCAATTAAACGTAGTAATTCGCTCTGCATGCAGATTGGAACATATAAGGTAACTACTTAATTGAAATTAATTAAATATAATTGATTTAAATTGATTAAAAAATTTAAAATTACAGTTAAAGATAAATTTTATAAGTAATATTTTCATTTTTGATTTACCACGCTTACTTCCGGATCAATCAATAATTGCAGCAGAAGAACGCTGTCAATAATATCCAGCGTGACTGAACTGGCCAAATAACTTAGATACAATTGTCGAGGACTATTTAATTGCGAATAGTGATGGCTCAGAACCAAAAACAGAAAGACGACGGCCGAACAGGCAAGAATTAATTTCAAAAAATTTGGCCCGAATTGTTGCTCCTTGACGATTTTTCCGGCAAATAGGCTAACCATGGTGCCAATTTTGGCCGATAAGACGCACGAATAGGCCAGCCAAGCCAAAAAGGCGAATTTTACGTTGGAATCGTCCTTGCAATGCTCTTTCATGCATTTCCTACTGTAAGCTATGGCCAACCAAAGCAACCATATCATTATCACAACGACGAGTATATCGGCCAAAATCCAAAATAACCAAAATTTGCTGTTCGTGTAAAATACGAAGTAGTAATCCAAGAGACCCGACTGGCTAACGACGGTTAGTAGGCAGAGAAAAAAGGATATTAGCTCGAATGACATTTGAACTTTCGACAAACTGGGTACCACGCCCATTGTTCCGATGGGAATTGGCCCAAAATTAAATGCTAAAATGTAAAAGCCTTACACATGTCAAATTATTCATACGCCAGAGTGAATGCGGCAAAAACACATGCCTACATATCATGGAAATGCCACAAATATTGAAATAAAAATCTTATATGTTAAATTTTAAATATTATTTAAAGAAATTTAAAATTGTTTCTTCATTTTCTTAATTCTCAGAATTTCATAAAACTTTATAAAGGTTTTTATTTTTTATTTCCGTAATGAAAAACGAAAGCCGATTTCCAATTTAAAATGCACATGATCGGTCTGAGGACTGAATCTAATCTGAAAATGTCAGTCAAAACTGAAGAAGTCCAAAATTTTAAGTTTATCGAATTTAAAAGTCTGCAGATTATTTCGAGCAATTTTGCAAGTAAAATTTGGCTTACCCGGTTTTCATCTCAGCTTTGTGTATATTTAACGGAATTTGTTCGTTATTCGCCCAGCCATGAATGCAGAAAAAGCAAAATACACACAAATGCTTTCGTTTCTACCATAAAATCTGCATGAACCACGATTAATTAATTCAGATTTGGTACGATAGACACAATGCAATCTGCTCATTTTTCATTCAGAAAAAATTTAGAATGCCGGACAATGTCAGCCAATCACACATGACCTGGGGAGTCTGAGTGCCCTAGCATCCGAATGACCCGAAAATTCGGCAGATCTCGCAGAATTACATTTTCCAATGTTTTTTTAGTTTTTTTTGCGATTTTATAATGCCAACAGATAAAGCTCGATCGAAGAAATGCAAAAAAATTGTTTTTTACTCGTATCATCAATTTTTTGGCACTTTTTAAAACTTTGAAAATCGTCGGAGCCCGAAATTTGCTTCTCTCGGCATTTCTAACCTACTAATTTTGTTTTTTTCCCACGAAAAAGGAAGGGTTTTGACGTTTTTCAAGGTGGAATACGTCAAATTAGCTATTTGTCCGTCTATTTTAGGTTGCCATGCCACTAAAATTGCATGGGCTATCGATTTTTAGCAAAAATAAAGCCTCTGTAATTCGCCTTTGTGATTCGATGAAATTAAAAATTCTAATAAGTGGCATATCCGATCACCAGAGCCTAAATCAACGTTTGAAAGCAGTTTTCCGTGAAATCTATAAGCGAAAAATATAAGCTGAATGCGTAATCGTAAATGCAGCTAACATAAGCGAAAGCTTCAGCTTGGAAAGTGGCGTTTACGTAGCCACGACATCAATAGATGTAGGTAGTATATAAAATGTTTCTGGAAACGTACAACGTAGGAAAATCGATTTGGAAATGCATAATGCCTGTTTAGTTTAGTTTTATAAAGTGAGAACGGAACTAGTGGATTTACTGCTGGACTACTGTGGGCAATGCAAATATACACATACGTAGAATAAATAATCAAAGAATGTATTCTGCCATATTGGTACACTCAGTTTTGAGATTTTTCTCAGTGCACTAGAAAAAAACAGCAAGCTGGGTGTATATACTTCTGGACAATTGTCCGAGGTCAAGGGTCAAGGCTAGCTGCATACAACCTAAACTTACATACGTACTAGCGATGTTATTAAGGACAAGTATCTATAACCTACCTACCTCTTTTCTCCGAAATTTTTGCATTGCAGGTGTGCTTTATATAAGGCATCTTTATGCAAATTTCATAAAGTATCCGCTTACAAACAATTATTGCCTGTTTTGGCGGTTATTTTTCAATATTCAATCAAGTACCACCTGAAAAACAGTGAATTTTCTTATTCAAAGAAGTCAGAAGCGTAGCGATTTGTAGCGTACGTACATAGAACGAGGGCTTAAACCCATTCCACGAAATGTGCATCTCATCATGTCGATGAAAATAATCGTTTGACCAGACAGGATGAAGGGTTGGAGAAGCCTAGATCGGGAAAATGTAAAAATTATTGGAAAATCGAAGCAAAATAAAGGCCAAAAATTTAGGAAAATTAAAAACTTTCTACAAAAATGCTCGAAAATGATTAGAATTGTGGACTGATGCTGGAAATGTATTCAGCCTGAGCATCACTAAGAACGCGAAAAATCTTGGGGCAACTGCTTGGTTATTATGCATCGCAGTGACTCAAAAGGTCGAATCGAATTCGCTTCGAGCTTATTTCAGTTATCAACAGGCATGCATCGTAGGTGGACGGTACCAAAGTTCTGAGGGGGAGGGTTGCAAGATTTCTTCAAATGTCAAAAAATGGCCTTAAAAATGGTGTTGTGGCGAAAAAACACCAGTTTTCAGCGTTTCTCATCAACCACCATTCTTTTGCATCAAAAAATTGCGAAAAAAACAAAAAAAATTTCAAAAAATTGAATTCTGGGGAGTATTTTGCTCCTGAGGGTATTTTGGTTTCTGTGGGTTGCATACCCCTCTCCCCAACCCCTCCACGATCAGGTATGACATGCATTCAATATTTGTTATGAAAAACAACAAACAACATAAAGTTAACTCAAGATTTCGTTCAGAGTTTTATTTGTCGTTCCGTTTTTATTCTTTCCTATTGTTTTTATTTGCTTATATTATTTTTGTACTATTATATTATTTTTATATTATTTTTATACTATTTTTATACTTTTATACTATATTATTCTTTATACACCATTTTTCAACGTGTCTCATCGAGCACTATCCATTGGCATCAAAAAATTGCTGAAAAACAAAAAAAATTTCAAAAATTGAATTTTGGAGGTATTTTGGTTTCTAGGGGTATTTTTTCTGGGGGTATTTTGGTTTCTGCTTCCGCTGCACATGTATGAACATGTTTGCTTATTATTTTTGAAACGCGTGCATAGTCGTCAGTCTATAAGAATGAATCAAGAAGACTTTGAATAAAGTGTGCATGTTGTTATCCAAAAATGATATATTATGGAACTAAAATAAGTTTTCGACGATATGCGGCGACGGAAGAATGATAAATAAATCCTTTGATTGATTTTAACAGATTCCATCGGCGGATGTTAACGCATGTAAATCAATCATTATATTGATTCCATTTTGCGTTTTTCCCGCATAACACGTCCGATTTCCCTATTTTTATGCAGGAAAATATTCTTAAACTTAATTCGTCATTGTTATTTGTGCTCTTTTCTTATGTTAGCATATATGTAGTATATTTTTAGAGAATTTTATAAATTATTTGCGATCTGGATTAAATTAATACCGTACACTTTTCTATATTCAGACTTAAAGGAAAATTTTTTATAATGTTGCACGTTTTCTCTATTTTCTTTAACGATTGCAGATCGTCTAGCGCCTGAATTCTCGCTGAATGGGCGCTCAAAAAACTTTAGCTGTAAAAGAAAAGCGCTGACAAAATTTATCATCAGGTTAAAAATACCGCTTTCCGATATTTCATATCGAACTACATTTTATTGGCATCAAAGATGGCTAGAACAAAAAAAAATTTTGGAAATATGCCTTGAAATCTGAACGGCCCAGATAAGAAATGCATGTGCGTGGTGGGGCTTTTAGACCATTCCCCTCCTTGAATGAAAAAATGAATAATTTTCTGGCTGGAAATCATGAGGCAAACTAAAGTTAAAAAATGACGAAAATCGAAAATTTCCCTTAAAAAGAATAGGTAGCGTCTGATAGGGACTATAGATTAACATAGTTTGTGCGCTATTTTAGCATTATACCAGTTTTGGAGGTCGGTTTGGCCCAAAAAAGCTCAGTATTGACCCGTCAGACTGTCCATGCTACACATTCGTTGTCCATCAGAGGCCCCCACAGCCATATGCTGGTAATCTCTTATTAGTTTGATACGCATTCTGTAAATATATTTCGTAGCTTCAAACCTGAAATGTTCCTAAAAATGCGAAAGGTGAATGTAAAATAAGTCCACGCTTCAAAAACAATTATCCGCGACTTGTGAAAATATGCATACGTTAATATTTTTATAATAAAAAAGTAATTTAAAATATGATTTTGTTTTGAAAATGGAAAATGGCTCCTTGAGTTTGTTTCTTAAACTACCTGCTTAGCAACGATATGCCTTGAAGTTAATTTAGTTGCTTTCCATTCCAGATCCGCTTTTTATGTATAGTAATTATTTCTTGGACTTTTATACTGGGACCCTTGGCACCTTTTTTAAAATTAGCTCAGGCGTGGAAAAGCAAGAAGTTAATATTAAAAAGTTTCCAGTTTCTTTCGCATCAATAAGAAAAAGTTCTGCTCCAATTGTATTCATATGATAAGAAGATACGAAAAACGTGAATATTCAATTATGTAGCCCATCCGGATTACTATTTGTCCCGTTGTAGCCCACACATAATTTTAACACAGGTACTTAACAGCAGTTGGTATAACATTCTGTATTTAATCGTCCTATTTTTATTATACCAGGAATATAATATTATGATTCAAAGCTATAAGAAAGCTTTTGATCTTGGTTCAATAAGCGCAAGAACTTCATACGTAATTACGTGGCTTATACGCACTCAAGGCACAAAATTTTGTTTTCGGTTTTTATGAATTATTATTCGTACATTTTTAAACTATATTTTTGTCTTATTTTAATGTTTCCATGTATTTTTCCTTCATTTTTGATCTTATTGATGACTTTACATTATTTGATTCTAGTATGGCGCCCAGATGTGTTCCGAATCTACAGCCAAAAAAGTTTTATTTAGAATTTTATTCGATGTACTTTACGATGCGTAATGATTTAATCTCTAAGTAATGCGTTTAACCACGTGACCTTCATTTTAAGGGATAATATTCAATAACGGCTACCCGAAAATTTCGCAATATCTCTATTTCTGCCACGAATTTCAATAAAGCATTTATTGCTTTTTGTCCTGGCGAGAAGTTCCTCAATCCCCCAAAACTGTAGCTATACATTCTCCAGTTTCAGCCTTTATCAACTTTTATCCCAGGGACCTGCTCGAGAATGGCGCCCCAGAACAATAGACTCGCTTTGGCTGCGTGTTTATTGCTACTATTCTTATGCACAATTCATGCCAGACCGCAAAAGTTAGTAGCTTACATATATTATTGAGCACAGTCGAGTGGTGAAAGAGTCAAGTATTCAAACCAGTATTTATCAATCAACTTCTTAGAAGAAACCTGACCATACATGAGTGTGGTTTCTAAACCCCAGAATTTAAAATACCACCCGAAGATTACGATTATATCTCTGAGAACAAATTTTATGTGGTCTTCTTGCTATTTAGCCCCTTCAGACTCCTGAATTTGGTCATTGCCCATGTATTAAGCCGAACCTTCTGACGGACAAGCATTACAATCGAAATATACGATGTACTGCAATTATAGAATATTTTTTATTTATTTTATTTTGATTCACTACGCCTCGTATGAGTCATTCAAATGAAGCGATTGTTTTCAAGCGTGGATAAGCCATTCACTCGTTTAAGCGGCAGTCGCGTCTATTGCTGAAAGTAGTTAGTATAAATTCGTATAATTCAGATATGTGCTGGAATTCAGGGTTGTAATAACGTAATGGAGTTTTCTGGGAAAAATGAGACAAAACCAAGAAGGCCTCTAAATTTCCAAAGTGTAAAAACTATTCCAGATGGTTCCTTAATTTTTGTGAAATTTAAACATTCTAAATTCGATAACAAGGTCAATTAGCTCAACAAATATCTTTGGATACCCCACGAGGGCCAATCAAGGACCAGCCATGCACCTGTGAACTTCCCAGAGCCACCCTCAACATGCAAGGGAGGGTTTAAGTAACACTTTTTTAGATTCTTTAGAGCTTACATGAGATAAAAGAACCAAAAAAACCAGCGTTGGAAGTATAAATTGCTTAGTTCCCTGCTCAATTTTTCCCGAAAAAGTTCTCGATACAGAAAATGCAAAAGTTTACGTATACATACATACATATTAGCTTTCTGGATTTCGTCATCACTGGCGAGTTTCTAAGGCTCGCCGTGAAATGCTTTGAATTATTTTTCTATTCACTATTTGTTGAGCGAATGCTTTTGCCAGCTTTGGATTGCAATCAAAATGAAAATATGTTCCGTTGGCTGCAATTCTCGTATTTCGAACACGTGGGATTATGTAGGTATAAGAGAAGTGGCGGATCCAGGATTTTCTGACAGAAGCGGAATCCCAAATTTTCCTAAGAGTGTCGGAAATTGTCCGGAAAATTCGTGCATTAAGCTTTCGAAATATCGGTTTTTCGCCGTCTTTTGATGAACAGATCTGAAAAAGTTAGAAATCTCCGAAAATTCTATGAGGCAAAATGTGCGAAATTAGACCGAAAAACGGCGCTAAGCACCGAAAAAATGCTCGAGAATTTATTTTGAGAATCAAAAAAATCATTTTTCTGTATATAAACAGCTCTTCTGGCGTAAAAATAGTTTTTAGAGAGCCGAGAAAGTCAGTGTGGGCATAAATCGCATTGGCGCATAGAAAGACTTTTCGATAAGTAGAAAACCGGCAAAAAATATTCGGAAAGAAATTTGAAAAACCTTCAAAAAAATGACACCGCAAGATAAGCATCAAAATGAAAAGTCTTCCTAGCTTCGACGTTTTGGCCCATAACATTTTTATGTTTTTCCTAGATCGCCGTCAAATAAAACAAAAATGATGGACATATGTATAGCACCGTCGGCTGAGAAAATAGACGCGTGCCACGTTTTCGTCATCGTAATCGACGCTGGAAGCAGTGGGACACGCTTATACACGTTTGAGTTCAAGCGACTAACAAATGGTTAGTGCTATAAGGACATATGCGCGTGGGGTCTGGGGGCCTAGACCCCCAGAATGAAAAAATGGGTAAAAATTTTCTCGGTAAAATGAGGCAAAATGAAGGCGAAAAAATGATGAAAATTGAAAATTTTTCTCAAAAGCGCTTTACATTGACCGGAAACTGTATAATAACGTATCTTTTTGAGGTCATTTATGGAGTCATTTTGGCCCAAAAAAGCTCAATTCTTGACCCTTCCCTCAGGTCGGCCCTGCTGTGCATCTATGGCTATAACCAGATGAACAGAAAAGCGTTGGGAGTCTAGATAAGGCCTATCTCCTGAAAACCGGGACAATTGTTGGGTAAAATGAGACAGAATGAATTGGCCAAGAATAAAACCAAAATCATAATTTTTAGCAAAACTGCTTGAAATTGATCAGAAACTGTGAATAAAAAAGTTTTCACGCTTTTTAGCATTTATATTGATTTTCGGAACCGTTTTGGCTCTAAATCTCCATATGGTAATTGACGCCGATCCTTTGACGAAACAAGCTATGCATGCATCTATGGTAGTAAACAAACATGTAGGTACCTATGGCAATGATTTGTGACCCCCAAAAATTTTCTGTCAATGTTTCTGCTTAAAAAGATGAGTACATGTCAATAATTTGACTTGCAACGGTTCAGACAATGTTCTTTCTCCGTTGAATATAAATGAAACATAAAAAATTCATTAAAATACAACTTGAAAAGTCAAAAATAGTCATCTGACGTCGCGTGAAGCTCCAAAAAATTAATGCTTTTGAACTAGTAGACTGTTAAAAAAATTAAATTAATTGTATAAATTAAAATAACATTTTGTTTTTTGAAGCCTTTTTATGTTTATGACACTTTTGTCGTCGTGCATAGTTTTTGAATATTTATGACAAATTTTTTTAATATTAATATGTATCATCGAAATTTTAGCTTAAAAAACGAAAAATGAAATTTAATCAAAAATAAACTCTAAGGTTTCTTAAAACAGCGCAAAATTTCTTAATTTCTTTTGGAAAATCAAAAAACATTAGGGTTTGATGAGCAAAAACGTCAATAATTCAGCTCTGAAGTCTTCCACATTAGAGGCTTGGATTTTAAAAATCTAAAACCTTCTTCCAAATGTGTGGTCAGCATCATACATGAGCGACTAAATACAACAGGGTCTGAAAGGAGCGAAAGTCCAAAAAATCGCAAAAACGTACTAAAAATTTAATTCTCGGGGTCCATCAATTTTGAGGGTTTGCTGGATTCTAGGAACGGGAGAATCATAGGTAGGCAGTACAAAATTCTGGGAAGGGGGTGCATATTTCAAAGGTCAAAGAATGGTCTTAAAAATGGTGGGGTGGCAAAAAAACACAATTTTTCAAGATTTCTCATGGAGCACTATCATTTGGCATCAAAAAATTGCTAAAAATACTGAAAAATTCCAAAATATGAATTCTGGGCGGATATTTTGGTTTCTAGTGGGTAGAGGGTATCCGCCCTCTGAAGGAGGTGCTTACTTCCAATCCTCCCTCCCCACGCCCACGTGTTATGAGAACGTCTAAAACTCTAAAATATAAAATACTCATTCCCACCTGTGGTCAGCAGCGTTCAAGAGGCTTAGCATCATAGGTGGGCGGCACCAAAGTTCTCTGTGTGTGTGTGGGGGGGGGCTGCAAGATTTTTTCAAAGGTCAAAAAATGGCCTTAAAAATGGTAGTATGGCGCATAAATACCATTTTTCAACGTTTCTCATCGAGCACTATCCATTGGCATCAAGAAATTGCAACAAAAAAAAATTTCGAAAATTGAATTCTGGGGGTATTTTGATTTCTGGGGGTATTTTGGTTTTTGGGGGATGTATACCCCCGAAACCCCCATGCCCAGGTATGGCCAGAATTCCTCAACTTGCAAAAACTTGCGTAGACCAAAGTTATTTATTCGAGGCTAAATGTCTAATTTTCAGAGTTTATTCATCTATACTGTCGATAGTCCGACCTTCTCGTTCTGCACGAAAAAATTGTCAGATATCGAATAAGAAGATTTTTCATGGTTTTTCTAGTGTCGATTTTTTGCATTTTGAATATTTTTCATATTTTCAAGTTATATGCTCTTTTTGCTTTCAGAAGAATAATAAAACGCAGCAAACAGTGAAAAATTAGCTGAGTACTTATTTCTGCCACTTCGTCTACCATGGTGATAAACAGAGGCAAGAAAATATCCTGGCAAAAAAGAATAAACAGGAGAAGTCGTCAAGATTAATTGCTAAAAATTAGTTATATAACCCTAGAAAGGATAAACTGGAAATTTTTGCGAAAAAAGCCAAAAATAGATTTAAATCAAAGTTTTTCTACAAATTTGCTCTTGAAACTGACTAGAAACTGTAAATAAATCATAGGTTTTTCCCCAGCATTTATATCCATTTTTCAATGTCGATTGGCCTAGACCGGCTGAATCACTCCGCAGATCAGCCACGCTTTGAATTTCGTTTGTTCTTGCAAAATTTATCAGAAAATTTACGGCAGAATTGGGGTAAAAAAGGCTGACGAATCCATGCTCTTCAAATATCGATAAAAAAGCGGATAAAATTTATTTTTGAGGTTTTCTTTAATGCTACACACTAGCTTCAAGGTGGCCATAGCTGAGGAAAGCTCCGAATTTAAAGTTTTTTTCGACGATTGAATCTCAAAAAGCAGGCACCTACATGGAATCGTTTGGCAAATCATAATGTGCACCCACCAACCCAGGACCATTCAAAAATGTGGCGGCTGTATAAATAAGGCAGCAAGATTCAACATTTCAGCGTGATTTGATGCTAAAATGAATTAAAGCCTAGCTTTTCTTTAAGGTCAATAATTCCGATTGAAACCTTGTTTCGAATAGCTTAACATAAGTTTATCACAACGTGTATCCTACCGATCATTTGCGCTCTAGTCGAAACTAAAGATTGCTTTTTGGGGAAATTCAGATATGATTACCCAGGAAGCACACATGAGTTTAGTTTCAATTTCATTTACCTTTTAGGTCAGCTTTAAGCCATAATTCAGACTGTAAAGATAGCATGCTGATCTAAGCCTGGTTCAATCCGGTCTCAATATGTTGGGCTTGAATCAGGCATATTTAATTCAAATCTTGAAACATATGACGGCAAAATAGATACTACATATGTATACTTCAATCTAGTCCGGGTTTAAGCCAGGTTTAGGCCAAATAGTATTCAAATTAAATGTCGATAAACGCAGCTCTCAAACGATCTACGTAGCCTCTTGTTGAACTTTTGACGTTTGGGCAAAATTTTAAAATTTGCTAGAAAGATTATTTTTAATGCTGAAGAATAGCTCGGAGGGTTTAAATACAAAATTTCGCGCAGTCAGTGAGACTAACCAGAATTTTAAATGTTTTTCTATGGTATTTTTGGGTGTCCGCCGAAGTTGTGGTGGCTTTACAATTAAACAGATTTAGACCCTGAAATTTTGACGCATACAGTGTTGAGCTCAGTGGACAATAAACTAAAAAAACAAAAAAATACGGCCGATTATGTCGTGACAAGTGATTTTCCAATAATAGACGAATAAAGGGTGCTGGCGAACATTTCGCTTAAGATTTGTATATGTCGTGTATTGTTTTAATACCTCAAATTTTATACATTTTATTCTGAATTATATTCAGTGCATCTTTAAAATGATTACTATTCAATGATGCTAACTTATGCCATAAAGAGGAGGGAGAAAAAAGAAAAAAGCGAGAAAATAACAATCGATGAATGACATTTATAAGTCATTTCCCCTGAATTAACTTCCATTTCTTTTCGACTTTTTCATAAATCTCGCGAAATCGGATAGTCGTTAAAAATGAAATAAAAAGCTGTTTGTAGACGCGAAATTTTGATGAATAACAAATCAATAAATAAAAAATTGGCATTTATTTAATGTGACTTTGCGTTGAGAAAAAAGTGGTTATAATTACAACGTTTTCTCCAAATGTCCTTTTGCTAAAATTACCCTAAAAATAATAGTCTAGTCATTGAATTTACCAATGTCGCAAAATTTACCGTCCGTCTTAGAATTTGATTCAGAATTTCCGAACGCCGGCTTGGCCCACTCGAATTAATAGACTCAGAGCAGAACACCCAATGCTTTCTTGTTTTTTGATTTTTCCATTTCTGTGCGATGGATAATTTTATAGCATTTTTCATTCCATACAGGATCGCCTTTCGTACTGTCTGGCAGTCAACAAATAGAGGAGAAGCCCGGCCTTTCGTCCTACGCAAATAATGCGACTGGAGTAAGAGAATTAAAATTGATCCGAATGAAACTTTCAAATATGATAAAAAACATCGAAAAAGGAAATTTTCTGAAATTTTTGAACTTTCAAAGAACCGCTTTAAGATTGATCAAAATATCGTATTTATCAACTATTCCAGAACTGAAATTAGGAAAAATTGGTTTGGTTTCATTATATCACGAAACTAGACGCTCAGACTCTTTAAACTCTTTTATTAATAAGTTAGAAAACACCAACCTAACAGCTTTTGCCGGGGGCAATTCAAATGGCATCACTGTTCAAGTGACCTGCTGTAGGACATAATATTAATGCGTTTTCCTCCTATTTTGTATCGTTTTTTATCGTTTTTTTACTACTTTCTGCATAACACGTGTTTCTACTAAATAAATACTTCTGGGTGATGGTGCTGGCCATTTAACGGAGGGGTACGCGGCTTCGATGTTTGGGCTAAGAGGGCAAAAAATGATCTAAGGGTGGCCGGAAAAAATAAGTTTTTCCAAAGATTGCGCGGGTTAGAGAATAATGTATTATAAAATATTAATTAAATATTCGCTCATAAGAAGTAAACCGTACCTTTAGGGTAAAACGAGCGTCGAGAAGCTGATTCGACAGGCTGAAAATATAATACCAAAAGAAGCCAAATTGTACACACCTATAACGCTAAAAGCAACGGCTGGCCTGAGATACTTGGAAAAGAATCAATCGGACGATATACTAAATCAAGTTAGTTAGCTTTATGGAATTAAGCATACCTGGGCGTGGGTGTTGGGGGGGTATGCAATCCCCCCAGAGACCAAAATACCCCCAGAATTCACTTTTTTAGATTTTTTTGTTTTTTTCGCAATTTTTTAGATGCCATTGGATAGTGCTAGATGAGAAACGTTTAAAAATGGTGTTTTTTCGCCATACCATCATGTTAAAGGCCATTTTCTGACCTTTGAAAAGATCTTGCTCCCACGAGAACTTTGGTGCCGCCCACCTATGAAATTAAGTCGTAAACGGGAATTGTTTTGTTTTTCGTTTACATCACAAATGGCTCTTGCAGGGGACACTAAACGTCATAAATTTTCATGCAGTCATTAAAATAAATCGTCTAATAAATAATTACTCATAATATTCAATTATATTAATTTTATTATTAATCATACTAATTACCTATTAATTTATTAAGCTTTGCGCATTTCGATAAATAATGTTGAAAATTGGATTTGTAAATTAAAATGGATGAAAATCAAACTTCTTTATGCAAATTTAAAATATCGACCGTAATACATACATTTTGGCCGTTGCTGACCATCTAAGAAAGGCTAAACATTCGATTCTGGGGAAGTTCCGGAATTTAGGGTTTTTTAAATTTAGGAATTGGACCTCACCCTGATCCCCCTCCAACTCCTTTCATAGTAAGAGCCCAACAATGCACGGAGGAGAAGGGTTTGTGGGTCTGGAACCTTCATAGGAAAAGGATGGGAAATTTTCTGGGGAAAATAAGACAAAACAGAAACCAAAAATAAATGAGAATGAAAATTTCTTTGAAAATTGCTTGAAATTGACTAGGAACCATAGAGTAACGTAGTTTTAACGATATTTTAGCATTTACTCAAATTTTGAGGTCAGTTTGGCCCTACAAATCTCAAGAACTGATCCCCAGGTCGGCCATGCTTCGCATTTATGATGGCAAGCATACATGGGCGTAAGGGGTTTGGGGGTATGCACCCCCTAGAAACCAAAATACCCCTAATGAAAAACTCTAGCACCCCCCCCCAGAACTTTGGTGCCGCCCACCTATGGTGGCCAAGCAAGTCGCTTCGCAGCAAGTTTAGCATATTTTCGCGTAGACACGAGAAGCTATTGAAAATTCCGGATTTTTGTTCAACGACGAATCAGTTTCGTTGATGAGTGGCGAAGACGAAGGAATATATGGATGGCTGGCGGCAAATTTTCTCAAATCTAAATTGGGTCCTTTGAGCAAGGAATTACAAACTCGTGAGCTGAAATTTTGTCATTTTTTATCGCTCCAAAATAAATATTTCTGAAATTCTTTTCTAGTCGATAATAGTAGTTTGCCCCAGTCGGAAACGCTTGCCACCTTTGACCTCGGAGGGGCTTCGACGCAAATTACGTTCCTGCCCAAAGACCCTAAAACGATGCAAAAAGCTCCAGCAAAATACATAACTGGGATTCGCTTTGGAGGCAAAATTATGGAATTGTATACCCACAGGTACGAGTATGAATATTATGCATTCATACATTTTAGTTATAATTTATAATTATAATCCAAGCCCAGTTTGTCCTCCTGCGCCTCACATAAATTTTAATTCTTCATTAAACGGAAGTTTTCAGTAAGGGCAGTTTTAGGTACACTGTATTGAAATAAGGGAAAGTTTATGTTTCAATTATATTGTTCACGCTAATCTTGACTTTTAAAGCCTTTTTCGATCAAAATTCAAAGAATCGCTGTAAAAATTGTAAAAAATAACGAAAAATGATTAAGAAAACTATGATTGAAGATAAAAAGTGAAAAATTAATATTTTGAAAATAGCGCACCAAAAATTTTCTTTATTTTGCTCCAGTAAGTAGAACAAGGGATCTAGTATAAGTAAGTTTAAAGTAAGTTTAAAGTAAAATGAGTTTTTTTTAATTTTTTTCTAAAGCAGTAAGTTTACACCGTAAGTTAATCAATTTTGCCAAATTAGTACAATAGGCTTATAGCTATCTCCTTGTAAAGTTTGGTTACTGTAGCTTATATGGATCGGCTAAAAAGCACCGGGGGGTAAATTGTATACTAGATCCAGAACAAGTATAAAACACAAAAATAGTGGACGGTTCAAGGGTAATATGAATCCGCTGAAATAGGCTTGTTACAATATTTCCGTTAATGATGATAACCTATTACACTTTATCATAGATGAATAAATTTAACTTTGACTGACAAATTTTTACAGGATATAATTTGATGATTTCAAATTTTAGAGAAAAACATTGCTTTGCAACATCTAGTCTGTCGAAAAGCTAAATTGCGTACGTTTTTCTGGAAAATTTACCGTATTAGATGCACTTATTATAGGTCTTCACATGTTCGGGAAACTTCCACTGAATAAGTTTTTTTATGAAATTAGGCATAAAAACCTACAAGAGTTGTTCTTGAAAACTTCAAAAATTAAAAATGCTTATCCTTTTAGGGTCTGTAAAAAGGTTGAATGTTAGTTAAACTTTAGAAATTTTTTAATCGTTTATAAATGTCACAGTTATCTTGGCAACGGCATAGAGGCTGCCAGAATTGAAAGCGTCAAAATGGCAAATCCCAATGCAAAAGATATCTACCACAGCTCGTGTTTCCCAGCGGAACACGAATTTCAGTGGACGTATCGTAGAGTCGCATACAAAATAAGGTAAAAAATATTATTTTGAGTAGAAGTTGTATGCGTAGGTGGGCGGCACCAAAGTTCTAAGGGGGGGGTGTCAAGTTTTTTTCAAAGGTCAAAAAATGATCTTAAAAATGGTGGTATGGCGGAAAAACCACCATTTTTCAACGTTTCTCATCGAGCACTATCTATTGGCATCAAAAAATTGCGAAAAAAACAAAAAATTTCAAAAATTGAATTCTGGGGGATATTTTGGTTTCTGGGGAAGGGGTGGATGGTTGCCCCCTCCAAACTCTCACGCTTAGGTATAGTTGCATGTACGTATTACCTTTCCTCAACCACTTTAGTTCTTAATTCAGTTTCCCTCTTTCATTCTACTGTGAGAAAATTTTGAATGACATCACAACAAAAATTCATTGGAAGTTTGTCCCATAAAAAAGCAAACCATAGCAAAATTACTTGACTTTTTATGCTGCTTTGACAAGCACAGATTTGCAGAAGGCTAGGGGCGCCCCCTGTCGTCCAAAATAGTTGGGCGAAATAGAGAGTAATGTGTATTTTTTGATTATTTTAGGCATTTTTTCTCACAATTTTTAAGATTCCGGGTAGTAATCCTTTACTCACTTGCTTGCAGCTCTAAAATCTGTTATTTTTACGTTAAAACAGTATTTTATGTTCAGAACATTGACTTTTAAGTTCTTACAATGATTTCTCGAGTATTTATCGGTGCTTCACGCTGATTTTTCGCGCTAATTTTATGCGTTGTTTTCGTAAAAAAACTTTTCGGAAATATCAAACTTTTTACGGATCACAACAAAACTGATTACTGTCTATCAAAAGACGACAGAAGACCGATACTTTAAGCGCATTTCACAATTTTTTTGGATAATTTTCGACACTATCAGGAACATTTGGGGTTTCGCCCTCTGTCAGATAGCCTGGATTCGCGACACTGCCCTTTTATAATCGTCATTTTCAGTACAAAATATAGGTTTTTCGATTTAATCAAATGAACTGTAAAAGACTTTAAGCTTGAGACATTTTACGGTGGAAAGATCGTAAACAGTGTTTTTCCAATGTGGCTGCCTGCAGGTCGCCATATTAAAATCCTTAATTCCTTACTGAATTATAATAGCTTAAAAGCGTTTTTTTGGAATTTCCGAGTGTGTGCTGGGACATTAAATAATGTACAATGCAAAACGTGTAGTCCGCTTTAGGGCAGCCATATTCGAAAAGGATTAAAATGAAAAAATGATGAATTTTCGAAAATCTTCGAAAATGCCGTGACAATATTGGCCTCATTTTACGGCTTCAATTTTTACTTTTATTAATTTTCCTATTTAGTAATATTTTACTTTTATTTAATGTTTTATTTATTTATTTTATTTATTATGTCATTTTGCATTAAATTCTATTTGTTAAATCTATATACGAACAGACCAATGTTTATCTACTTTTATCTTTACTTTCATTTTTTATCTTTACAGCGGCAATGCCAACTATGGTCTCGAAAGCTGCTACAAGGAGCTGGGTGCTTACATAACGAAAAGCAAAATTGACCCTCCGCCCGAATTACCGGCTCAGTCGACTGTACTGATCCGAGGATATTGGTTTATACCGTCGAAAGCCACCAATAGAATGACTATCAATGAATATAATCTGACAAGATCGGAATTTAACGACTTGGCAAAACAGGGTAACTAATCTAATATAAGGCTGTGCCAAGAATCTTATTTTTACTTATTGTTCTTTTTAAAATCTTTTATTTATCTTATCATTATTAGATGTCTTTATTGTTTAGATGAGGTCGATGTATTGTTTATAAATTTACTTTATTGTGCTATGTACCGTACTTATGTGACTTCAGATTTAATTTTTTATTTTATTTTATTCATTGTATTTAAGTTTTCAAGAGTACCAAGCGTAGGTGGGCAGCATCGAAATTCTGGGGGTAGGTGAAAAAATTTTCAAAGGCTAAAAAATTTTCATAAAAGTGGTCGTATGGCGAAAAAACACCATTTTTCGACGTTTCTCATCGAGCACTATCCAATGGCGTCGAAAAATCGCTAAAAAAGCAAAAAAATTCAAAAATTGAATTCTGGGGGAGGATATTTTAATTTCTGGAGGGGGTATCCCAACTTCTAGGAGGGTGCATACCCCAAACCCCACGCCCATGTGTGGTACCAAGTGTATTTCTCATTTTTTACGTAAAACGATGTTAAATTACGTTTTAGCGTACACATAAAATTATTTAGCGTGCAGTAGAAAGAAATTTGACAAAGAAGAATTTGAAAATTGGCGCTGCTTCGACTTGAGTTACATAACCGCCCTCTTAACGGCTTACGGTATTCCATCTGAAAAGAAACTTCTGGTACGTCGCACGAGATTTAATGATAAAGCTGAACGAGGACAACGTTTCAAATATGAAATTTTCATACTTTAGAAGAAATTTTTGAAGTATTATTTCCAGATATTCAAAGTAAAAAACGCTGTAAAGCAGCTATTGTCAGATAAATTTTTTTCGTCGAAAGTTATTACTAAATCTAAAACTATATTTTCGCATGTTTAAAAAGATGGAATTTAAGTTTTATAGACATATTGTGAGGCCATACAAAAGGCATTAAAGCGCATTGATTTGCACCTCGTTACCAAACATGCACTTGGGTTCTGGGTTATAGATGAGACGTGCACGTGGGGCGAGGGGGCTCAGGGGTGTCTCTAGACCAGACATGCACGTGGGGGATGCGTTTGAGAGGGTCTAGACCATAGGTGGGCAGCACCATAATTCTGGGGGTGCATGATTTGTTCAAAGGTAAAACAAATAGTCCTAAGAAGGGGGTATGGCGATAAAAACACCATTTTTCGACGTTTCTCATCGAGCACTATCCGTTGGCATCAAAAAATCGCGATAAAACAAAAAAATTTTCAAAACTTGAATTCTTTATTTCGGTTTGGAGGTATTCGGCCTTCTGGGGGTTGCATACCATCTCAACTAACCCACGCCCATGTGTGGTCCAGAACCCAGAATGGAAAATTAAAAATTTTGTGGGGAAAATGGGGCAAAATGATGAGCCAGAAAACGGATGCAAATTGAAAATTTTCTACAAGAATGCTTCAAATTGGCTAGAAACTGCTGTAACAAGTTATTAGCGCAATTTTATCGCGTATACCAGTTTTTCGGGCCATCTAGCCCAAAAGGCTAAAATGTTGACCCCTGGCCGGCTGAATCCTCCCAGCCCTCAGATCGACCGTGCTGTGCACCTATGGTCTAAAGAACCCCCAAAATAGAAAAATGGGAAATTTTCTCAGGAAAATGAGAAAAAACGAAGGCCAAAAATGGATGAAAATTTAAAATTTTCTTCAGAAGAGCTTTAAATTGACCGAAACTGTGTTATAAAGTAGTTTTAACGTTATTTTAGCGCTTATGCCAGTTTTTCAAAGTCGTTTTTAGCCCGGACAAGCTCAATTAATGACCCCCTCTAGCCTGGCTGACTCCCTCCAGGTCGGCCATGCTGTTTAATTATGGTCTAAATGGAAAAATTGGAAGTTTTCTGGGGAAAATGAAGCAAAATGAAGGTCAAGAAATGGATAGAAATTGACAAAGTGCTTAAAATTGACCAGCAACTGTGTATTAAGGTAATTTAAATGCTATTTTATCGCTTATGCCAGGTTTTAGGTCATTTTGGCCCGGAATAAGCTCGATTTTTGACAACCCAGACCGTCTGCTTCCTTCGCAGGTCGGCTATGCTGTGCATCTATGCCGTGAATGTATTTTCATACCAATGGTTTCACGCCATTTTAAAGCAAATTCTCTGGCCGACCACTACCCGAACCGAACTGCATACGTGAGCAGAGACAGAATTTTGGGAAGTCCAAAAATTTCAAAGGCAAAATTTGATCAAAAAAACAAGGTGATAGCGGGCAAAAAACTCCATTTGTAAGCGTTTTCCATCAAGTTCTTAGCACCACAAAGTCGAGAAAAACGAAAAATACACGTTTCGCGATTTCCTAAGGTAACTCGATTGTGCCAATAAATGCGCGTTTAACCAGAATTTAATTCATTCTTCAAAATTTTTTGTTCGACTCCTTCTCGCTGAACGACAAAGTCGTGGTTTAAAACTGGCATTTTAGGACTCGAATACGATGAAATTCTTTTAACTTTAGCGGATAATCTGAGATTAACTATAAATCTATCGTTAACTGTGGAAGAAGTCGAATTATTTCATCAAATGACGTTGTAATATTTATTCTAAACTATAACGCTTCTTTACATACAAGTAACGACTCGAAACATTGGAAAAACATATAAGAAAAGATTTGATTTGATTTTTTATTTTTTATAAAAGACCGTTTTAAAAGAAGGTTTTATTTTATTTTACTTTTTATTTCCTATTTTTTTCAAAAATTGTAAAAAAAACCCTTAAAAATAGCCTATAAACAATAGTCTTCACCCAAAATTGATGTACGTTGATACAAGAAATCTAGATTTCAAGGAGACCTATTAATTGCAGCACTTTGTGCATAAATAATTTACATATTTAGGATATTTTTCACTAATTCTCTTTCGTCGAATGCGTCCGAATTACCGAGCCCTTAAAGAACATCCATCCCTGTTTATCAGTGTATCAAAACGTAGGCTACTTTATATTTTGACTGTATAATGATGAAAAATTGAGGATCCGGACTGAATGTCATTTTTCCTAACAGATAGAAGGTACCTATCAGTTATCACATTTAAAATTTGTTTTCTGTTAGCTGAAAAAGTTGGCGTCGGTGATATGAACTGGGGGCTTGGAGCCGCCTTTCAACTGTTGAATGAGTATGAAGAAATGCTGGCTGAGAAAGGGCGCGGTAGATAGCCAAAAAATGAATAATGAATGAATGCATTTAGGAACCTACCTCAAAATAATATTGGGTACATGCGAATTTCACTAAGATGTTCCATTATTTTTCTATTTTGTCCGGCACGTACAGTTGTCATTTTCTCTAGTCATCGAATGTGCATTATTTTTTTACCATTACGCAGTTTCTGTCCGGAACATTAGCATAGATAAAACTTAGCTTAAAATAGCCTTTTCGGTGATTCATTAAAAATGATATAGCGAAATGACATAAATAGTCTCTCAAATAGTTTTTTACAAACAAGGTTGCCAATTCATCATAAAGATAAGAATATAACAAAATGAAAACCACAAAGGAAAAGAAAAAACAGTAAAAATATAATGAGTAAAAGATAAAAGTTAGCTATAACTTAGTGAGTATGAATTTCACGAGGCCACAAAATTGTGTTAAGAATGATTGTTGACGTTTTTCATTTAGCTTATGCATTGGCATCAAAACATTTGCTAGAATACGAAAACATTTATGAAAAATGAAGATGTAGGATCTGCCGATTAATTGCGGAGTTCGACGTTTTAAAAACGTTCAGATTATACCCCCCGCCATAATCCTTGGGCGCACATAAAGTGCAGACAGCTCGTCAAACGAGAATGAAAATTTTTCGTTTTACTCAAGAGCAAATCCTCAATTTTTTTGACAGTGGGCGGAACCCCAAATTTTCCTATTAGTGTCAAGTGTCAAACAGTGTCCGAAAAATCAGTGCATTACGCAGCGATTTTTTGTCGCCTTTTTATAGACAGAATCAGTTTTGAAATTGTAATCCAAAAAAGTTTGAAATCTTAGAAAATTTTATACGAAAATGCTCAAAATTAGTGCAAAATCGGGTAAAATCGCCGAAAAATACTTGAAAAAATCATTATCAGAACTAAAAATCATTCTTCTGAGCCTAAACTGTTCTCATGTGAAACTAAGGTTTTAGAGCGCCTTGAAAGTCAATAAATGTGAAAAATCTGAAAAATCATGATAAAATGGCTAAAATGATGAAAAATACACGTACATATATTCTTTACCTGCGCTAAAATATTTTTTTGACGATATGGGAGGGACCCCCCAAGAATGCATTTTTTTATAATTTTTTCCGCGTCTTTCTGATGCCAATGGATAGTGCTCGATGAGAAACGTTGAAAAATTGTGTTTTTCACCATACCACCATTTTTAAGGCCATTTTTTGACCTTTGAAAAATCCACCTGCCCCTCCACAACTTTGGTGCCGCTCCCTCGCAAACCGCGCTTGATCCCATCAACCATGATTTTACGACGACGGATCTCCAGATCGTGATGAAACGATTTCATTACAGAAAGACTGGCGGGAGGGGGTTAAAGTCTGTTTCATTTCAAATTTGAGGTTTTCTCCTGAATTTAACCCACATAAATCTGGCTACACAAGTGGTTTAGAAGTTTGATACAAAAAAAGCGGCTTAACAATAAGAAATGTTTCCTTGTAACTCATTATATTGTCGAATATCACGTTTACCGCATTAGTTTAAAGCAATTTTGTAGCCACTTCAAATTTTTTTCAAAAACCTCAAGTTAAATTAAGGAGACTTAGATTAACCCTCCTTCGGCCAACATAAAAAAATTGTCTCTGGGCCAACACAGTGAACTTTGTTCACCAGGCAACTTACAGTATTTAGGTGACATGCATTCGACATAATACAATGCCCAGAACATTGCCCACTCCTTGTTCATTGATAAACAGAATTTCATAGAATTTTCAATGAAACAGGGATCCATACTGTGAGATCTACAGTAAATGTCAAAAGCACTAAATCAGTATGTAGCCTACTTTTCAACATTGCGATTTTTGAGCTTGTATCGAGAAATACTAAAAATTTACACACAAGTATGTTTCTTATTGTGGTTTTTTTGCAAAGAAATGTGTAGGTAGGGGTATATAACAGATAGAAAAAATTTTACCTCATGAATCGTGCTTTTGGTTCCAAAATCTACTAAAAAGCATGCATGGTGAACGGAGTTCACCGTGTTTGCCTTAGAAGGGTTAAGATAGACTTCCATAATTAAACTTTTTGCGATTTTTTTAAGTTTTTCATACCGTCAGAATTCGGTTACCCATTTATTGATGCCGCTAAGCTGGCCCAACCCGTAAATCCTACTAATGAAAAAGATAGGGACAAAGAGAAAAGCAGGATAAGCATAGGTAGCCTGGACCATGACAATCATTAGTAACAGCATCCGGAGCCTGGGAGAAACGGGAAAAACGGCGAAACCGTGATACGCATAGGTAACTATACCCGGTGTCCGGGAGAAACGGGAGAAACGGCGAAACCATGATAAGCATACGTAACCACACCGGGAGCCTGGGAGAAACGGGAGAAACGGCGAAACCATGATAAGCATAGGTAACCACACCCGGAGACTGGGAGAAACGGCGAAACGATGATAAGCATAGGTAACCAAACCACACCCGTAGAAACGTTTCTCCCGGGAGAAACGTTTCTCTCACCGTGGAAAGTTTTGATGGGAGAAACGTTTCCCCGGGAGAAACGTTTCTCCCTTCGGGGAAATTTTGATGGGAGAAACATTTCTCCCACCGGGGAAACACTAGTAGGATTTACGGATTGGCCGCTAAGCTTCTATATGTCATTCTGAGTGTGACGCTGAATACATGTTTGACGGGAATACATGTTTGATCTGGGAATACATGTTTGACGCAAACGACCGTTCTAATTTCAGTTCAGCAAGGAAAATTGATATTTTTAAACGATCGTATTTAACACAAAACTGCCCGGGTTTTATTCACGTTATTACGTGAAATTTTCAATGTGAATACGTGGCCGATTGAGAAGTATTTTACATAAACTTAATGAGATTTTATGGAGTATTTTGATGAAAAACGTGAGTGTTTTATCCAAAAAGCCCAAAACTCCAATAAAATCATAGTGGATCTTCACCAGACAATGCGAAATATCCCCTATTTCACGCGCAAAATAGCATTTCTTTTCCGTTTTAATTTTATTCTGTAGTCTGTTTCACATACGTGCATAAATTTTAAGAATTTTCATCGACAGTAAGCCGAGACTTACGATAATTATATAACAGATAAATGCTACAAACGCAATCTGTCAGCTTGTTGCCAGAGATAGTCTTGAAATTCGTGGCTGAGGTTGTGTGAAACAGACTATAGGTGAGCTTGGCCGGTGCAAGATTTTTTGAACAGAAATGTGTTATTGCAAGTGCGCGCGAAAGTGCAAAAAGACACGAGATATTGAACATGTATTGTCGATAAAACGATTGTCGTAATACAAATGAGACAAGCGAGTCACGGTATGACGATATGTACATATTTTACGCTTGCCCTAGTAAATAAGATGTAAAAATTTAGAAATTCAAAATTTTCTTCAATTTTCTATAATATTGCGAGGAAATATTCTTAAATTGGATGCAAACTGACCGTACGCATTCAGTGTATACATACATGTCGAAAGAACTCCTCTGAAGAAAAATCTATAATATTAATTTCGAGTTGTGTGCGTGTGTGTGTCTGTGAGGCAAAAAAGTTTTTACTGGATAATTTTGTGATACTTACATTTTCACTCAATGGGTATTCTCGGGCGCTAACTACAATTTTTTGATCAAAATGGCTCGATCGGACTCCTGAAACCCGGAAACTACGGATTTATGTAAAAGGTTTTGGTAGCTCTAGCCGCTTATGCAATTGCCGCCGGGTAAAATTTTAAAGCCACCCTACATCAACTTTTTATGCGCTATCGACTGGTGTAAACCACTTTACACTACAGTGTAAACTGATGTGATGCCGTAAGAAAAACGTGATTTACAAGTGTATTTTATCAAATATCTCAAATCGCAGCGGATAAATTTTTCAAAAGTTTTCACCAATTCTTGGATATCTTATGACTGACCTTACTGTAGAATTTAAAGAAAATTCACGGATTGGTTTCTGAGATACGGGAGCCCAAGGTACCCTATGTATAGCGTAAAATTTAGGTTTTTGTCTTTTTGCAGAAGCACAGATTGACTGTTGCTTCCAAAATTTGGCCCCAGGGGTTTCTGAGACCGCTGATTCCATATTCGCTACTTTAAATATACGATCTGGCATCATAAAACATGTATGAGACGGGCTGAAAGGAAATCACGTACGGGTACTTATAAACATGATTAATCCCTGAAAAAGAGCTTGCACCGAGTCAAAATTTTTGACCTTGTAAACCAGCGCGTGTGAAATTTAATGCGAAGCAATCGGAAGCAGCAAACATGCAGCTTTCGAAAGAAAGCAGCAAACATGCGGCTTTCGAAAATACAAATCCAAATGTTTTTGCTTCTAGCGGCTAATTTAATATGCAACTTTTTGCATTTGTTTACAATGAGGGCAAAGTTGAACATTGTACAAAGTTGAACCCGACGCTATAAGATAGGACGTGATACAACATACTCAATGCTATACAATAGGACGTGATGTAACATACCCCATGCTATACAATAGGACGTGATATAACATGCCCCATGCTATAAGATAGGACGTGATATAACATACCCAGTGTTACAGGATAGGACGTGATATAACATACCCCATGCTACAAGATAGGACGTGATAAAGCATACCCAGCGCTATAACACATCCTGTGCTGTAAGATTGGTGTCCCAAAACATCAAAAATATGGTTTGCACCAAAAAAATCTTTAAACATCCCAAAAACATCAAAAAAAATGGTTTTGACCAAAAAAATTTTTTAAACACCCTAAAACATATAAAATATGGTTTTGACCAAAAAAATTTTTTAAACCTCCAAAAACATCAAAAGTATGGTTTTGGACCAAAAAGTTTTTTAATATTCCAAAACGTTAAAAATATGGTTATGATCAAACAAAATTTTTAAACATCCCAAACGATCTAATGATATAATTTCCAGAACATCCCAGAACATCAAAAATATGATTTAGGATAAAGAATTCTCAGAACCATTCTATAACGTCAGAAATATGGATTTAATCAAAGAAACGGTTGGCAAAAGACAGTTTTAAAAAATTTAAAAAATACAATATGTTTTTACCAACAATTTTTTAGAAATATCCCAGAAACATCAAAAGTCCCGAAAAATAAAAAAATACAAGAGATATCTCAATCTCATACAGCTATCAGGCCTAAAATCAGCCAGGGCAACGCCGGGCAGCTCAGCTAGATATAAAAAATATAAAAACCGCTGGCCGATCCATTGCAGAGTCATTCAATTTTTTATACTAATTACTGGTTAAGATATTATTTGTTCACAAACACTCTAGCAGATGGGGCAGCGAAGCGCCCCATTTGCTAGTACAATATTACGTATGTGAAAACACAGACACACACATATACATATTTTTCTTTTACCTCAGGCTGACACTTTAACAGGAAGAATCAGCACAAGTTCATCTACTGTAGGCAGGAGGTCAGCGGACCAGGGTTGCCAACTTGTCCATGTCCGGTTTTCAGGCTTAAGTTCCGGTTTTGTCCGGTCGACTGTCATGTCCGGTTTTCGATGTCCGGTTTTTTAGGCAGTTGGTCCGCTTTTGTCCGCTTTCCAAATGCAAAAATGCGTCTTAAAAAAGGCAAAACTTGAAGAATTTTTCGGCGCTTCGCGCCGAATTGATTTAAATCATACGGCTAAACTTAAGAATATGGTACTTTCGGAAAAGGTGCAAAACGAATATAGAATGCCAAAATTTTTTTGCCAAAATGGTAGAACATGATAAATTGAAGCGCGGAAAGAAAATTTGGTGAAAATCTGAGCTATACTTGTAAAGTTGCAGGCAACTCTCGATTTGAGTGTTGCGTGGGACGATTGAATGACTCGATCCAAGGACTTACACATTTGTCAGAAATAAATAATATGGGCTGAAATAACGGAAGGAAGCAAAGCAATGAAGGAGGAAAAAGAAAAAAGGCGCGGAAAGTCGTTTGAAATTTCAGAAAAACTTAAAAAAATTTTCATATTTTTTTTGCATGTTTTTTCGGTTTTACTCGAAAATCTGAGTTTTTGCTTCTATTGTACTCAGGCTTAGGCTTAGTATATCTAAAAGGTGTTTCAAGCTGCTTAGATCGAGGTCGCTCCCGCTCAGGTCGATGTATTGATGCTTAGGTCGATGTATAGATGCTCAGATCGATGTATAGATGCTTAGGTCGATGTATAGATGCTTAGGTCAATGTATAGATGCTTAGGTCGATGCATAGATGCTTAGGTCGACGTAAATTGGATATCTGCATGTGATTCTGCATTCAGCTGTTTGAATCTTCAAATACTTAGGTCGAGAAGATGCTTGTTTAGGTCGAGAAAAGGCTAATTAAAGAAACCCATAGCTTTTGTAATATTGATCATAGACGGATGAAATTTTTTTCCGCGCTTTCTTTTAACATGTTCTAAGTACTGAGCAATAGAATCTGCTCTTCTGAAGTTTATTTGTTAGTATTCAGATAGTACCATATTCTTAAGTTACTCCAAATCATACTTGTTATTAATCTTTAAGCCGCGCTGCACCAATTGCAGCATTTTTATCGACAATCTGGTTTAGAACTACGCTACGATTGAAAATCCTTATCTTCTGTACTGATTTGGTTAGTTTTTACAATACAATACAATACAGATTTTATTGCAAAGTCAATGAAACAGGTAAAATACAAATAAACACGGCAAAACACGAAGAATAAAAAATCATCGCTTGTTTCACTGGCTGCAATAGCTCCATGATACATTAAAACATACTGGTTGGAGTTTTTGTAATGCAAAAATGCGTTCTAGAGCTAAAATTTCAAAATTTTCTGAGGCTTCGTGCCATTTGATAAATTACAGTTTTTATTGCGAAAAGCGACTTTAGAATTGGCTAAACTGCCTTACTGAAGGAAGGAAATTCAGATTTAAACAGAAATAAGGTATTCTGATCGTGATATTTTCAGTAGAGCGCGAAATTTTTATACAAAAAGTACATCAAACACCGCTATTATATGAGTATACATAGGATTTTCTACTTAAAAAACACTGATTTTTGAATACAGGCGGCCTGTTTTAAACGTTTTTAGACCCCCAAAAAACGTGGAAAAAGGTTGGAAAGAGTGGAAAAAAATTTTGGGTCTGGTCTATAATGTCAACCAAATCGCTGGGAAAAAACGGTGTTCGGGAACCAGGTTTCAAATCGTGGCTAGTAGAATTCTCAGACGGTTCTGCTCTCTGTAAATTATGTTCTGCTAATCTACGCCCAAAACACGATGCTTTTTTTAATCATGTTAAAACGGCCAAGCACATTAAAGCCATTAGTTTTAAAGCCAAAACATTACCTCATTTGCATTGTCTGCTTTAAGTTTTCCCTTTTCTAATGCTAGCGTTGAACGCGGTTTTTCTGTATTAAATTTGCTGAAGACCAAACTACGAAATCGCTTAGATGTCAAAACTACTGACGCTTTATTACGTGTTCGTTTTTTACTGTCTTTGAAGGGCGAGAATTGTTTCACCTTTACTGTTACTGATCCAATGCTTAAATTGCTTAACACTACAATGTACGGTCGTAGCATTTGTGATGATGATATTGTGTGCCTTGATGAATCGTTATCACTTTCTGATGAAGCCTTTTTTAATGTGCAAAATGCGTTTAATAGGATAGATAATTAAGTGCAATAGTTGATTTGAATAAATTTTAGCTACCTTGTTATTTATCAAGTGTATACATCGTTTGTCCGGTTTTGTCCGGAATTTTACTGTGCTCTTGTCCGGTTTTGTCCGGTTTCAAATGTTGGTATGTCGGTTGATCTTTTCAGAGTTGGCAAACTGTCAGCGACAGGCGACAGAATTTAATCCCTTGAACCTTTACATCAGGGTTGGCAAAGGCTGGGTTCTCTTTTGAACTTGGGTTTTTTTTGGGTTTGTTGTGGGTTTTTTTGGTGCAAGAAATCGTTGGGTTTGGGTTTTTTTGGGTTTTTTATCCACAGGTTAAGAATTTATTTGTAATGGAATCAAATACTGTGTATTGTCAATGTTTTTCGTATCATGGTTGTTCCTTTTACAATTGCTTTGTGATTCCATGTTAGCTGATTTTGAACTCGATTGCGATGAAGAGGAAGGGGATACTACAGTGATGGATGGATAAGATTACAGTCACATATACCTATTAATATGCTGTTCTTGTTTCATTTGTACAATGAGGATTTTATTAAAAATCCATTTTTGTCGTAAGCGTTTGTATGCAAAGATAAAATTTAATTTTACAGGAGAAGTATTATGAGCCTGCTGAATTTTCAATAATTTTTTGAGAGCTAGATTCAATGCATCTGTTCTGTTGGCTAAATCCTAGTGTCTGACTGAGCATTTAAAAGGCAGATGCATATGTGTAGGTATGTGGCATGGATTGTGCTTGTGAATGACCAATTTTGTTCGTTGAAGTTTGTGTATTAGCTGAATAAAGTTGTTGTTTACTTGTTCTGTTTTGTGCCTTGAAGCTGTTGAAGTATTCTCAGCTACTATCTATAGCTCGAGCTAGAATTTTTATAAAAAATCCTATAGAAAACCCCTTAAAAACCAAAAAACCCACAAAACCCAAAAAACCCAAAAACCCCAAATTCGAAATTTTCAAATCCAGGTTTTTTCCAACCCTGCTTTACATACAGGGTTGGCAAGGCTGGGTTTTTTGAACTTGAGTTTTTTGGGTTTTTTGTGGATTTTTGGAGTGCAAGAAATCGTTGGTTTTGGGTTTTTGGGTTTTTTGGGTTTTTTATCCACAGGTTAAGAATTTATTTGTAATGGAATTAATTACTGTGTGTTGTCAATGTTTTTTGTATCATGGTTGTTCCTTTTACAATTGCTTGCGGTGCGATGCACGAGGTTAAGTGTCCATCCATTCTCATCCTCTCCTCCTTCCTGTTGCTGTTTTTCTCTGATAGTATATACTTTTCAAATGAGGAAAAGCCGCCCAACAAAGGCTATGTGGCAATGTGGCATGGATTTTTCTACTAATATGGCAAATTTTTTGTTTTTTTCTTGAAGCAGAGCAGAATTTATGAAGAAATTTTAATATTATGCATTTAAAAATTGCTCTGCCCAATTTTTCATTCTGTCCACAGAGCACGATTGCGATGAAGAGGAAGGTTATGACAAATGTGCAACCTTGTATTTGGGATATGGCAACCCTAAAAACATCTATAACCTTTTCTTAAAAGATCTAGCTGATGCAGAAGCTTCTATCAAGGGCTTAGGAGCTTTTGTTAGTAATGACCTGTCCTCTAGCATTCATTGTGTGAGATATTGCATCTAAAGCTTCAGAGTTGCTTCTTTGATACAAAAAACTTTTATTTCCAGAAATATTGATTTGATGTTGAAAGAATTTAAAGTTTATGCAAGACTGATACTAGAGTATAGCATGGTGGTGTGGAATCCTTACCTGATAAAAGACATCAACCAAATTGAAAATGTTCAATGTAAATTTACAAAACGAATACTTTGGCGGCATCAACAGCAGGATTTGTCTTATAGCAAACGATTGAATTTGTTAGATCTTGAAAGACTCGAAACACGGCGTATCTATTTTGACCTTACTTTTGCTTTTAGGATAATTAAGGGACAGTTGCTTTCTGTTTCAGATTTTTCGAATTTGCACCTAACAGGGGCACTAGGTCAGATAACGACATAAAGTTGCATATTAGAAAATCTCATTTGGATTGTAGAAAGAACGATTTTGCAAACAGGGTGGCTAGAATTTGGAATACATTGCCACAATGTATTATTGATTGCAGAAATTTTAAACAGTTTAGGCTTTTGGTTTCAAAGCTTAATTTATTAGAATTTCTTAAGGGGCGTATGTAAGTGCATTGCCTGTACGCCTTGGCTTTACTTACATACCAACTCACTCATTTCGCGTTATTTTTTGCATTTATTGACAATTCCTTTCCTAAAATTGCTCATTTAATGATTCTTTGCATTATTGTATTGGTATTTGTTGTAACATGTCTTGTCCATGTAATTCAGCCAATAAACTATTCTATCCCAAACTATTCTTAACTATTCTAAGGGGATACTACAGTGATGGATGGAAAGGACTACAGTCACATATACCTATTAATATTCTGTTCTTGTTTCATTTGTACAATGAGGATTTTATTAAAAATCCATTTTTTTGTAAGCGTTTGTATGCAAAGATAAAATTTAATTTTACAGGAGAAGGATTATGAGCCAGCTGAATTTTCAATAATTTTTTGAGAGCTAGATCCAATGCATCTGTTCTGTTGGCTAAATCCTAGTGTCTGACTGAGCATTTAAGAGACAGATGCATACATATGTATAGGTATGTGGCATGGATTGTGCTTGTGTATGACCAATTTTGTTGTTGAATTTTATGTATAAGCTGAATAAAGTTGTTGTTTACTAGTTTTGTTTTGTGTCTTGAAGCTGTTGAAGTATTCTCAGCTACTATCATATAGCTCGAGCTAGAAGTTAAAAAAACCCTAAAAAAACCCAAAAAACCCAAAAAAACCAAAAACCCACAAAAAACCCAAAAACCCAAAGTTCGAAATTTTCAAATCTGGGTTTTTTCCATCCCTGTTTACATACACTGGCGGTGAGGCTTTTCATTAGGGAGAGGAATCCAAAAACAGTGTTTTTTGTACAAGGTCCCTTTGTAAATGTACAAAGATGGTCCCCAAAAGTCTTTGTATATCTTGTACATGCAAATTTTTATGTACTAAAATATGGTACACATAGTCTTAGTCAGATTTTTCCGTAGTGGAAGATGAGAGGCCATTAAATAACCTATTTTTTGGGCATTTCACATCATCATGTACTATTTAGGCAATAAAACAAATTATTTTTTTCGAAATATTTTTACGTTTTTGACAGGAAATGCTTATAACTAAAATATAGAAGACATTGGCGCAAAGCGCCTAATTTTTCGATTTTCTGTCGCAGAACAACATGCAACTATATTGCTCAGATCTGAAACGTGTCAAAATTTTCCACATAGGGTGAATTCCCCCTCCTCCTTCCCTCTGGCTTGGCCATGCCATTGGGGCTCGAATACCCGACCTGACTCAAAAACCCGACCTGCAAGTCGGGTCGAATCGACAGAATGCAGGACACTCAGCTACGAGTTGAGGGGTGCGGTTTGAGATTTTCCATTTGGATTTAAAACTAGATTTTTTTAGATTTTCAAACTCGATTTTCAGCCGCAAACATAAGTCCGGAAAATGCCTCAAAGTCAAATAGGTATTGCGCCAAAAAATAAGCGGAAAAATTTCGTCATTTGTGATTTTTCATTCTTTTTTGAAACATTAACTTTCGGGTTTCTAATCATCACGAGCATTGCCAGGAACCCTAAAACTTGCAGCTGAAACCCGTCATATGCAAATTAGCTTAATTTGTGTGTTATGCAAATTAGGTTAATTTGCATATTGCAAAATTGGTTCCTGTGCAAGTCTTGGGTTCATAGCGCTGCTCCTGATGATTAGCAAGCAGTCCGATAATTGCTGTTTCCTAATTACCTTTTATAGCTGTTTGAGGCTTTAGATTGCTGCTAATGATGATCTAAGCCTAAGACAAAGATGGAGCAAAAGCTGCTCCGCAATTTTTGCCCTACTAGACTCAGGCTTAGATCATTCCTTGGTACCAATTATGGATCTTAAATGTCTTCAAAAAGCAAAGGTGTTGTTTACTGCTGAGTAACTGACGTTACTTTGCTGATTCTATTCATTTATGCGACGAAGGATTCAGTTAAAATATAACTCTAGCCTTCGCAGTTGTATATGCGCCGCGTCAACCTCTTTTTAAATATAGACAGATGAAGTAAATTTTATATGAAAGACTTCTATGAATTTGAAGCTAGCGTTTAATGTTTTGTTTCATTGCTTTGCCGCCTAAATTCTTAATTAGAAAATCATATAGGTGCTCTTCATTGGATTTTCACTAGGGATGCACCGATATGGGTTAGGCCAATATGGGTTGGCCGATATGGGTTGGCCGATATATCGGCGGCCGATATATCGGCAGAATCATGGCCGATATTTTAGCCGATATATCGACCAATATAAAGAATCATAGTACATGCAGGATTGAAAGATGTAGTCCCTCAGTTATTTCACAAATTGTGCAGTCATGCCTCATGATCCTGAAAGTTAATTACGGTACTACAATATCAATCATACAAATATGATTTCATGTTTTGGAAATGCAGTTTGACTGCATGATGCTTGTGGATGGGATACCTTATTTACTATACTAACTGTTATTGTGTAAAATGAGCATACACTGTTGCCAGGTTGGGAGTTTCTCCTCTATTTTTGGAGTTTTTCAACTTTTTTTGGGGAGTTTTCGGTCTTATGCTCAATCAAGTGATGGGAGTTTTTTGACGGAGTGTTTTCGGGCTCTAAGAAATAATCCGAGTTTTCATTTTTCAAAATTCACATTTGGCAGCAAGGCTATTAGCATAGCAGATCTTCACCGAAATTGATAAAGCCGAACATTGTAGAAGAAACTAGCATTTTGAAAGGAAATGCTGCACTGTGGTCTTGATTCTTCATGTCAATTATGTGAGTAAGTGAAAATATTGTGAAATACGTTTTTTAGTAAAGTTTCATTTGATATAGGCATTAGTTTTTTGAATTTTCATGCCAAATATCCACTTTCTTCTAAAATTCCAGAAATTTTGAAATAATCGGCTAAAAACTGGCCGATAATGGCTGATACCGATATCTTAAAAACAGGCCGATATATCGAGTGCATCCCTAATTTCCACATAATATTTTCTATCAATATTTTCGAAAAAAATCACATGTATAAAGTCTAAGCTCACTTATAGGAACCGAGAACCGGAACCTGAATCGCCAATTCCTAAGTCTGAGAACCGGAACCATCGCTTCCAACTTTTGAAAGAACCAGGACCGGAACCGGAACCGAGATTTTGATTTTCTAAGAACCGGTACCGACTTATTCGAAAGCCTGGAGCCGGAAAATCCCTACCAGATTTATACTGAGCCTAAACCTAAGCGTCAAATAAGCAGAAACTTGAGTTACGTTGCAATGATAAAATGCCTATTTTGTTTGCCGATATATAACCAAAACCAGACGTTCACAGCTTGGGTAATCTGGGAGGGGTAGGGTGAAATTTTAAAGTGCATTTTTGGCTCAAAAACGGTGGATTAGCGTTAAAAACGTAATTTTTTTTTGCCGTTTCTTACGAGGCTCTTTCTAGAGCGTTCGAAAAATCGAAGAGTTTGACATATAGTTAAAAAATGAGTAGGTGTATATGCGCAAAGTGCCGAAAATTTGACACTGTGTTAAAAAAACAGCACCCTGTCTGAAATTTTTCAGCGATCCTCCGTAAAATCGCAATTTCTGATAAGGGGCTTGAAATATTTTCTAAGGGGAACCCCGCCCCTAAGATCATGTATATAAGCGTGTAATCAAAATTGGACTCTTTTAGTGACGTAGGTATTCAAAATCGCTTTAATAATTTCTGTAAAAAGCTGCCGTTCATAAATAGTCAGAAGATCAATAAAGACTGTCGATTTTGAAAGACCAAACTTTGTTCGATGCAAACTTTTTAATCTGTTGTAAACTTAGTTCTTAGTCATTTGTATGCGCTATTTTATGTGGTGAATATGTGAAATAAAAAATCAAATGTTTAACGGCTCAAAATTTCATGTGGGGTATGCGTCAGCGATCTTTGGCTGGATAGTATCCTTTTTTAGCTGAAATGACAAGCCCATTTTTTGCACAGACTGCCGACTTTGGATGGGATTTTTTCTATCTTTTTTTATACCAATTAATCCGTCGACTTAATATTGTCTTCCTTAGACGGTAGACATATTATTATATAAATTATGACATTCCGTCCAAAGGCCGAAGGCCTCAGCTCATCATTTTAATATTTATACTCGCTTCATTTTTCATTACTGTTGGCTTGATTGTTGAGATAATCATCGGTGATTCGCAGGTGATTTTTATTCTGTGACGCTGGTAGTTTAAAATGGTTTACACTATATTATTAACAACTTATTTGTAAAGCTTAAACAGATGCTTCCAAAAAAGTGCATTCAGAAATATTATACCGACATTAAAATAATTATTACAAGGGCGTTCTATGAAATTAGAGAAAATGCATTGAATGAAATTAAATGAAAATTAGACTAAAAAAGCACATAAAATTTAGAATAAAAGAAATTATAATTAAGAATTATTGGAAGATTTAAAATAATTCATGTTGTGATTAAATCTAACAATTTTAATGGAATTCAAAGCATAAACGCGAAAGATTAAATCAACATAGAATTTCGAAAGTATTAAAAACGATACAAATTAAAAGCTATCATTTTCTTCCCTTTGACCCTTACAAATATTACAGAATCCACCACACGGTGGTGTGTCGAGTCCCTCAGAACTTTGTTCCTCCTTGGGTGTTAAGATGCTTAAAAAGGGTGGCAATGCAATGGACGCGGCTATCACAACGACGTTGTGCCTTGGCCTAGTCGAACCATACGGCACTGGCATCGGAGGGTATTACTTGATGACTGTACAATTACAAAAATTACTGTGTAAAGTGTCTTGCTACTTTAAATAGGCAGCAACCGAGTTTGGGGGCTCTGATTGGGTCTCAAAACTTGCAAAAATCGAAAAAGTATATCGAAAATTAAATTATGGGGATCTACCGTAATCTGCAGGGAAATTTTGGACTCTTGAGATGTAAACCCCAGCTCCAACCGCGCCCATGTGTGATTATTCATGATAAGAATAGCCTTGGGAATATTTTTCGATATTTTTAGCTGTTCTGTTCTTCATTTTTAATGTTCGGAGTGGTACGCTTTACACAGGACATTTTTAGTCCAATATCACGCTAAGTTACTCAATAAAATTTGATTTTGCAGCGAATACTGCAGATAATTCAGTCAAATGAAATGTATCCCATAAAAATGGTTTTTCTACGAAAAACTAGTAGGAGCTTTTCAATGTAATCATTTTACACATAAGTTTTGCGCCAAAACTCGTGCCGTGCAGTTTTTGGAGAAAAGCGCTGGATTTTGTAGAAATGTTTTACATGTGAAAAAATTTTAGACAAATGTTTATCGGATTAGATTGGCCTCTTACATAGTTGCGATTTCTTGTTTAATTTTACGTTACAATGTATATATGTACCCTTTCCAGTGCGGTACCGTTTTTTAAACACCCTGCAGCTATGCACAATTTTGAATTGCTCTTGCTATAAATCAGACATCAATAATCGGTCTCGTTTATTTTGGGCTTTATATGGCAAAATTTACTTATTGTTATTTCAGCTTATTTTGTATGTAACCATCATAGTTTCCCAAGGTCGAAAGTCCAGGGGTGAAATACCAAAATTTGGGACCATTTAATTAAGAGTCTAGCCTTTTTTGCAGGTCAAATATGAAAAATGGCTAAAACGTCCTATATAGCACGTTTCAATGTAAAAAAACTGCATTTTAAGTACTTTTTGTACCATTCTGACTAGTTTCGTTGCTTTTGTAAGTAAAAAATATAAGAATTCATCAAAAATTTAGACTTTTAGATCATTAACTTCATTCTAGGTATTTTATGGGTAAACAAAACAGAAATGTATTAGTCGGCGCTTTTATACCCAAAAATCATGCAGAAAATGTTTGATAGCTCAAAATCGTCCGACAGTGATTCACGTCTCGGACCCTGAGGTGGGAGTAATACCCCCCTCACACCCCTATGGGAATGTATGGTAACCATATATGTAAGTCTGTAAAGTCGAATGTTTTAACTTTTTCGGTGTTTTGCTTTATTCGAGTGATTCGGGTGCTTTAGAGTTTTGCTTGAACAGCGTTTTTCGCCGTTTCCTGTCGTCTACTTTGATTTCAATTTTTTTTGGTGCAGTTTTCCCAAAATTTTTAATCTTTGACGATTTTATGCGAAAAGTTAAATTTTTTTTGACGTCAGCGAAATCGTTGATTACTAAAGGACGCATCTACAGCCGGGCTTCAAATGATCGCCCTATCGAGAGCAGAGAGCAATTCATGAAATTTAGGCAGATGGGCTTTTGTAGACCCAAATTGGTGTTATTACTTCTAGTATTAGTTTACTTGGCGCAATTTATAGAAGCCCATTAATGCAATTGCCGTAAAGCAGCGAAATTTTCAGAAATTGATCTTACAAATGAAATAAAAATTATGAAATTACGTTGCAATAGCATGTCAGGGTCGAAGGAAGATACAAATCCCAGAAATTCAGACTAGTAAATTTAGTGTTCATGATTTCTTTCGCTAGTCAAATATAGAAAATGGTCAAAATCCAGTACACTAAAACGCTTTTGCGTGGTATGGCCCCATTTTAAAGCATTTTTAGTCCACTTTATCTGCATTTTATCGTGTTTAAAACCAAACAATATATAGAAATTAGTAAATTCCGCGAGAAATTGTGATTTTTTTCAGACCGTTTTGGCACAATTTTGCGCGCATTCTATGTAAACAGCACATTAAATTATTAAATTTTAACATTGCTGCTTATCAAAAACGCTACAGAAATTTTCTCTTAGCTCATTCGAAATCGTCGGACATTACCTGTCTACCTGACCCTTGAGTTTACATGTAACGGCTCAAAATTTTGGGAGGGGGGTCCCCGGCCAGTTGTAGGGAGGGGATGAATGACCTCCAATTTTTGGTCAAAAACGGCCGGAAAACACCTGAAAACGGTCAAAAATCGCAAATTTTCCCAAAAATCGGGGGTGGAGGTCAAAATTTTTCTGACTTTGGGGTATGGGGGGACGATCAACTTTGGGTGGAAAATCCTCCATCGCCCTGTTACATGTCCGCCCTTGAGGGTGAGTATATAATACTCCTTACCCCGATACATACTTGTAACGGCTGGATTTCCGGGTGGGAGATAACCTAAGCACCCAGCCATTTTTAAGCGGAGGGGGGGTGGGCTTATGAACACAGATGTGCTGGGGTCGTGTTTTTAGCTGAGCCTGTACAATACATATACACTATACCTACCAAGGAATATAATGCATTCATGTTATACCTGGATAGCATCTTAAGCTATTGGCATCTAAAGACAAAGTTGCAAAAATACAAGTTTTTCTAGAGTTTTATGCTAATGCAATGGAAGGAGGATACGAGCAAGATAGCACAGCGTAAAACCTTGTAAATACATACATAACACGAAAAATTAGTTGTGCAGGGATTCTCACTTAGGACAAAACAACATGCAGAAAATACCTCTCTTCAGAATATAAACAGAAAATTCTTGAAGCGGAAAAGTGTTTGTACGGACCAAAGATCATTCGCCTAGAGAATGAAACGTTCTTTATCACTATTTCAATAAGAACATTAGTAAACCGCTCTAAAATTAGAACGTTTACACAGGAATTTGGCGCGAAACGCATGAAATTAATGAATAATCGCATTTGACTGTATTTTTTAAATTTACAATCTGAAGACGGGACATGAATGATGCCGGATATTAATTTTAAGCTTGAATTTATCCAATTAATTTACGCAGTCCCTTATTTTATTAGAAACAAAGCGATGGAGGAACACTATAATAGAATTAATGGATTTTATAATAAAAAAATTTGTGGTCCCAACAATTGAAAACGTGAGACATTGTAAATATACAGGGCTATTATATTTGCTCATTAAGTAATCGTATTGATTTACACGTATTTTTGGCAGACTTGTCATCAAAATATTTTTTCCTTTAGTTTAACAATTATTAACTTAATATGCTGGTATTTGAATCTTAAATTTTCTTCTATAATATAGAATAACCTAAATTTCGTTTAAGCCAATTAATGCGCGTATCGACTGATCGGAAATATAATACACGCTTTAAAATATGAAGTGTAAACCAATTTTGTTTAAAAATGCACGATTTTCTTATTTTTGCATGCTCAGCAGAAATCGAAAAGATTAAATAGTGTAGTACAAATCAGTTAAGAAAGATATTTTGTGTTTAAACTTGGTTGGCTTATATTTAACATACGGACTCGTTTACACCGCTTAGTGTCATGCAGCAGGTTTTAAGTTTAAATGAGAAGAGTTAGTTTTCACAATTGCTATTTTCAGAGGTGGCTTTGCCGTAATTCATGATCATAGAAACACGAGTCATGCTACTACAGTGCTGGATTTTAGGGAAGAAGCCCCTAATGATATACTGCAAGCTATTCCGGCAGCTTCGACGGATTTAAATGATATTTTTCAAAAACGGGTACCTACAAAATTGCGTGATTTTATCAATAATTAGGCGCGATATAATTACAGTTGCACAAAATAAATGTAACTAAAATTGAACAAAAAATGAACCTTTGAATCACAAAAATGAAAAGCTTATTAAAAGTAGATTGGTATAATATATGACAAATAACCTGTTTATTTAGAGCAAACTAATAATATTTCTGAAAAAAACATGTACACAATGAAGTGTAAACGCTAACTACGCTAATTTAAAAAATCGTACAACAACAAAATACAAAAATATAGAAAATAAGAAGAAACTTATAGAAAAGAGTGTACAAAATAAAAACAATTCGTGTAATATTGTTTCGCAGGGACGTAGCTGACCTGAATTTGTGGGGGCAAAGATTTTGAAGTCGAATATCTCAGCAACAACTCGTAGATAGGCAAAAATAATGGTATTTTTGAGCTCTCCACAGCGAGATATCCGCACTGAGAAAAGAATTAAAACATTAAGCTGTGTTCGAATTATATAAAAAATATGCTGTATGTACATAAATAAGCAGGCGCAAAGCGCCCGAATTTAAGCGGTCTTTCTGTTGAGCTTTACAAATTTGACCATTTTTTAGTTTTGGAGGATCCTCTTGAAAAATACTCGTACTTTTAAAATTCTGGGGAGACTTGTCCCCCCTATCCCCCAAAGCTATGCGACTGATGTTTCAGACAAGTATTATTGCAAAGTCAGTTTGCTTGGATGTTTAGCATTTTTACTATTTTATTTATTTATTTCAAATTCAAATGAAATAAAAATAGCAAAAACTTAGTCAGTAGTGAAAATATTGGGTTTCAATTCTTATGTGAATAATTTTCACAGCAGCTCGATTTTCCTGAATGTTTTTATTGTTGGCTTTTTACTTTGCTAGTATTAGTCTCTACTTTGCTTTTCATTAAATTATTTTTGCTTACGATTCCTATTTTTTTCTATCTGCTTCTTTACCGATTATATGCATAATTATTTCGTGTTTTGTTAACAATTTTTCCTTTATTTTTCGCCCTTTCAAGTTCCATTCAATCCTTATTTTTTGTGTTTCTGTTTTGCATTTGTTTTTTTTTTCGTTTTTTTTTGTATTTTGGTAGTGTTTTATTTTTTCAATATTATCGCTCCGATTTAAGCCAGGATTGAGCGTGGGCGCACCGGGACTGTTGCCCGGCTTGTCCAGGGCCTATAAGATGCATGGCCATTTGCCGTGGCACGATTTATTTGCCCCTGTGATTGCACTGGCCGAAAGTGGCTTTGAAGTTTCACCTAATTTAGGTGATTAGTCAGTTATCCCATAATTTTGTATAATTTTATTTTTTAATTTTCCGATTGTTTTAAATTGTTATTTTTTCCTTGGTATTTTAATTAAATTTTGTTAGAATTTAATTTTTTCATAATTTATTCTATGTTTGTTATTTTTACATTTTTTCGCTCAAATTGTGACTAATTCATGATCGCTGGTTTGAATGTGCGTGTTTATATGTGTGTAATGTAGTGATCGACCGGGGCGACTTTTTTGGCCGGGGCCGGGGCGGTACCGGGGCTGGAAAAAAATCCCCGGCCCCGGCCCGGGGCCGGGGCCGGGGCCGGGGCTGGCCGGGGTCAGACAAGGAAAATATTATTGCATGACACATACTTGGGGTGGGCATAGGAAAAGAAATAATGAGCGACTGCTCCATTCAGTAGTAAATGGCTAGCGCAAAGTTAGGTGCGCCTTTTCATATCAAGTTTTATTACTATTTATGTCACAAGAAACAAATTTAGTTCAGTGTTTCATTGTCTGAATCATCAATAAAGTCATGTCGCTACTATTAGCACACTCTATATCATTTGAATCTTCGCTACTGCTACTGCTGCTGTAGCGATTGGATGCAATAGGTATTGGATGTAATAAATGAGACATCACACATTCCCATAAGGGGGAGGGTATAACCCCCTCAGGGTCCAAGACACAAGTCACCGTCAGACGATTTTTGGTGAAAACCTTTTGAATTTTTTGAACTTAATTTTTTAGTATGGCAAAAGTGTACCTATCTATTAGAATTTCACGAAGTGGTACATTATTTTAGAATGTGAGCTAGAGTAAATTGAGAAACTATCACAATAAAACATGCATGTAATCGCTTAAAATTTTATGAGGGTCCCTCAGTATACATGTAACGGCTGGAAATCTAGGATAGGGGTCCCTCGCCATTTTTAGAAGGAGGGGTTAGCGACTAAATCAAAAATGGTAAAAACACATAAAAATAGCAAAAAAAGCGCAGGTTTTTGCCAAAAAATGGGGGAGGGTGATCAAATATTATCTGACTTTCAAGGAAGTTCGGGGCTTCAAAGCGTCGATGGGGGTGGCCCAAACCCCTGTAACTTGTATATTTCTCGGCCATTTTCAGGGGAAGGGGGTACGCGGCTCCATTTTTACAGCCGCTTACCCCCTGAAAATCTTTAAAATAATAGAATTTGCAATAAGGAATTCTACACCTTTTTACAGTTTTTTTCTCCAAAAATCTTTGTACATGTACAAAGATGGTCCTGAAACGTCTTTGTACATCAGCAAAAATCTTCGCCAAATACAAAAAAATTGTGGTTCTAAATGTGATAATTCGGCCTGAATTTAGTTGATAATATTAGTTTGGCGCGAAGTGCCGAAATTTTTATGAGCTTTTGATGGAATTCACACATAAAACTCGACTGAGAAAGCTAAAACAACTTGTACTACAAAATCAGAAATATTACAAAAATTGTAATATGCGAATTAAATCTTGTAATAAGCAACACTGCGCTTAGAATGGAAAAATGGAAAAATGTCAAATATTCAGAAACCCAAAAATTAGCCAAATACACTACTAAAGGTCGAATATGTTCTACCACATCGAAATTGTTACTGTACCATATTAAAGTATACAAAAATTTGCATGTACAAAACAGTGTTTTTTTGTATCCGCCAAAGATTTTTCCCGATGTACAAAGACTTTTCAGGACAATCTTTGTACATGTACAAAGATTTTTAAGAAGATTAAAACTGTAAAAAGGTGGTAAATTCGAAAAAATTTTCGGCACTTCGCTCCGATTTGAAAACTTGTCTGTCCTATATATCTTTAAAAGGGCAAAATTTGTACAGTCGAACTTCGATAATGCGTACACGGGATAATGCGTTTTCTCGCATAATGAGTACAGTATTGCTAGGTCCGGACCGAAAGGCCATGTAAAACATAAGGCAATAGCATGGGATAATGCGTACTCGGTTAATGCGTAATGCGTACAGCCGATTTCATCCATGGGCCCATGCCTGCATGTTAAACTACCCGGCTTAATGCATACAACATGTATTTTTTCACCTCAGATAATGCGATCAGCTCGAAATGTTTGCGTCTCTCTGCTATCTTTGATGTGCATCATTTTAAATTTTGATACATTTTCTTTTTCTAATAAAGTTCCTTGTTTATACGAGTACTTTGGTCAAATTGACTTATGTGTTGTGCGAGCCTGTTTTCTCAAATGTGTATAATTTTTAGTCTGGATCTTTAGCTTTCTTTGAAAAGCTTAGAATTCTAAAGTTTTAGGGGAATTAAGCCTTAAACGAATTGTTATTTTTGATTGGTCATGGCGTTTTCAAAAAACGAAGTTTCTCTGGGGACAAATTTAAAAATGTTGACAAATCACCGCAAGTTCTGTGGTTATGCGAAAACTTTAGGCACATCGAGATGAGTGTTGCGCCTATTTGTTTTTAAAATGTGCATAATATTTAGTTTCGTGACCTGGACGATCTAGGAGAAACAGAAACGGTTCCGAGCTATCAGGATTTAAAACTGAGTTTATCGAACATACGAATTTAATGGCACAGGACAATTGTGACACAAAGTTGTTCAGCGAAATGAATGATATCGAAAATTTTTGTGACTTTAAGCGTGAAAATATGTTAAAGCAGACTTGTATTGCTATATTTTTCCTAAAAAAATGATTTTATCGCATAATAGTGTATTCCTTGTTAAAATCCGGGGTATTCGGATAATGCGTGCACTCGGATAATGCATACAGAAGGGCTTGGTCCCTTGGGTGTACGCATTAAGCAAGTTCGACTGTATTTAGAATGGAAAAATGTCAAATTTTTAGGCGCTTTGCGCCGTTTTGAGACAATTTTAGTAATTTTTGGCGTTAGAAACCCAGAAATTAGCTAAAATATACAATCAAAAGTCAAAAGACCCTGTTTTACCACACTAAAATCGCTACTGTACCATATTATAGTAAGCAAAAATGTTTGAAAATATATTTATATAATATAGCTACAAAAAATTTGTTAGCTCATACAAAGACCTTTTCGGAGATCTTTGTACAAACACAAGAGGCTCGTACAACAAAATAGAGTCGGCTAATAATAGTCCACCACTTAATTTTCTGGTCCTCCAATTTGGGATTTCATCCCCCCTCAACATTGGACCTTAGGAAACTATTTGAGACATATTAAGTTTATCGGATCGGACGCAATTCTGTAGCGTAGTTTACATTCGCCTATAATTAACCTCCATCCTAATAACTATTACAAAAGAAACGCGTTTTAAAGCCCGTGGTTCCCATTCAATTGAATGTAAAAGTGTTTTTTGTAAAAATAGTTTGTCGAAAACGCACAATTTCCAACTAGAAATAGAACGTATTTGTCAACTCTAAATCTTTTAGCCATGGCTATGAATGAATGAGTTAAAAGTAGCATTTAGTTTAAATAAGTTAAGTGGAGGAATCAAAAACATGCAGATTTTCCTGAACATTTTTTCAGTAGAGGATTAAGTAAGTATACATATGGTCTAATCAGTACAGTTCTCAAAATTAATACTTGCTCATTGATAAATAAGTGCCAGTATCACAGCCTGTATCAAAATACGAATTACACTAAATTTTTCCCCGGCCCCGGCCATTTTTTGACCTTGCCCCGGCCGGGGCCGGGGATGCTCAAAAATGGCCGGGGATTGCCGGGCCGGGGCCGGGGCCCCGGTCGATCACTAGTGTAATGTGACCGCCACCTCTTCCACCAGAGCTGAGCGGTGCATCCCCCGATTGGCCGATGGGGGAAAGTTCCATATTAGCCGAGAAATTTGAGAATTTCCGACCAATTTAGGAAATAAAAAAAACGGAAATTTATGGAATAGTATATATAAATATAAAAATTTTAAAAAGATGTTAAAAAATATCGAAATATCATTAAAAAATGCAAAAAAATGGCATAAAATTGTTCTACTTGGCAGAATTAGCCCGAAAATATGAGGGATCAAATTTTTTGGAAGGGGTTCGGACAGAAAATGGTGAGGGTCTCGTATCATACGTGGGCAGCAGGAAAATTCTGGGGGGGGGTGCAAGATTTTTTGAAGGTCAAAAAATGGTCTTAAAAATGGTGGTATGGCGATAAAAACACCATTTTTCGACGTTCCTCATCAAGCACTATCCATTGGCATCAAAAACTTGCGAAAAAAACGAAAAAATTTTCAAAAATTGAATTCTGGGGGGTATTTTGATTTCTGGGGGGGGGTATTTTGGTTTCTGGGGGATGCATACTCCCCCAACCCCCTCCACGCCCAGGTGTGTCTCGTATACGTGCGCGCTTGGCCCCATGCCAAATCTCTTGCCTGTGCACACTTGGCCCAGTGCCAATTTGAATCGTCCTTTTCCGTCAGCTAATTATTTGGAGCAAAAATTCGCGTCATCGGTCACCTTGCCTAAAGAATTCCTAACGTTGTTTACGAATTATGCGACGGGAAAATCGTATCGAGCGGGCGACCGGATGATCAGGCGCGATTTGGGCCAAATTTTGGGCGAAATTGCCAAAATTGACGTCGAAACTGTGAACCAGAAATTTTTGGCCGTTGAAATTACGGAAGCGGTGAAAATGATTTACATACATAAATGATCTTGCGGAGGGTTTTAGCCCCATTCCCCGGAAAACAACCCCCTGAGAAACTCTTTTACCCCCCCCTACCTCCGAATTTTCGATTTTCAAAAAATCTCCAAAAAGGTGTAGTTTTGAGCGTTTTTAGTCATTTGTTTGCTCAAAAGTGTCAAATTCTCGGCATCTCGCGCCATAGACTCATTATTCGATAAATTTTACGCAATTTTATTGATTTTTTCTGACATGATTTTCGTTTTTTATGCTCTGGGAAGAGAGAGCCTGGTCAGAAACGCCGAAAAACGGGGTTTATGACGAATATTCATTTTTTTCAAATTTCACCTTCCCTACCTCAATTTTCATGCTTTGCATGTCTGACTACATACATAGTCTTCTTAATTGATTGTCAATGAATAGATTTTATGATAAATTTGTTGTATGTAATAGTTTTAGTGGAAAACTAATACATTGAAAATAATAATTATATCGCATAACACGAGTTCCGCTTCATTAATTAATGTGCAGTTGATAACTGACAAATCATTATTTTTTAAATAAAATTTGAGTATAATTTGTCAAAAAATTAACATCTAAATATATACATTTACAAAAATAAAATCTTGTACTATAGAATTTGAAAAAATGAAAACTTTATGCTATAATTAAATGTAGTATAATTGAAAAACAGTAGACATTATATGCATAACAGTTAAAAGTAAATTAATGTAAATCTTGTACACCTTTCCCGTGGCCACATCAGCGTCTAAACATTTTTTGCCTTAAATTTCAATTGTTTTCTCAATATATTTTTTCCTAGATTTATTATTTATTTTTAGATTTTTCTATATTTTAACCTGCAATTTTGATTAAATTTGATATTTTTCCATTTCAGCGTATTGAGTTCTAAAATGTATATACTGTTATTATTATCGAGAAGTTGATTTTGGCCATTTACATTTTTTACTTATGTACCTTTTTAACATGGATTTATTATATTTATTCGTTATTTATATGTATAATATAAAATGGTCATTATATTCATATTTAAATTTCTTCTCAAGTTGCGTGCGTTGTTTTCTGTAAAGTGGTTTAAAGTTAAATTTTTATCTGCGTGAAGTTTACATTCACCTTGCTTACTTTATACTGCTAAGTGATATCGGTCTTCGTATCATATATCAGGTAAATCGATATGGGGGTGTAATGACCAATGAAGACATAATGAAGTACGGGGTCGTGGAACGCACGGCTTTGACTGGCCAATTTTCTGGTACGAATAGCTTTACTACAGTAAACATACTGTAGGCCCAGAATTCAGGCACTTAGCTGGCTGTCCTATTTCGGGGGGGGAAGGCAACACAAAATTTGGGGGGTCTAAGCCCAACAAGGCCAAAAATAGCACAAAATAACGTTTAAAAAGTCTCATTTTACCGATTTTTATCTGAATTCTGGGGGGGTCCGAACCCCCCTATTTCCCCAGAGATACGTGTCTGCCGGTATTCTCTTAATTTGAGAAGTGCTGATAATTTAATTACTTAAATGTTAGTGGGTCTGAATTTTTGATAAAGGACCTGTAAAGATCTTCCGTGTTTAGTCAAAAGTATTTTGCAGGTTGGGCTGAAATTTTGGGGGTTCATGAATTTTCAAGGTGAAAACAGAGACAAAAAACGAGGTAAAAAATATAATTTTCTGACGTTTTTCGTATGTCCGAATTTGTGTATTATTGACCCTAAAAAATGCGAAGTAAATAAATCGACTTTTGTTGGAAATTTTTTCAATTTAATGCAATTTTTAAAAAATTCTTCCTCTCCAAAAACTGCCCGACTCGCATTCTTCCAAAATTTTAATTTTGAACCTTCTCATGTATGTCCGGGATCCTCTTGCGATTTATCGTCAGATTTTTTTTCAACATAATATAGCCTTTTTCAAATTCATATTTAAAATTTGGCTGGCGATGGGCCACTCTGCCCGAATGAAGAACCTGCAATCTAAAGTGCTTGAAATTGATCAGACCCTTCAGAATGGAAACATTGGAAATTTTCTTTGGAAAATGAGGCAAAATGAAGGCCAGAGATGGACGAAAATTGCGAATTCACTCCAAAATGCAAATTCACTCAAAAATTGCTCGAAATTGACGAGAAACTGTGGAATAACGTAGTTTCGACGCTAGTTTTGCATTTAAATCAGTTTTTGATGCAATTTCGCCCACAAAAGCTCAATTTTTGACGCCACCCCCAGATCATCCGACCTCACCCCGTAAGGATCGGCTATGCTGTGCATGTGTAGCCGGGATACTACGGATCAATGGAAATAGTATATTTTGGTGTTAAACCCGTGGGGTTGATGTTATTTCTAATGAATGTATTGCGCAGAAGTGAGCAAGAGACCGAGTAGTTCGGTAGTACTACACACGCGTGTTAGAGCGGAAGATCCGGGAAACCGGTGCGTGTTAAATTTTGCTCACTAAGTAACGTGCTTGGCTGGTTGCCACGTTACACATGCATGGCCACAACTCAGTCTGAGCTTGCAGACCTTTCAACTCAATACGAGTATTAAAAAACGTTGTTTAAGACCGAAGTCAGTAAAATATGATGTCTTTATTCTAAATTTTATTTAGCCTTCTTTACTTGGCATAAAATTGAAAAAAAAGTGAAAACGTCTCATTAATTAGCGGTCTGACAATCTTTCGTGTAGAGTCGGCAGCAGCGAAAGTCATGTAGCAAACAATTCTTGGTGTAAAATGGCTTATCGCCTTAAAAATGACGCAACAAAGTTATTTTCCGTATTTCTGGGTATACTGTAGTCACTGTCCCAGCGCCTAGTTCAGGCAGCCTGCTTCTTTACACCCTGGATAAAATTGATTCGGTCGCAGCTAACCAACCCTTGGCAACCGATTATCTGGCCGAATTAGCAAAGGTATAACGGCCCAGATAAATTGATGTGGTTTAAAGCTAGTTTACACTTTAAAATTACCCATCTAACTTTCTATGATGTAAATCAGAACGTATTGTAAAGTGTAAAGTAATTTGAAAGTATTTCGACTTACGCTAAGATTAAGGATTTTCCATAAACGCATGGAACACATTGCATATTGAAATACGGGACAAAGTTGCAAAATTAGCAAATTTTAGAAGTGAGGTTAAAATGATGTAAACTATAAACTGAGTAATATTCTGATTTCGTTGAACTTTTTGATGTAAAAATTCTCTAATTTTTGTCAAATGATCGAATTACTTAATTTCTTCTTACAATGTAGTTGTTTTCCAATCCAAAACGTTTGTCAATGTTTTTATTCAAGCTTATTAAATTTTGGGCTATAAAATACCACTCTATTTAATATAAAGTTTTGTGTAAAAAAGATGAAACTTTACTGAGCACTTCTTTATCACAAGAATTGCGAATACATGTAAAATAATATTTAATAATATTTATGTTTAACAATATTTTGTCTAACACTTCGATATAAAATTAAATAATACTAGTAGTACATAAATACAAGGCAAAAGGGATCATAATGCACACATATCTGCAAGTTAGAAATACAGCTTTATAGATTTATTTTGTGTTTTTTTATATATTTTCTGTTTTTCTTGCGATACGCTAACAAAAACACTTAAAATATGAGAAATAATTCTAAATATCTAAATATAATGAAACGTGCTTAAGTTCAACGTTTTTTTTGGTACAAGGTCCGTTGTTTTTTACACCTAAATTTTGGGACACTGAAGTATTGTACAATAAAGTTTTTCTCGTTGGTAGAAGTGAATTTTTAGTCGTGTGATAGTGTAAGTTTAGTCATTTTCGAAGCTTCTGATAATGGAGTATATAAAAATAAGAGTGAATGCACATTTTGACTTTATAATAACGTAATTTAAAAATTATAGTAAAAAGAGACAAAATAAAAAATATAATGAAAAATAAAAAATAAAATAAAATAAAAGTAAAATAAAATAAATGAATTTGTATACATAGTAACTTTATTTTTCTATTTATTCTGAATTGATAAAAAGTAACTATAATTAATAATGTCGGCAGTAATTGTTTGTTTTTTGTATACAATTTTTTAGCTTTTATCCTCTAAAAGACTTGTCTTTTTACATTGGAACAGTGTTTTGTTGATTACAAAAATCGCGCTTTAATGTGTATAAAAAACATTGCAATGGTTTGTTCCGGATCAAATTTTTAATTTAAAATAGTTCAAAAAATTTCCGTTGAAATTTAAATATAAAGATTAAATTTTTCCAAATCTATTACATAGTACGCTGGAAGAAAATTTAAATAGCTCAAATTACGTAATATTTTCAAAATAAAAAAAGATTAAACTTTAGGAGTCCAGTGCTATTGAAAAAAACTGGTAAAAACTCAAAATTACGTTTTAAAGATAATCTGAAAAAATAAATTTTTGAAAAAATCAACATAGAAAAAATTTAAAAGCTCAAATTAAATCATTTATTTGTTTATTTTATTTAATTTTTATTTTATTTTATTTCATTTTTTTATTTTATATATTTTTTTAATAATTATTTTATTTTTTTAATTTTTTCCATTTATTTATTTGCATTTTATTTGTGCGGTAAATATTATGTAGAAATTAGGAAAATTAGTTCCTCATGGATTCTGGAGGCACTTCTCTTCTTTTCAAAGTTGATTACATAATTTTCTTTGACTTGTCTTACATCTGTATTCATGATGTTTTTCTGGAATAATTTAACAGTCTAATAAAATACAAATTAATATGGGTTCGAAGCGTGATGCATAGATATTAAATACATAAAATGAAATCTTTATAACATTATTAGTTTATATTTTTTTATTTTATTATTTTTATTTTCGAATTTTGGTATCTTACGTTGTCACCAAATGCTTGAATTTTGTCTTGCCCTCCCGAAAATACGCGGATTGACTGAATTTTCAAGTTTGGCTTTATTTATTTATTTATTTTTTATTTTTATTTTGTTTTTTTATTTTAACGAGCTTGCTTTTACTAATTTTTACATTTTTGGTGTCTGCATCCGCTGATTTTGTTTTTGTCTCTGTTGTTGGTTTCTTGTGGTTTTTATTTTATTTTCTATTATTTTTTGGTTTCTCTTACCTTCACATCGTTTTTTGTCTTTTTCATTTTTTTGTTTATTGGTTTCATCTATGTATATACTATTTTTACCTTTTACTCTTTGTTTTGGCTTTTAATTCATTTCAACGCTTATTTTTAGCGTAATTGCATCGTTTTTGATTTTGCTACTCTAGTCTTCCCGCGTTTTTATTTTTTAGCTCAATTCGATTCATTGTTTTTTTCGTTTTGATTTTATCTTTTCTGTTTTTCTACTTATTTTGCATTGTTTTCCGGCTTGCTTCGTCTTTCTTCTTATTCTTCACGTTTTCTTGATTTGTTAATTTTTACCTCTTATGTTTATTTTATTGCCGATTTAGTAATTAATTAATTAATTAATTAATTAATTAATCTGCTTATATATGTGATTTATTTATTTATCTATTATTCATAATTTTCCGATTTGATCCTTCTTAGATTTCCTTTTGCTATTTTTTGCTGTTTTTATCATTATTCTTTAATTATTTCAGTTTTGTCTGAGTTTTCTTCTTTTTGATTGTTGTTGTTCCCTTTTTTGTTTGTTTTGCTTTTCCGCTCGCCGTACGCTTCTTTTAATGCGTCTTCGACCTTTTCAAGCCTTTTCGTTTTTCCTGCCCATTTTCGCATTTTTTTATTATTGTGTTGTATTTATATTATTCATTTTATTTTATTTATTTTATTCCCATTTTGATTATTAATATTTTATTATATTATTATTATTATTTTTTATTATTATTTATTTTATTTTTATTATTATTTTTTTATTTTAATATTATTTTTTTATTATTATATTTGCTTTGTAATATTTTTCTTTTCTGTTTTTTTGCCTTAATTTTGTTTTTTCGTTATTCGGTTCTATCGGTTGTAAAAAATTTTGGCTCAGATCACAAGAAACGCATATCGATGCCGATCATTATTGGGTGATCCGGATGCTGATGATCAGGTCGAAATAAATCAACGACTTATAACAAAGTACTTATTTCGGCGCAACATCTTCAATTACAGTATTCTTAAAGAAAATTGGCCAAAAAATTAAATAAAAAATAAATAAACAAAATAACTTAAAAAAAGTAAAAACAATTAAATGGGAAAATTTATGATAAGCAGAATGTATAAAAAATAAAATGAAATAAGGAAGGAAAAAATCATTGCTAAAACAAGAAATTTGTTCTCGATAAAAAGATGAAAAATTAAATGAAACCGTAAAATAAAATAAATGCTAAAAAATAAAGTAATACATATGAGGATTGATCTAAGTCTAACGATACTTGAATTAGCAAGTTAAAAGTAAATTCTATGATTTCTCAAGTTCAACACAATTCCGTAGCGTTTGAAATGGATTCAGAAATGAAATTTTTTGCGAATACGTAGCAAAAAAGCAAAATGGGCTTTGATTCTGAAAAAACGAGAATGGCGATAGAAAATTTGTGAAATTTAATTTTAGAAAATGTAATTTTATGATTTTTAATTTAAAAATTTAATTTGAAAAATTTCTTTCAATTTTTATTTAAATTTAAAAAATTTAATTAAAATGGAAAATCTGTGAAAAATTTTTCCTCAACATTTAAATATGAACACGCATCATAATTTCGGATTTTAGAAATTTCAGATAAATAATTCTAGATAATCTAATGGTTCGTGCACTAATTTGCTAAAATATTATATATTTTTCTGTATGTTTTTATTTTTTTTCATATTTTCACCCCTTTTTTTCACCGTCAATTTTCATTGTAAATATTTTTCTCTAAATTATTCAATTTATCATTTATTCGTAATTATGCTTTGAACATTAAGCGCGTGATTGATTCATAGTGTTTATTTTCCTTTGTAAATGTTTGAAAATGTTTGCGATTTTGTACATTTATTTTTTCCCATTTTTCTGCTTATAAAATTCAGAATTTTTGGTTTTTCTATATTTTTTTCAAATTTTCTTGTAATTGTGTTTTATTCTAAAATTTATATTTGTTAATTTCTAGTAATTAAGTTTCATTTTAAAATACATACGTTTTTTAGACCTTTAACGCATTTTTGGTACGCTTTACTTCAATTTATTGACGAGTTTAAATTTTGATATTAAATCAAAATTTTATAAATAGACAGAAAACAAATAAAAGTAAAATAACTATAAATAAAATAAAATAATAAAATAAAATAAAATAACTATAAATTTTTTTAAAAATTACTAATAACTTCAAAATTGTTTTTTAATCAAAAAATTGAAGAAATACAAATTGATTTAATTTGAAAGTAATCGGATAAAGTATATTTTAGTCGGGTATCGTCAATATTTTCGAATCCTACGCACGTGGTCGGTTTAAATTTTTGGTTTAAAATTTCAAATTTTAAAAAATCGGTGTAAATTGTATCGGTTCAAACTGTTTTGTGCCGGATCTCTTAATCGATTTTTGAATCTGCTTCCTTTAGGCTTAGAGTTTTAAGCGGCGATTCAAACTAGTTTAAACTACTTTAAATCGTTTTTGTCGAAACTGATTTTCGGAAGGTTTACTGTAGCGTGTTTATTTTTTGAACTTTTTTCGAATATCGCAGATTTTATTTTTTTACTTAAATTTTCTTTAAGACCGAAAATCTGTTTGTGCTTCGAAATTTTTTTGGCTTTTGTCGTAGATTTTGTTTAAATTGTGTCAGTTTTTTATTCATTTTCTATTTTTCTCTATTGCTATTTTAGTTCATCGGAATCTGATAGCGATATTTGTCGAATGAGCAGCTTATTTACCGACGTAACTGACCATGGGACGAGCCACGTCAGCGTGGTTGACAAAAACGAAATGCTCGTTTCCATAACAACGTGGGTTCAACTACTTAAAAAATTATAAAAAATACTGTAGAAAATGAAAAAATAAATAAAAAATATAAAAAAATAAAATAATAAAAAAATATTTAGAAAATAGAAAAGAATGCAAAAAATACTTTAAAAATTTTAAAACAATGAAATTTCACCAAAACTTCCGACTAGGTGAATTTTTTGAATGAGAATTACAAATTTTACGAGTCTTTCAACGAAATTTACGTCTTGGGATCTCCAAAGGCTGAGACTTTTTATTCAATGGTAAAAAATCCCCAAAGTCTGAGATTTTTTACTTTTATTTTTTGGGCAAACGGGCATTTATTAGTAATTTTACTCGTTTTTCGCCTTTTCGATGAAAAATAGAGGGTCGTTCATTCGCTCAAAATTTGAGCTACAAGATGATTAAACGAATCATTTGAAATAATATTTTTTAAATAATTTATAATTAAATTTAAAAGTATAAAATAATGTAATAAATTATTGAATTGCCATTTTTTGTTTTTTTTTCTATAGATTTCTGCGCTTTCCAACTTTGTGTTGCTAAATCTTGCCTTTAAGCCGAGAGTAGAAACACATTCAATCACTTCGCAAGGTCTTTTAAAATTTTGAAATCAATTTGGCCACATCTTGTATTGCATTAGAATTTTTTCGCACGAAATTTTCCGAAGAAAAATTCCTATTTTTGTTCAAAAAGTGAATATGCTCATAATTCGGCACTGAAACGGCAATTTACCATCAAATAAAAGGTAAAAAATATCATAAATATCGCAAAAATATAGTAAAAAATACCACAAAAAATACTAAAAATAACATAAAAGTACCTGCGACGAATTTTCGGCACTAGTTCCGGTTTCAATCATTCGTTTTCTACAGTTTTTGATTGTCGATAACTTTATCATTTGGAATGTTCAGGACATCATTCAGTAATTATTGATTAATTATTAATGATTAAATTAATTATTAATATTAACTTGCTTTTCGAGTTTTATCGACCTCAAGTATCGAACGATTCTGATTTTTTAAACGATTGGTTTATCGATTTTTTTTGCTTGATTTGTCAAAAATTGGTTGTCGTATATACATGCTGGCTTAAAAAAGACGAATGGTATATTGGTCTTTGTAACTTTTCTATTACTTGACCAATTTAAACGCGGTTTGCTTTTTCAAACAGCCTACTACCTTCGCAAGAACTTCGCAAAGTTTTATTTATGCTGGTTGAGTTGCTGTTGGTTTACACTGAATTAAGTAGGAGTGGTTTTTTGGATCACGAAAGCATCTGCCAGAAGCATTATTTGTCTTTGCAGCCCCGTAACTTTACAGTATTTTACAGTAACTAAACGCAACTTCTTTTATTCTAAAGCCCTTTCAATTGTCTATCGCCAAACATGGGCGTTAGGGGGTTTGGTGGGGTATGCACCCCTTGCAATCAAAAAACCCCCGAGAAACCAAAATACCCCCTACCCGGAGACCAAAATACCCCCCCCAGAAAACAAAATACCCCCTCTCTAGAAACCAAAATACCCCCTAAGCAGAGACCAAAATACCCCCACCCAGAAAACAAACAAAAAACAAAATACCCCTCCCTCCCCAGAAACCAAAATACCCCCCATAGAATTCAATTTTCGAAAAATTGTTTTGTTTTTTCGCGATTTTTTTTATGCCAATGGATAGTGCTCGATGAGAAACGTTGTAATTCGCCATACCAGCATGTATAAGGCCATTTTTTGACTTTTGAAAAATCTTGCACCCTCCCCCAGAACTTTGGTGCCGCCCACGTAGTATGTCTATCACTCGTGCAATTTGCTGTACGGTATTTCAAGTCACTGCGAAATAATTGGATTTTAATCATCAAAGGTTGCACGTTTTGGCGACTGCTAGCAAATTAAAAATGTGGCAAAACCAATCAGAATAAAAATAAATGTAAACAAATGATTTTTCTTTCGTATAAATCAAAGCGCGTTTAATTATCTCCTTTTGTTACAAAGTTATATTGTTGTAAAGATGGCTTGTTTTAGGCAAAAAATATGCAAAAAAACTGGAAAAAACGACTTTTGCTAAATTCAGTGTGGACTGACAGCAGATCTCCAGGATAATTAAAACTTCATTACGTTCTTGCAGAGGTTATAGGCTTTTAGACAAGGTAAACCGCATTTAATTTGATCATGTATCGGTGTAGTTATAAGGACCAATATGGCACTCGTTTTTTTGAGCCACCCAGGCACGTAGCTGGCCGTCCTATTTTTGGGGGATTAACCCAATATTTTTGGGGGGATTAAGCCCAAAAAGGCTAAAAATAGCACAAAATAACGTTAAAATAACGTTTGAAAAGTAATATTTTTCCGATTTTTCTGCATTGGGGGGTCTGAACCCCCTCGTCCCCCCGGAAATACGTGCCTGTAGCCACCCTGTATAATGCAGATCGCGTTAAATTTCGTTTATTCTTAGAAAAACACTGCATAATATGCCAAAAAATCGTAAGCTGGGATAAGCTTATGTATCTCAGACAAGTGTTGACACATTCCTTATTTTCCTAAAAAGCGGGAAAAACGTGTTTTGTATGGATGGTTTCTTATGTTTTCTTGCCGTTTTGGACCAAAAATATGATTATCAGCTGCCGTCTTATCATGAAAAGCGACTGAAACTACCCCCGTCCAAGTTTTCAACCCATCATATGCACGCATACTTCATTTGATTCTGGCCGTTTTTCCTGTGGATGGCGAAAATTGCTTTTTTTAGTCAAAACATGGCTTTTTTGGTCAAAAAAGGCAAAAGGCAAGCTGCTAGAGTCGTGAAAATTTTGTACATTTCCAAAAAATTGGGTGAGGTAAAAATGTCGATTAGGACCAGGGTTTAAAGTGTAGTGACCTCCTCGTCAGACACATAACACCTCAAAATTTTGGGCGGGGGGGTGCAGTCGGCCATTTTTTTAAGGTAGGGTTGAATGACTTTGAATGTATGGTCAAAAGCGGCTAAAAAACGTGACTTTTTTACAAAAATCGAAGGCGGGGGTTAAAATAATTTCGTGGATTCGGTTCGGGAGATAAAATTTTTAGTTTGTGAAGTCTTTTATTCTTAAAAATTTGCACCTTCCTGGCATTGATTGCATTTCAGATTTTAAATCCATCTCTGATTAACGATGAATCATATTTAGGTCACTGAACAATCGGTTTGGTTCGGGCATAGTCACCAAATCGGGAATAATATTAAACGATGAACTGGCCGACTTCGCAGGAAGTTCAGCTGAGGTATTTAAAGAGGCACGTAGCCGGTCGTCCTATTTTGAGGGGGGGCCAACATCAATTTTGGGGGGCTAAGCCCAAAAAGGTCAAAAATAGCACAAAATAACGTTAAAAAAGTCCAATTTTTCTGAATTTGAGGGGTTCGTTCCCTCACTAAAATATCGAGGATTAATCATTGATTAATTTTATGTTGTTATACGCCGTAGCAGGACCTGGATTTTCAATGCGTTTAGTTTACACTGCCTCGAATGTCGTATTGATATTCTAATCGGGACTCGCCATTGTCTCAATTTAATGATCGAATCATAATTATAACAGTTCTAAATGTAGCTTTACTACCGTTGATTTTTCAGCTTTCACGTAATACTCAAAATACTAGGTTTATGCAACAAGTTGAATTTAAAGTTATTTACAACGCTAAATTATAGAATGGCTCCAAAAAGATTTATTAATAATTTAAGCTCGCAACGCTTATAGTTTACACAAAAACTATTGATTTACGAATATGCAAAGTTTTATTAAATTGTTTTAGTTAGATATTTAATGTCAGCTAACGAAGCCTGACTCACGAACTTCGCAGACTTATAATCATAGGTGGGCGTAACCACAGTTCTGGGGGGTGCAAGATTTTGTCAGAGGTCAAAAAATGACCTTAAAAATGGTGTTATGGCGAAAAACTCATCGAGCACTATCAATTGGCATCAAAAAATTGCGGAAAAAAACAAAAAGATTTCAAAAATTGAATTCAGGGGCTATTTTGATTGGGGGTATTTAGGTTTCTGGGGGGTATTTTGGTTTCTGGGGGTATTTTGGTTTCTAAAATGTGCATACCCCCCAAAGCCCCACGCCCAGGTGTGATCGCCAGACTCCAAAGTTTGTGCCCCGTGTTGCCCAAATAACTTTTGGGGCCGTGTTGCTGGGGCAACGGATCCTCTGACGTTCTTTTTAATGTGATTATTTTTTAACGTCTAAGGCACCAAAAAAACAAGAAAATTTGCGGAATAAAAATTTATTTTGAAACATGTTCGTTATTGATTTGGCGAATTCTAAAAAGTTTTCATCGTGATTCCGGAGAAAATATTCGGTGAAAATTGCGATTAAAACTGAAACGCTAAATTGTCAATCTTGTCTATATTTTGTTGAGTTAAATTTGGATTTCTATCGAAAAGTTATATGTTCCCATTGTCTTAGGACGTAGTTTTGTCAAAAACGCCAAAAAATGGTGTTTTTTGACGCGTATATATCGTTTTTTGAGCCAAAACAAGGCATTTCAGCAGTTTGTTATTCGTTTAATTCCTCTTCAAGAACCTGCATGTATTAAAAAGTTGTCGCGGGTGTCAAATATTGATCGATCTGAAAGTCCACTACAGTACTAAGCTGAAAAACGCAATTTTTCGACGTTTTTGATGTTTCTATATTTACTGTAAGTCATTTTTACCAAATTTTAACCCTTTGGCCCACCCTACGTTGCCCATCTAATAGTACTTTAACCACTACTGTACTCTGGTCAAAAGAAACGCTAAGTTGGGTAATTTTTTGTCTCATACTGACCGAATCATATGCCGGGTTCTTATTTTAAGAGGTTACTGTAAATATTTAAAAAAATTATGAAGCCCTTTTTTAATATTATATTTTTTATTGCACCTTTTCTCCCAACGCAGAATAATTACAATAGAATCGGCCCAGGAAAGCGGCCATTGTCGTCCATGGTGCCTACTGTACTTTTTAACGAACGCCGACCTTGCCGATTGCGAATGGCCATAGGTGCGCATAAAGTCAATTTTTGAGATTTACCTGAATTTTGTAAGAAAGATAAATTATGTTTATTTATTTATTTATATTTATTCATTTATTTATAAATGAATATTTATTTTTTTATTTATTTATATTTATTTATTTATAATTTATTTATATTTATTATTTATTTATATTTAATTTTTATTTTTTTGCATTTTTTTATTTATTTATTTATATATGCGGCGGTATTCCGTACAGAAGTTGTTTACATCTGAGTACGTTCTAAGCGGTTAACAAATGTAGTATTTTTCCTTTATGCATAAAAAATATATTATAAAGTTTGACT